>VCAZ01000102.1:809803-913972 GCA_005784505.1 Bagarius yarrelli
AAATGGGGAATAGAATATATCATGCCACCGAGAACATGAGAGAATCGGAAACCACACAATATAAGATGCTTGAAAAAACTGCTGAAATGAGCAAACAACTTAAGAAGGTGGTAAGAACTAATCATGAAATACAAAAAAGAGTCCATCAATATGTCAGTTTCATTGCTTGATGAAATAAAGGAACTTCATGAGCAGAGTGTGCAAAGAGAAGAGAGTGTAAAGACAGTTAAAAAACAAAAGAAAGGCCATAACGAAGAAAATACACATCCTCATGAAAAACGAAGGACGACTCGGAGCCAGAAATGCAGAACTAAAGAGGGTTATGAAGCTGAAACAGAGGACGAATCATATACACAGTATCCTCTAATAATAAAAGGAGAAGAACATCATTACGCTCCCTGGACATTTATGGATGTAACAGGTTTGATAAACCGATTACCCAATGTTTGTGATGGTGCACAGAAATGGAAAACACGATTCGAGGAACATACTGCTGGACATCATTTGGCTATAGGAGATATAAAAGCAATACTTTCCCAAGTATTGGGAAAAGCCAGAATGACTGAGATACTCGACAAAGCAAACTAAAAGACATGGCGGACGACCCACATCAAGATCAGAGGCCTTTGGGGCCCTACAGTAATAACATATGGGATGCGCTGAGAGCGGCCTACCCAACAAACGCTGATCCAGGACGAGTTGAAAAACTTAAGCTGGAAGACAGTGAAGGCATCGCTCAATTCATCCTTAAATTACAAAGTGCATGGGGAGAAGAGATGGGTGCCCGCTGGAATGAAACAACTGCAAGTGAAACATTATTCAGACTGATGCTGAAAAGGGCACTACCTACTGAAGTGCAAGATCAACTAGAAACAGTGGTAGGGCTAAGCTCAATGCCCTGGTCTACATTTGAAGCCAACGTGATTCATTACACTGAACTACACCGAAAGAAGGAAAAAGAAGCAAGAAAGACAGCAGAAAACTTACTAATGCAGCTCCATAAAGCCCAGTTGGGAGAACTAACACGAAGTAAACAAGAACAACAAGAAAAGAAGAAGGAGACGGCTGCTAAACAAGCAGCTCTTTTGGTGGCAGAACCTCAAACACAAACAGCAGCACCACAGCCACCACAAATTGTGAACCAAGTAGCACCTCAACCTCAAGTAATGTATCAGACATCACCTTACCAAGTTCCGATGGCATCTGGAGGGTACCAAATGGAACCCTATGCACAACCACCACAAAGGTGGTGGGGCCAACACAGCAAGTGACCCCCACCTAGAAACAATATGATGCGTGGAGCAAGGTGCTGGAACTGTAATGATCCACGACATTTGATGAGAAATTGTCCACACATGCAGCAGGATGTACAAGGAAGCCCTAACATGGGCCACGAAGAGATGGAGACTCAAGAACAGTACCAACAAAGAGCAGGAAACTGGACTGGTCAATGGATGGGAGCAGCGGGAACAAATGCCAGTGCTGCCTGGGGGAGGCCTGATGAGACCTAACCCAACACACATGTGAAGATGCCCAGAGGAGCCCGTGGGGGAGCTGATGCAGTACACCACCTCGCTGCATCCTGCACAAGAACCAACAATCCTGGCAGAAATTGGGAGTGAGTTGACAACATCATTCCTGATTGATACAGGTACAACATTCACTAGTATAGGTAAAAAAGGCTCTAAGCTCCCCCTCTCCCGTAAATCAATTAAAGCAGTGGGCTTCTTGGGACAAATGCAGAAATTACGATTTACAGAGCCTCAGGATATAACAATTGAAGGACTAACAGTACAATTACCCTTACTTTATTCACCAGATGCACCAGCAAATCTTCTAAGAAGAGATGTACTCTGTAAGCTAGGAGCAAAAATACATTGTGGTTCCACAGGCGTGTGGGTCACACTTTCAGAACCTCTTGTTCATCAATGTGTGGTCATGAAAAAAGAAAACGAACATTGTACATTCGACATTCGACAAAGCATACTGGTTGGAGCTGGAAAACAAAAGATCAACACAAACTGTGGAAAATGTACACAGATTGGAAACCATGGATAACATATATGCGACCAGAATAAAGAAGCAAGAGATCCCTGGCATTGCACACTGATGTACGATAAAGGAGGACAGAATGAAGAATATGACTGTCTCTGGACTGAACAGACAGAGGGCCAAACATACAGTATAAAGATAACTGACATTGTAATTGGGCAACAAGGAGTGGCAGCAAGAACAGAACTGCCATCAGAAAGACTGGTATCAAGTACAAAGTGCGGCTCCGCATGTCACCCTGATAATCGGGCAAGGTTTGTAATCTAAAGATTTAGATGGTTAGGGATGCAGGACAGGTGAGAGAGTGGACACCAACCAAATAACCCATGTATACATCTATCCCCAGACAAAAAGTACCTTAGAATATCACAGGTTACTACCGAACACATGACAGCCACACAAGTAATGATTAGCAGGAAAATGACAATCCAGGTAGAGGCAGAAGCAGAAACACAAATGTCCCAACAGCCAGAAGAACAAGAAATAACTGAACAAGAGAAAGAAGAAGCTGTAGCCGATGTTCCAGAAGAACTATGGACAAAACACCAAACAGATGTAGGGCTAGTGAAATCAACAGGGCTAGTGAAAATACAGACAAAACCAAATGTGAAATTGCCTTATCAAAGACAATATCCACTATCGCAGCAAGCATTGAGTGGCATCAGGCCTACAATAGAAGGTTTAGTAGAGGCAGGTGTTCTGATTCAGAACCAAATGGCATTTAGTGCATGATTTAAGACCAGTAAACCAAGTGCTAGTGGCTGAAACTCCGGTGGTACCAGATCCGCATACACTATTGTCAAATATTCTTGACGGAACAAAATGGTACACCGTCATAGATTTGTGCTCAGCATTTTTTAGTATTCCATTGCACCCTGAGTCACAGTCTCTGTTTGCATTCACTTATGAAACAGTTCACCTACACCAGATTACCACAAGGCTATTGTGAAAGCCCGTCAACTTTTAATCATGTGCTAGCTCGAGATTTGGCTAATCTGCATATCTCAAGTTGTCTTCTTCAATATGTGGACTGTCAGACAAAAGAACAGTGTTTACAATATTCGGTAACTGTTTTAAAAACATTGGCACTAAATGGACATAAAGTGAGTAAAGATAAACTTCAATTTTGTAAACAGAAAGTTGAATATTTGGGGCGTGTTCTTGAAGGAACAATGCGTAAAATATCACCAACACATATTGAAGCAATTCGAAATGCTCCGTAACCCCAAACTGACAGATGTTGTCATTCCTTGGCATGGCAGGTTTTAGCAGACCGTGGATATGTGATTTTGCATTAAAAGTACAACCACTAAGAGACATGATAAAAGACCAGACTAAACCGAGTGCCCCTCTAACGTGGACAACCGAGGGAGAGGCGTCGTTTGAATTAATTAAAGGTGAATTAGCTCCAGCACTATCTAGCCCAGATTACACTAAACTGTTTCAGATTACACTAAACCGTCGTAAACCGTTATCAGAAAGAAGAGGGTTTGCATCAGCGATTTTGGTACAACAAAAACAACGAATGAGGAAACAACCCATTGCCTATTTCAGTACAGCACTGGATAATGTGGAGAAGGGCATGCCACCATGTTACCTTGCTGTTGCGGCTGCAGCATTCGCATGTGAAAAAGCGTCAACAATTACCATGGGTCACCCAGTAACCCTATATACATCACATGCATTGCATGCATTGCATGCTCTGTTGACTAGTCAAAATTTTGTAATAACAAATTCCAGACAAACTGGCTATGATGTAATATGATGTAGATCAGCACCAGAATTAACTATTGAAAGGTGTAGTACAATCAATCCTGCTGATAGAATGGTGTTACCAGATGATGGAACCTCACACGTGTGCAGTGAAGAGTCAGAAAAATATTTGAAAGCAGTTTTGTTGACATGGTGGACAGAAAAGAGGGAAAAGTTACATGCAACAACTGACCAAAATACATAGAACTTTGTGTTCGCAGGTGAAAGAAGCAGTACATGGTGTACAGGTGAAAAAGAAAGCACCATTGGTGGAACCAGGAGAAACCTACCCAGGCAATGTTTGGTCAATATATTCTTATGCATGTACCAGATATCAGATACTGATATAGTGCTAGTTACAGACCTGCTAGATGGGATGTCTAGTGGATCTGAATGAAGACCTGTTACAGGCTAGCGTGATTTAAGATCTAATCTACGTAATGACTGTAAATATATGCTGTAAATATAAAAATATGTACGTTGACACTTAATCAAATGAGTATGATTTTATGAGTGTATGGTATTGTTTGTTGTGTGCTGTATGTCCCTAAGTGTTCTGTGCAGATAATGACGTCCCAGATAATGACGTCCCAGAGACAACACCATCCACAGCGCATTCTGAGACGTGCATGAAGCACTGCTCAGATGGGTACCTGTACAGAATGGCTGAGGATATGGAACCTCACAATCACTGTTGTAGAGCATGTCTGATGATGGCAGATGAACCAGTGCATGGGAAAATGGAGCAGAATGTGTGGTTCTCCTACCCACCTAACCAAGAACCTTTTGAATGGGATACATTAGTAGAGGACCTACGAGCATTGCCTGTGCTTTTTCAACATGCAAATATAATCAGATATAATGGAACATGGATGCACCATGAACGAAAAGATACCTATCTGCTAGAAAAGGGACTAAGTCTTGAGGTACAGACAGTTAAAGTGCAAAGATCAATCTCTCTAGCACGTGTATGGGCATCGCAGAGGACATGCTTTTCTGTTATCGTGTCACATTCAACAACAGGTGATTTTTAATGTTGTTACAGTGTCCTTCGGTGGATATAAACTATGAACGTCACAGCCGAAGTCAATACTAACATGGTTACGAAAGTTATCTCGATAGCCAGTACAGTATAAAGATTACGCCTGCAATGATACTATAGCCATTGTACACGCCTACACACGACATGACCGTAAACTGTGTAAGAAAATATGGGCTGCTGCATGGGACCAAAAGAAACTGCGTATTCCCTTGCCATATTGGATGTCCATCACACACTTGGTATTGGTAGATTCACCGTTTGCTTACTGACGCATCAATACTCAGACTTCATTTTTCTTTTTCTTTTTACAATTAACTGATGTACTCTTCTATGTAAACATTTTATTGTATTATCACTGAGGTGACCTTGGAATTTTCCCTCAGCATTGGCTATGTGAGGGTTTTTCGCCCACTCCTAGTTCACCCTTTTTGAGATTGAGCAAATATAGCGGTCATTCACTGTTAATAGTTATGGGAGAATTATGTTGGTTGAATTATAATTTTATTGGTTTTGGGTTAAATTACACTGGATTTTATTTGATTGATGTTTGTATTACACTGGGTTTATCAGTAGATGTTAGATGTTAATGGTTGGAAAATGCTTAAACATTGTGCAGGAGATAGACCTAGTATGATAATGATTAATTAATAGCTAATTATAAAATATACATATTAGTAGCACTAAAAAGAAGAAATAAGAATGAGCTAAATATGATGTAGGAGAAAGAAAAGAGAAAAAAACAGGATGGTGTGCTATCGAAGTTTTACCAAAATATAACTAATCATAGACGTGTGTGTGTGTGTGTGCAAAAATAAAGTAGTCTAGTTGTAAAATCAAGAAAACACAGACACAGTGGTACAGAGTGGAACAGGTTTATTGGAACTAAAAGGCCTCGATTTGTGTGAGTGAGCAGAAGGTGAACAGGCTTATATAAGAGCTGTTGTTTTTCTTTTTCAAACAAAGGGTCAGTATTCGGTTTTAATGGGAAAAAGGATAAGATATCATTCAGTTGTAACTGTAAATAATTTTTAATAAGGAGACTCCATCTTTCAATGCCATTGTGGGAAACATAATAACCAAGGATGTCGATAGGGGGAAAAATAAGTTACAGTTACACTCAGCAAAAGTTTGAAAAACAATGGGAACTTGTTAAAAATGAGGGGGGGCTGAAATTCGACAGGTATAAAAGGGCTGGATTGATAGTAAATTTTTGCATCTGCCTTGGTATTGTACTCTGTTACAGAGGCCTTTACTTTGCTTATGCCATTTATTGCTGATCAGATTGCCTTCTGTGGATCCTTTGAACGCTTGATGACTGCAATAAATTGGAGTTTTTGCTCTTCTCACCTTAGACTCAAGAATCTTTATTTGTTTAAAAAGTTTATTATTTTCTCTGACAGTAGTTTGAGTTAAAACATAGTGGTAATTGGATCAAGACGAGGCACCCCTGCGAATGTGTCTGCTCAGAGACGGGCTCTGAGTTCCGACAGTTCCGCCACGCCTACTTCGATCAAAGGATGCAGGCTGCCTGTCAGTACCACGCATTATAAAAACTACAGCAGGGGGCAGAGCCTTTTCTTACAGAGCCCCAAAGCTATGGAATTGCATCCCTATGTATGTTCGAGAACCAGACACAGTCTTAGTGTCTAAGTCCAGGTTAAAAACGTATTTATTTAATCAAGCATTTTGTATTTGATTCCCCTTAGATAAAGGAGCAGATCCGGGGGACTCATGGGTGTTGAGTATTATGGTGATCTGGTATGTTTAGATGCTGTCTTCCCCTCTCGTACTGATCACGGTGTTGATGATGAGAGCGGCTGGTTGCTTAACATATCAGGGAGCCCTCATGTCTGTGTTTCCCTCTGGTTCTCCTTTTACTTATGCTGACCTAGTTAGTCTTGCCGGAGTCCATCCTTGCACTCTACATTATTCATTTAATCAATCCAAACCGTGTGATTACATTGTCACTTAACTGTTTTCCTTCTTTTTTGTCTTCCTTTCCCTCTCTCTCTCTTTCTCTCTCTCTCACTGTTGAGTTACATATGCCACAACGGAGCTGCCGGTGATCCAGAGCCCATCTCCACCCCGGACCTGTCGGACCCTCCCTGTTACCCCCCACCCCCCACTGCCTGCCCCCAGCAGATGATACATCACCAGGGTGACCAAGGACGTCCCACTTCGCCATAAAGACGTTCCAGCTGTTCTTTAAGGATTAATGATTTAAATTGTTCACACACACACACACACACACAATGTAACCACATAAGCCCTGCTACTTGTTTTTCACCCAAATGAGGATGGGTTCTCTGTTGAGTCAGGTTCCTCTCAAGGTTTCTTTCTATCTCATCTCAGGGAATTTTTCCTTGCCATCGTCGCCCCCGGCTTGCTCATCAGGGACAAACTGATTTCTGTTTCATTCTGTCTCATAATTTCTTTAATTGTGTAAAGCTGCTTTGTGACAATCACCATTGTAAAAAGCGCTAAACAAATAAAACTGAATTGAAAAACTGAATCATTTCTGCCGTGCTTACTGTAAATTCACTATGTCAGTTGTGTGTCTGCCTCTATGTGCAGCTAAGGAATTTGCCTAGATTTAGTTCATGTCATGTTCAGTTATTAAGCCTCTAATAAAAAAACAAACAAAAACAAAACAAATCTAGATCCTAATGTATTATTAAATTACAGACCGACTTCTTACCTTTCGTTTGTCTAAAATACTAGAAAGGTTGTGTCTGCTCAAATATGCTCCTTTCTATATGATAACAATGTCCTTGACGAATGTGAAAGAACAGAAACTGTGCTAGTTACAATTACAAATGATCTGTTCTTAGCTTCAGACCAAGGCTACATCTCTATATTAGTTTTACTGGATCTTAAAAGTGCCGCATTTAATACTGTAGATTATGACATCCTCTTAGACTGCTTAAATAATTACACAGGTATCCAGGGACAAGCATCAAAATAGTTTAAATCGTACCACTGTGATCGATATCATTTCGCTAGCCAGTTTTAAACTAGTAAAATATAGAGTCCTAAAGGGATCAGTCTTAGGATCTCTGCTTATCTTAATTTACATGCTTCCCTTGGGTAACATAATTAGAAGACTTTGGATTAGTACCCACTGTTATGCTGACGAGACCCAGTTATATATCTTATCAAAATCTGATGAATTATTAAAATTGTCTAAATTAACAAAGTGTATAAAAGACATAGAAGATTGGATGACTATTCATTTTCTATTATTAAATCCTAATTAGACTAAAATATTAGTCCAAAAACCACTAGCTCATCAGTTAAAGACCTGGGTGTAATATTAGACAGCAACTTGTCTTTTGAGAGTCATATTTCCAAAATGACTAAAACAGTCTTCTTCCACCTTAGAAATATTGCCAAGATTAGAAAAATTTTATCTGTATCGGATGCAGAAATACTGCATGTAGACTATTGTAATGCATTATTAGGCAGTTGTCCTACATCTTCGGTAACAAGCTACAGCTAGTCCAAAATGCAGCTGCCAGAGTTCCTACCAGGCCTATAAAATATGAAAACAAAACTCCATTATTAGCACCCCTGCATTGACTACCTGTTAAATTTAAGATTGATTGCAAAATATTGCTACTTACTTGTAAGACACTAAATGATTTGGCTCTCACGTACCTCACTAATCTTTCTACACGCTACAATCCATAATGCTCAATATTGCAATATTCCGGACTTCTGGTAGTTCCCAAATGCGTAGAGCTTTTTCATATTTAGCTCCTAAACTTTGGAATGGCCTACCTGACAATGTTTGGGGTTCAGACACAATCTCCCAGTTTAAACATAGATTAAAGACATATCTCTTTAGCCAGGCATACACATAACATATATTTTAATATTATGCTTTAGTATATCTAATTAAAGGGAAAAGGGATCAGTTAGTGCCTGTTAATATTATGAACAGAGCTATTTCTCTCTATCCATTTCCATTTTTATACCCATCCTAAGATTGTGCCAGCAATGGTGGACCTTCAGGAAGAAGATCCTGAGGCAACAGTGACCAGGTTTCTGGCCCTTTTCTCGATTTGAGGAGCTTCAAGGATGGACTGGGACTCACTCTGCTCCACTGGCCCAAGGCTACAATTACAGTTGATCATTACATTATGTTGTAATTAGCAATAATATGCAGTGTCACCCAGTTGAGGCTGGGTTTGTTTCTACTTTACCTCAGGAAGTTTTTCCTTGCCACAGTCCCCTCCGGCTTGCTCATTATGGACAAACTTACACTTTTCACTGTTACTGCATTCTGTGTAAATCTGCTTTAAGACAATGCCTGTTTTTAAAAGCGTTAAAGAAATAACATTCTACTGAATTAGCTTGCAAATGTTGCAATGACCTAGTTAAAGTCAGTCATCTCAGTCTTTAGCAGTAGTGACAGTCTCTGAAAGGTCTTCCGGATTGTTCTCCAAAAACTTGATTTGGTCGATGATTGTTTCTTTTTTATCTCTTTTACCAATTATATTTGATTAATCTCAAGATATTTCTCTTGCTTCGACATTAATCTGCTTAGCTGGAATGAGACTTTTTGAGAATGGTCTGAACACATAAGTCCAATAAAAACTATACTGAATAGGAGAATTTTGGGGGAAATTTCTTAAAAAAGCCATGGAGAGATCACTCTCGAATCACCGGATTGTAAAAAAAGATAAAACTACATACACACTTGTATGTAGCACATACATATATTCCTATTGACCTATCCTCCTATTGACCGGTCAACACTGCGCCATACTGAATGGACACAAATCTAGAAAGCAAAGGGTATAGACAACTATTGACACAAACCATTGTTATAAGACCCATTGTTTATAGGCACATCAAGATTGTGCCTAGAAACAATGAATAGTATCCAATAGAAATAAATTGGTATTTGTGAAAATTTACTTTTACATAAAATATAGGGCATTTTGCTTTTGATTTTTTTGAGGACAATATCAAATGAAAATCAGACATGCCATTAATGCTTTTAGTAACATTTCAGTGCTTCTAGAGTTAAATTGCACCTATGCACATACTAAAAGAGATAGTATTGCAAACACACACAGCAGTGTAAAAGAAAATGCATAAAAATGTAAAAATAAAAAATGATTTCATTAATTATTTTAAAGACATACACAGGAAAATATCTAATAACGACCAACCGGGTCACCTGCAGGAATGTTTCTGTTAAACAAAGCTGAATTTGTGTCTAATAATTAAAAAACTTGCATGTAAAGGAACCGATCAAGAGAAAAAAACAACTAAGTTAAATATTTAGTTTTTTTCCTCCATTATGTCACTGATGGTGTTTTAGTTCCTTGCTGCTGTTGCCTCTGGCTTGCTTAGTTACTAAACTGAGCTGAGCGTTTTAAGGGAAATTTACTAGTCTGCTAGTAAGATGAAGATCTAGATTCTATTACCTTTCCAAAAGCATGCGTCAAAATCAGCACGAAATGTGACTTTATGAATTTAAAATATCCAGATTATTAAAAGATCCAAGATTTACCACAAATTAAAAAAAATATATTTTTACAGTAAGAATGAAAAAAATAAAATAAAATAAAGACAATTTAAGAAGTAATAGTTAAGGGGGGGATGCATACTTATGCACACTAAGGTAAAACATATTTACAGAAACTGCCATTCAGGGTGCAATTTTATATTTTGTACAATGTAGGTAACAATTGAATCTATTTTTTATGACCAAGGCAAAATATACATAAGACAAAATACACTTTTTTTTAAATTTAATTAAATCAATTTTATTCAAACACAAATTTGTGTATTATTAATTAAATAAAGTTAAATCAGCTACTGCATTAAAGCTCTCCAATTTCTGTGAAATCTTAAATCTAACATAAAATCCAGGTAATAAAAGAACGGTGTATGCGGTGCTGGGATTACAAGTAGATTAGGATTTCTAAAAAAAGATTACACAGTGATATACTTAATTAAGAAATAAGATAAACAGCAATAAAGGTATGCCTATGAACAGTGAACCACCAACTCCAAAGATGAGGCCAATGAACAGAGGCCATGCGCCATCCAGCATGTGGTGCTGATAGGGTGGCATGGGTGGCCACTCCACAACCAAATCCAAATCCTTCCAGGACAAACTCCTTACTATATAAGAATAACAACAAAACAAAATGAAACAAATCAGTGTAAAAATGACAAAAATGTACGAGCCTTAGTGCTTAATTTAGATTTTGGCTTAGATTAGATTTTTTTTCATAGCTGTTCGCATTTGCAGCATTTGGCAGACGCCCTTATCCAGCGCGACTTACAATATTTCTTGTTATACAACTGAGCAATTGGTGGTTAAGACGACCAGCATTGGTGGTTTGGTGGGGCTGGAAATAAAACCCGGGTCCTCAAGTTGGTGGTTTAACAACTTAACCACTGTGCTACCACCTTCCCTGTTTGCACTGCTGTTTTAAATGTGGTTAAAATCAGATTTCCAGTGTGACTGATCAGGGTCCTAATAAGTAATTCTGTGTTTTATAAGCATCCTATTATACGGAAAAACGCATTATATGCATTAGGTGCTTACATTTTATAAAGTGATGTACAGCGGTTGACAGTGAAATAATGAGCAGTCACTAAGGAGAAGGAGAAAAGGGCAAAATTTTTATTACTAGCATGTTGTAAAGCGGTGGCTGCTACTTCAGTATAGAGGTGTGAGTGGATGCGGTGCCAGAGCTAGAAGTGGTGGGATTGTGACATTAATGCCTTCATCGGTTGCTAATGTCTTGGGGAACCTGGGCAGAGCTAGCAAAGGAGCTTGAGATGAGCGCTGCCTTATCTTACTTCCCAGTGTCTAGTTTGGCAGATCTGTCAGTTTTGGGGAACTCTGTCAGTAATATAGAGCACACTACCCTGTCAGGTAACCTGAGGGAAAGAATAAATATAGTGCACAAGGAGGGTTGCAGGCATCATAAAATGCTCATTGTCCTTTAGACCACCCTGATCAAATAAACACACACCCCTTTTTAGTCCAGGTTAACAAATGGATCTGCATGGATTGCAGCTTTCTGTGCTTTAACTAATGGTAAAATACTAGCAATGGTAGGCCATAAAATCTTCCCCCACCTCAGACACTGCCAGGTGGGGCAAGGACTGTTTGTTTTCCCAAAGACAACAAAATTACCTAATAGGCTTAACGTTTCAGTGAATTCTCGAAAACAAAGATTAGTATATATTTCAAAACAGATAGTTCAAAACAGTAGATATTTACAATCTGTAACCCATTTGTGGGCAAATATATTTTATGCTTTGCAAACTAGGAACAAAAATTTCAGGTTTTATCACAACCATGCTATGAAAAAAAATTATTTAAATGCATGAGTTTCCTTCTCTTGAGGTATCACTGTACGATATTTAAGCCATACTGTGTTTGATATTAAAACGATCCCTGCATGATGTTCTATATGGTGATGATGAAGTTGCTTCATAAAGTACATTATTTCCCTTTTTATAAAAAAGTGATATAATATTTTACGGATCAGCACCACCATGTCTTTTGCAATTGTTGCTTGTCAGACTGTACAGACATGATCTCCAAGTCACACTGTAGGATCTGGTTGTTATAATGTCGAACTATACTTTAATCATACACATTTGGTAACCCACATTATCTCGTTAAATGGCTAGCATCAAATAAAAACATAATTAAAAAATCTGTAGCAATAATTTTGCTCATGACATACCTTAAAAAGTTAAAATTTCTTACTATACTATCCACCAAACTTATTTCGACATTCTAGTGGTTCGATGCTGTGGGGCTAAGAGCATCAGGTTCAGCGCTCCTATTCATTTTTTTATGTTAACCGTTCATATTTACTTATTTTTTTTCAGGTTCATTCATTCATTTATTTTCTATACCCGCTTACTTCCTAATTCGGGGTCACAGGGATCTGCTGGAGCCCATCCCAGCCGCCTCTGCAAGGGCGAGGGGCAGGAGGGGTAACACCCTGGACAGGTCACCAGTCCATCGCAGTTTTTTAGGTTCACCGTTTTTATATATAATATAATTTTTGGGGTTTGGTGCTCATATTGGTCCTTGAAATTTGTAAAATCTTCTGACAATGCCAGGTTCGTTGGAGGAAAAAAAATCATTGAGCCACCGTTAATTAGCCATCGCTGAACATGTCAAACTGGCGATCAAAGACAACTGATTTTAGAGTAGGATTATAGGAATCATTTAGGATTTTAAGATTTGTCTGAGATGACCAGTTCATGACTAAAATGGCACAGTGCAAGCCCGGCTTTAGGGTTTTAAGCAGAGTAGATTTTAGGATGACGAACAAAACAACAGCTCAATGTAGCAACGAGACTAAACGTGGCCGAGTGTGACGCAATCCTCGCCGCTATGGCCTGAAAAAATTGCCTTTATAGCAAACATCAAGAATTGCTACCCGCACATCAAATTGTACAAACCAAAGCTTATACAAGTAACCGCTTAATCCACAATTTGTTAAATTGAGCCCTTTTTAAAAGATTTTGATTCGTCGATTGCTCTCTGATGTGTTATCTGATTTAATGTTGCAATATCTCTAGTCAGCTGTTATGTTCTTTCTCTCATTACTTCTCTTTTGTTTCTCTCTCATTCTCTTTTTTCTGTCTCTCGTCATGTGATGTCTCTCATGTGCCTGTCTAAATGTGCATTTAGTTTCTATATATAAACCTCAGCGTTTTAGTCGATTTTGTCTTTCTTCTGTTAATGTTCATGCTGTTAAAGTTGCTGTTTATGTTGCTTTCGTTGCATTGCTGTTTGGTTGCTATGTTTATCTATAGTTTAGTTAATGTGTCATTTCTATTTGATTTGTGGGGTTTTACATCAATACATTTATCTACACTTGCATTTCTTAAAACCTCCCCTATTTGTGACATTATGATACAATAACAAATGTCATCATTTCTTACCTTGTTTTGAAAAATGATGTGTGGTTTTGTGACTTCCTTTCTCTGTCTGGGGATGCATTAAATGGGATGTCATTTTGTTGACCTGATCATGGTATTCCTCAACATAGCGCTGCATAGCTATTGTCTTGTCTTGATTAATATTTTTTCCCAACTCTATAATATAAACATATGGGCACAATAAGCTTAATTATGACTATTTCACTGCAAACATTGATGTATAAATTATTTCATATTTATGAAATGGTCCCAGTCAACAATTTGATCTCACCATGAGCTCCCAGGATACTCATAAAGTGGTCACAATGTAAAATAACAAACTTCCTGTGTGCTTATACAGTGAGTCCACCAGGTTAGACCACTGTCATATCATTGCGTATAGAACATTTCTGCATCAATGTATGCAATGTGTGCTATAAGTGTAAAACTTTTAGGAATCTCTACGGTGCTCGAAATTTCAACTGCCTCCACTCAACCTGCTGAATTCAGAATTTACATATACATTGCATATTTTGCACAACACAAAGTACACTGCATACACTGCACAGCACCTGCACCTTATTCACATGGACACTTTTCACATTTTCCTTTCAGTATTTATATACAGACTATTTGCTTTTTTTTTTTTTTTTTTAACTTTTATCATTTTTATCTTGGTTTTAATATTCTCTTTTAATATAAGATTAAACATTTTTCTTTTTTTTTTGTAATTTCTCCAGTGTTTAGAAATTTCTCTTTACGACTATAATCAGTAGATAAAAATCGAAAGTTTTTCTATTAGGAAAATACTAATACTCTATTATTTAGTCCAAAACTTTAATCATTCATGAACTTGCAAAAGTTAATAAAATAAATGTACATTGATTGACATATATAGTTTATAGAAAGTATATACACTTTATATGGATCTGCTATAAGTTAGGCATTTTGGAAAAAGTCATTTCATTTAATGAGCAAATTAATAAACTCACAATAAGGATTGGATCTACTTAAAACAGAAAACTTGTCATTCTGTGTTTTTTGTTTCATGCAAACATATAAATTTTTGACTAGTTTGCCTTGTAATTATTGTTTATTGCTGCAACGCGCATCTCCCAGAAACTAGCCTTCATGGGCTACAACTACCAGCAACCATCAGTGCCTATCTGCTTACCCTAGACGAGTAGCTTAAAATGTTTCTAATTAAGCCACCACCCCATACTTAGCACTTACTAACGGCCAGAAAGAAAACGCTCTGAACTTCTCAAGTTTCTACTGCTTTTCTGCAGATTTTAATTAGCCTGTTTGGTCCTGTTGATATAGATTTCTGACGTCAGTGTTTCTGTTAATACTTTTGGATATCAGTTTGTTTAGACATATTTGGGATTTCATGTTTTAAAAATGTATTTGCATTTTCCTGATATTGAGGTTGAGTAAAATTTGTGCATTTATTTCCTTCTCTTCCGTAAATATTTGTAGGTGCATTTAGATCTTTCTTTCTACTTATTGTAAACTTAAAAAAACAATTAAAATGTAGCATATTAAGAAAGCTGTTTATGTGCATGCAAAAGTTCCACTAACCCTAGGTAATATATTTTAACATTTACGGTGTACTGTAGCATTTAACTGTAATGTCAACATGACTGTGGTGGGGAACTTTGGTCGTAGGAGTCACAGTTACTCACTTGGTGTGTGTGGTGAAACTAACCTATTGCAATGTCAGTCCTCCCGATTTGTTGAAGTGTGGGAAACAATTTGTCATAGTACATCTGCTCGCTGTGAGTCTGCAGCAAATCTTTCAGAGCTGGATGACATTGGAACTCTGAGACACACACAGTGTAAATGTCAGAAAGCTGCTGTTTTTCTTGTTTAATGAAAGCAGTGAAATATTTGTCTCAAACAATTAAATGATGTGCTTCCTGTGGTTTGCCTTAAATAAAGCATGTGGTTTCATTAAGTGGAGCGGACCGATAAAAATGTCCCCTCTAAATTCAAAAAATTTTTTTTATTGCTCCACATTAGCTCTGCTCCAGTTTTTCATTTCACCTTTTCATTTTCTTTTACAACTGCACATTCACATTTCAGTCAAATTTTAACCTCTTTACAACATCCTTTGCAATCAGGGTTACGTTGTGAATTCGTTGTGATTGTAAAAATTGGCTTGTGGCAGGTGTACAAAATTTGGGTGGGTTCGGGATTCAGTTTGGATTGCCGCTTCTTTCAGGTTTAATAAATGGACCGTTTTTGGGCTGAAAACCATCAACTCTATTTGGCAACACATACAGAAAGTGCATCTGAATCCTGACTTCTCCGCTGATTAAAATAATCAACTAGGCTTATTATAGCAGCCAAAGAAAAGAGTGCAGAAGAGAAAATCAGAGCTGGGACGAGATGGTAGACAAAACAAGGCAAACAATAAAAAGTCATGCAATTAAAACATGACAATATTGAGGCAAGAAACACAATGAACCAGCTACAAAGTGCTGAACACGCTTTTTATTTAAGCTGTAGTAGTCAGCAGATAAGACAGTATTTAGATATGTTTTCTGTACTTAAAACTCGGGGCTGGAATACAGAAGCACGGGTGTGGTAACTGAGCAGGACATGACGGTTAAGTTTAACTCTTTAGCAACATATTAGTTTGTTTATGCTCTATGCATTTGCCTTCTCGGGCATAACATGACTTGAGCTTGTGATAGAGCATTAGAGAAACGCATTCAGAGAGTGACAAAAAGCCTCAAGGCTCCACTTCTTACTCCGCACCCCCTCCACTCCGCGCACAAATCTTTGTAAAAGCGCACAACTTTTTGTAATTTTTGTAAAAAAATTTGTAGCAGAATCTAGTACTGTTGCCTCATAGCAAGAAGGTCTCGGGGTTGATTCCTGGACAGGGGCCTTTCTTCCCCTGCTCCCTGGGTTTACTCCAGGTACTCCGGTTTCCTCCCTCAGTCTAAAAACATGTATGATTCTAAATTGCCCATAGGAGTGAGTTTGAGTGTGTGTGGCCCTGTGATAGACTGGTGACCT
Organism: Bagarius yarrelli; assembly: GCA_005784505.1. Classification (NCBI taxonomy): domain Eukaryota; kingdom Metazoa; phylum Chordata; class Actinopteri; order Siluriformes; family Sisoridae; genus Bagarius; species Bagarius yarrelli. The sequence goes on from VCAZ01000102.1 coordinate 826,596, forward strand.
GTCCAGTGCGTACCCCTTCTGCCTTTTGACTTTTCAGAGACGATTGGGATTCCCCGTGACCCAGAATTAGGAAATAAACGGGTAAAGAAGATGAATTAATGCATGATTGAATCTTAAAACCTGCATTTCTTGGCGGTGGGGTCGGCAGTCTGACTTGGTTTGTGTTCTCCGGGTAAGAGAGAGTCATGAGCAGCTCTTCACACTCATGAACTGTCAACAGATCCACCAGTCGTTGCAGCTGATTTGATCCCAAGTCCACCCCTACTGAAACCATTAAATATTGAAGGTAATTACTTACTTACTGTAGTTATTACCTATTGCAAAAAATATATTTTACTCTAGCGCTATGCTAATGCTGAATTTCCAGTATACTCATTTATATCTCATAAATAAATGGCATTTTAATTAAGTCTATTTCTCCTAAGCCTGCTAAATTCCCTAAATTACAAATTCAAATGTTTTGAACAAAAGGTTAACAATAACACAAGTAACTCATATCAAAGAGATTCAGAAAAAATTATTGGCATAAACAGAACTGTAAAAATACAGCAAACAAAACCTTTGTTAAAATAAAGATTATTACTTGAATTTTAAATGATGCCACCTGACAAACTGCTGTTTAATATGTCTAAAATGAGTTTATCACTTAGACATACTTTAAGACCAAAAATATTTTGTATGTAAATAGGCTACAAAACCTGAACCCCATGACAGCTTTTATTTTTACAAATTGTAGCTATGAAATGAAAGAGTAAATTAACAAAACTTCATAAATAGCCACCATAATAAAAGTTTAGGTACGTTCGACCACATAATATGTAAACCTGTCAAGCATCTTAAATTAAATATAAAATTATAATAACCACAAAAAAGATGGCTGGTAAATTGGATTTCGTTACAAAACACTTTGCCGCTGCTACTTGTTTTCCTAATAACAGCAGGGCTCAATATGTGTGTGTTTTTTTAACAATAAAATGTCTTTCCTTTTGCTAAATACGTCTACTCTTATGTAAAATTGATATAAAGCTGTATTTCTCACCTGAGTCTTCACAAAAGCTTGGGATGAGGAGGAGAAAAATCAGGAAAAGTGCAGGCGTCATTTTTTTATACGTCTTTATTTTTAAACAGTCACAATGTTCTAGAACTATGATGTCAGATGCATCATATAAATAAGTACACTGGAGAAAATAATTTCAGGCTTATATTCATTGATGGAATTAAGATTTTATAATCGATTGTATTAATTAAAACATACTACAATATGTAATACTTGTAATAATTTCTTTCAAATATTTAAATTATGCAAAAAAAATCTGTATATTTTAATTTTCTTCTGAAAATAAATGAACCTGCAATTTACATGGAAAAATTATTAATCACACTAAACACATGTAACACTATTCAAACGTTTATCTGAATCTTCCTATACCTCCGTCATACCTGGTAATACTTCAAAAGCAAGTATAGCCAAAAGCACAGCACATTGTGTAACTTATCAATGCAATCTATGGTGTAATAAGTAAAATGGCAAAATAAGTCCAAATTCTAAGTAAAAGATTAGGCAAGGCAAGTTTATTTATATAACACATGACATACACAGTGGTAATTCAAAGTGCTTTACATAAGAAAACAAAGAAATTAAATTAAAGATAAATAAAAACAGTTTGATTACAGCCAGTTCGGACGTAGCCCAGTGCCAGTCAGTAAAGGCAGAACTAAATAAATGGGTTTTGAGTCTGGATTTAAAGATGGCTACTGATTTAGAACATCTGATCTCTTCTGGTAGCTGGTTCCAACTGCGGGCTGCATAAAAGCTGAACACAGATTCTCCTTGTTTAGACTGAACCCTTGGTATGTTTAACAGACTTGATCCTAATAATCTGTGCGATCTGATTGGTTTATATTCAGTGAGCATATCCGAGATGTATTTAGCTCCTAGGCCATTAAGTGATTAATAAACGAGTAACAGTACTTTAAAATCAATCCTAAATGTAACAGGAAGCCAGTGTAAGGACCTGAGGACCCGGTGTGATTCTGGTTCTAGTCATTAAGCGTAAGCTTTTTTCATGTTTGATGCAGCCTACACTGGAACACGTAATTCACTATAGTCTATAACAGGTAACCAAGTCTGTAAACTTATCTCGTGTGAGTGTGTGTGTGTGTGTGTATGTGAGAAAGAAAGAGGAAGAGAAAGACAGATTTTTATGGACTGCACAAAGATTGAGGGCACAAAGTCAGTGGAGGAATACATTTATGTTGTGTAAGTATCCCATATAACTTATACAATACAGTAATAATAATAATAATAATAATAATAATGAGCTAGAACATTTAGACGTTCATACAATAGACATGTGACTTTGTTGAGTCTTAGCACCTTTTACAGTTTATGTGTGTCTCCATGTCTTCTACACTTCACACCACTGAAATCTGATTGCTTATAAACACAGACTCCGGTGGAATGAAGGATAAAATCCATAGAAAATTGCAGGAACATTAGTCATTTTGTAAACGCTGCAACTGTTGAAGCAAATAAAAAATTGTCCAGATAAAAAAACTGTTTATAAAAAAAAAAATCAATGAGGCTGCTGCCCTCGTTTATCTTTTATAGGATTGTTCAGGTTGTGGCTGATTTTAGGTGTATATGCAGTCTTCAGCCTGGCCTCTCCTTACTGCAAGCCCAGGCCTGTTTTTGTGCACACATACACACCTGCATGTGTGCATTTTCCTGACATGAAAAATACACCTATGAGGTCATGTCGAGGCATTTAAATCTCTAAGATTTCTCTGGTCATACCTGAGACTATATAAGTTTTATAATTTTTGCTGTTATATGTACGGTGATTGCTCGATAAAACCCTTTAATATAATAAAGGAGCTACTGAATGTTGTTAATTCTTGTTATGTACATGTGAATGGAATTTTGTGCACTAAAAATTACCCCAAAACCTTACAAACAAAATGAACAACTAACCCCCCTAAAAAAGGCAAATAAATATACTCTTATAGCTCTTACACGTTTGCAAGTAAATTATTCTCACCTGTTTAGTTTAGATCCAAACGAACCTTAATTTTTAAAAAAAAGAAACAGACACGTAGATTGTGTATCCTTTAAAGGAACTCAAAACAGAGTGGATCAGTAGCATGTTGGTTGACTCTCTTTTTTTGCCTACCTGCCTCTGGTAATGCTGTTTACGACTTGCTCAGACCCTTAGAAACATGTGATTTGAAGAAACCACTCCTCTCACAACCACACCCTGTGCTCTACACTAGCATTCAGTCTAAAGTAGACAAATAAATTAAAACATTTTTTTAAAACTGATTTTAGTGTACATTTTTAGATTTGTTTGTGATTTTTTTCTTACTAGAAATGAGGCTCTAACTTTACTTTTTTTTGAGTGCCGGTTTATCTATATCATTTGGGAACAAGGAGTCATTACAAAATTCAGGAAGATTATTACTGTGCTTTAAATGATGTTCTTTTATCCTAAACAGCAGCTCTGTTTTGTTGTAGCGATATTTTGTGTGCCTTTACATTGCAACATTAAAGTTTATTGTGCTGCACAGATAAAACTTTTCCTTCACTCAGTGCACAAGTCTGAGCAAGTGACATGTAACCCAACCCTGCTCTGGATTTAAGTGGAACAAGCAAGTCAAGACAATAGGTGGAGGGGGAAAAACGGGTAGTAAATAGTGTGTGTGTGTGTGTGTGTGTGTGTGTGTGTGTCAAGATTTGCACGTTTGAAGGTTGCAGTTTTTCTATTAGGGTGGTAAGCTGGATATCGAAATGAACTAAAGAGTGCAGCTCCTGTAGAAGTAAAATTGATGATCTCTGCATCTGCCTTCACATCTGGCAAAGACAAAGTTTCTAATTAAAATCCATATTTGTTACATACAAATTAGGTGATGGAGCACCAATAACTTCTGTGTGTTCTTGAGCCACAAGTGATCAGTTATTGGTGAAGGATTCTCTAGATGGCTAAAAGAATCTGGTTTGTCTAATAAAAATAAACAATCAATCTCAGCTAAAAAAAATGATTTAGATGATGTGATATAATCGCCTTTAGTTAACAGCGCTATCTAACCTATGTATGCTTTCCAAAAAAATGTCTGTCCAGAAAGTTTGCAGTCATGCAATACGAGAAATAAAGACTTTTTGGGGAAGAAACTTTGGGGAAGTACTTTAATTTACTTTAATTTGTAACCCAGTGATGTGTGGTGTAAATGTCAGTGATGTAGGAAACAGGAGGTTCCAATATTCCCTCTGTACATGGTAAGAATTGGGATCGAGAGATGCAGGAAGTGAAGATTTTGCGGTACTTTTCCGGTAATGAAGCTTGTGTTGAGGGTCCAGGTGAGGTTCTTCACTAAGTGAACACCAAGGAATTTAGTGCTTTTAAAGATCTCTACTGAGGATACACCAAAGCAACCATGGCATCAACTTTGGATTACAGTTTTTTTTGTAGTATTTGCGTGTGCAGAGTGTAGTTGTAAAGCAGGAGTCTGAGGAGAATCTATTTCGCAGGAATTGGCTTAATTAAAAAAAGCAGGGTAGTTCATATACTGTTTAATAACCAGGCAGTAGTCGGTACACAGTAATCCAAAAGAAACAAAGCAAACAAATCCAAAACAGTAAGCAGAGAATTGTAATTATGAAACTGCAGAAGTCAGAAACCAAAAAGACAGGCAGAGAAAAAAAACGGTTGGTCAGTCGCGTAGCAAACAATACTTCACAAAGTATGGTAGTTAGCAGATAGCTTATATAGCGGCTAACAAGGAAGTAGTAGCGAAAGTAGTTCGCTGACTCTAGTACTCTGGAGATGGTGCACTCTGGTGGCGGGAGGGCGGAATCGTTACAGTGGTGTCAATCCATGTCGTAGTTCCTCTGACATGCATGTTTTATAAAGACTCTGGCAGGAATAATAAAACACTATCTAACTTGAAAACATGCCACCTTCTTGGAGTAGCACACTATAATATATGCCCCACCTCCTGTGTCATTAGGGGTCAAATGAAATACCTATACATTACACAAAGGTATGCATACATATGTATGCAAAGAATTTGATTGAATGAAATTTGATTTCTAAGTCCTATATATTCCACAGACTATATTAATACATATAAATACATGCAGACTGCTTAAATTAATAACTGCTATCAGGATGTGACTTTCAACCAGCATGAAAAATGTGGGGTTCTTTTCAAGACGTATTAAAAGGCACAACCACAACATAATGCAAACTATAATAGCAAAAGCCAACTAAAGCAAAAGGGTTGAGGAGCAAATTAGAGTATGTCAGAGAAGCTTATTACATATGTTGCAGAATCATCTTTAGTTTCTAGGCATCTTAGGCCTTGAAAACACATACTTTTGCCACATACATATACTGAAATTAAGCAAATATGGAAAAACTAGTCTGTTCAGTGAATACATTTGCCACTGTATTATATGTGATAAAGTTTTGCTTGTGCATAGCCGCTTATTAGTGTTTTTGTTTTGTGTGAGTGTGTGTGTGTAAGAGGCTAAAGGTGCACTGCTGTTATATTTCGTAGTTGCAGACTATTGTGTGATTTAAACTTGTGTCCCAGCTGCATTAATCCATGTTGTCGTACTTTATTTACCACATTTCCTTACCCTACATCTGAGTAAATGTGTGTACGTTTATAAAGTTTTAAATATGGATATTTTTCATCAATTTGCATTGGGAAATCTTTGTTCATCCCACAGAGCCATGTGGGACACTTTTAGTGATGGATGGATATGGCACTCACTGACATTATAATACTGGGGTAAATTTTTTTTTTTTTTTTGGGTGAACTACGGTATCCCGTTTAAGTTATTAATGGTGTTATTCGTATTAAAGGGGACGCACAAGATTAGCAGAGGGCTGTAAAGGAAGTTCTTATTTTGAACAATTTAATAAAGTGTTTAAGAGGCCTTTCTGTTTGGAGTTTGCATGTTCTCCCCGTGCTTGCAGTGGTTTGATCCGGGTAGTCCAAAAACATGTATATTGGGTTGATTGTTGATTCTAAATTGCCCATAGGAGTGAGTGTGAGTGTGTGTGGTGTGTGTGGCCCTGTGATGAACTGGGGTGTACACCTCCTGCCTTTCGCCCTTTCAGAGATGGCTGGGATAGACTCCAGCAGATCCCCGTGACCCCGAATTAGAAAATAAGCAGGTATAGAATAAATGTTTAAAGTGTTTATTAAAATTGATGGCATGGCTACAGTAGGCCATTATTGTACAAAAAGAATATTTTTATACTGGGGCCTTTCTTATATTATTGGATTTAAATTAAATGTGAAAAAGTATATACAGTATATGTATGTCAACTTGTAAAAACCTGTCTATGGTACGAATAAAATTTTGTGGTATTTGTCATAAAGAAAATGCATTTTCACAGGTTCACTTGACCTGTCTGTCTGTCTGTCAAAAAAGATGTTTTGGCTTCGTTCTGGCTGTTATATGTAAAATTGTAGTGCTTGGTAGGAGTCTGGACTGTTGGTGAGGCATATTTATCCTCACCTATGTTTAAGAAGGAGAGGGGCTGAGTTTAAGCACTTCAGCCTACAGGCAGTGAATCTGCTGCTACATGCCTAGGAATGTGTTTATTCTTTGTATACCAACACAAATGAAAAATTATGTAAAAACTAATTGAATCTTGTGTCGTGGTTACATTTACCAATTCCTTAACCCTAACCCTAACCCTAAGTTTTATAACATTATTCAATATGACTTATTTGCATTTAGAAAATTATGCTTTTTTTGTGAATAGAGCATAAAAAACAGAATAAATCCATATCCAAGTGGGCAACAACGTACACAAGTTTAGGCAAGTGTTATTAGAAGCAAAAATATGCCCCATTATTGAAAAGCAATAGCTTTGATAGCTGACTTATTTGTGCATATGTTAGGAAATAATTTGTAAGATGTGCAAGATATTATTATCTTTGCACTCACACCTGATGGCAAAATAACCTTGATTACCACATACTTTCCATTTTTCCCTTTTCTTCTTTAAATTTATTTTAGCTAATAAGGATACAATGCCTTATTGCCCCGGTGTGTTCTGACTTGCCTGTGCTAGAACGCAATAGTCATCTAGTGCATTGTTTTTAAGAAAAAAAATGAGTAATAAAGAAAGGCATGATTTTACAGCATTTATTCATTCATCTTCTACACCCACATATTCCCTAATTCAGTATCACAGGAATCTGCAGGAGTCTATCCCAGCCGTCTCCAAAAGGGCGACAGGCAGGAGGGGTACACCCTGAGCAGGTTGCAGTTTCACACACACACACACACACACTTACTTCTATGGGCAATTTAAATTCACCAATCAACCTAACACTCATGATTTGGACTGTTTCCATTTGAAACGGGAGTACCCGGAAGCACAGGGAGAACATGCAAACGGGGAGAACATTCACACAGAAAAGCTCCACAGTAAATCTAACCCAGGCCTTCTTTCTGTGCATAAATAACTTATTTTCTATTTTATGTATATTAAAGGTTTGTTTATTACAATAAAAAGAATATTAAATTCAATGCCATTTTACTATTTTTAAATATTTCTTGGACTTAAAGTAACACTATGAAACATTTGCTCACAGTTCCCCTATGTAGTTGATAAACGCAATTGTCTCTTACTAGTTTTGTAAATACTGTTGCTAATGGAGAGCTTTCATCTACGTTATGTTTTGGTCAGTTACTCAGGGGCACGGCCATATTAGAGATATCTGCGAGATCCGTTGAGCTCAGTGCCGTTGTTTAAGACCTGTGCCACCAATATGACCTAGCGGGAGCCAGTCAGCGGCTTTTTATGTGCATGTAGATCAGCTAAGTGAATACATAAAATCTTATTTTAACAGATCATATTTAACACAGTAGGCATCAGACTGTACCCTATGCACAGGAGGTCCATTGACCTTAAAATAAAGTTTATCCAGATGACTCTATACATTAAATATTACTTTTTTTTTACTTATTGCATGTTGAACAATATCATGAAACGTGAGCTGTGTTACAGTTACGAAAAAAAGACATTACCCTAATTATTTAAGTTTGACAAAGTGCATCATGTTTTTCTTGTGTTCACAACAAAACTGCATTTTTTTCTTACCCGAATTCTTAGTTTAGTCTAAAGTAGATGGATATATAATGAACAGATTTGAAACAGGTTTTAAATTTTATTAAGCAGCTTTTAAAGATAATTAACAAAGCATTTTTGCCAGCGAATCCCTATTATATCATTTTGTCTAAAAATCTTTTCAGTTTTTTTTAATAGATGCTTTATGGTTGATAGAAACTAGGGTAAAATCAGTGCCATCCATAAGCTTTTCAACAGGTCAGATGTTCTTTTTTTTAGTTGGTACCATGTAAGCCAAGTAAACACTTCACTGAGGAAAACTGCTTTGATTTTTGCTCTTTTCAATCGAACTGGAATAAGATTTGTATCCCTCTTTTTTTCTGTTGCTAGTGCACTTTTTTACTACCAATTTAAAAACCTAAAAAAAGTCCACAAGTACTTCAGGAACCACCGTAAGCCAAAGCTGAAAACTTACATTGTGCCTTGAGTATTTTTTAGTATTTTTGGACTCGTTATATTCTATTTGATCGCTTGTATTCTATTTCTCCCAATCAGTTTTTAAATAAACCACAGTTGTCAATAAAAAACATACTTTAAATGTAATGTATTTATTTCTTTGACTTGCTCTGATTGAATCATGACTAAATGAAAAAGTATATTGTTATTGTTCCAACCTGCCCATCATGAAATCTAATGCTTTTCTTTCCCTTTAGTTTCCTCAACCGTTTAAAGTACCAGTTCCTCTGTGGTATCAGCAACCGCAGACTGGATCACCTTATTTGCTATGTATGTATGCTATGTTGCTTATGTGCTAGTTAACAAGACTGACAAGAACTTTAAAATAAAACAAATTTTGCAGTCGATTGGGGTGGTCTATAACCCTATAGAATGTGAAATTAAAGAAATCAATAAATCTGCGCAGAGGATGCTGGACACTGTTTGGACCAAGAAAATATACCATTTATGAATAATGAATAAATATACCATTTATGAATAATAAATAAATGTACCATTTATGATTGCTTTCCCATATCAAAAAAAATGTGCTTGTCTACTGCTAGAAAAAAAGGTTTTAAATGAGATAAGTAAGATAAAATCCAAAGTTGCTATTAACAGTTCAGTGGAAACTATACAAAATTAATCTAAAAACAAAGAGAATTTCTGAGGATATTGACCATAAAGTCAATGAACTAGAAATGCAAATAAAAGACAATTCAAACAATGCAAGATTTGGGACCCAAGCACTGTGTGGCCAAATCCAGCTCCAGTTCAGTTCCCAGGTCTGGTCCTTTAAAATAATAGTCATTAGTTAGCAAGTAGTTAGTAAGTAACTATGCAGGAATTAATAGGTAGGCCTAGCCTTACATTAACACTTAAATTAATACTGTTAACTAATATAGAAGTAAGATTACCTATGCAGTAAGTAACAGCTAATTTTGGACAAAGGTAGTTCATTATTAGTTACTGGATAATTACCATCACTAAGAACTACTTGTGAACTATGACTAATTAATTAATAATCACAATAATAACTACACACCCCTGCTACAGATTAAAATTGTGACTTTTACCAATGCATAAATGGATATATATTTTCTGTTTATTTCAAACTTGAACATATAATAATAATATTAGTAATAACAATTGTAAATAATGTAAATAATTAGGAAGTGATAGCTCATGACAAGCTCATGATTTGAGGAGCAGTGGTGGATCAAATGATTAAGGCGCTAAATTGTTGATTAGAATTTCAAGCCCCACCACTGCCAAGTCAGCCACTGTTGGGTCCTTAAGCAAGACCCTTAACCATTCCTGCTCCAGGGGTGCTGTATCTGTGCTCCAACCCCAACCTTAAAGGTGGGATATGCAAAGAAAAATGTATATTATATGTTGTAGCAATATGCTAAATATGTTCAAATTAACATTCTGAAAATAAATTTGGCATAGTAACGAAACCGATAAGAAACTTAGCCACAGTGATTTCTCCTACAAAAAACATGGACACAATAGAGGGTGACATGATTTTAAACCTCTCCCATCCCACACACAAAAAAAACATTCTGTTTCATCCCAATCACACGAAAAAACTCCAAAAATGTTAGACTCTTGATTTCATGTCCGACTCCATTTTTGGGCTACCAAAGTGCCTGAAGAAGCCGTCTTCTTTTCTTTTATTATTGTTGCTGGCATATTAACTACTGTTATGGTCATGAATCTCACTTGTGGATCTCCCGTTTACTTTATTTTTATGTATCAACAATCAAATACTCAATAATGTAAATAATTAGGGAGTGATGCTGACAGACTCATGTTTAATTAGTTCACTATTATGAGCTCCAATTAGTTCAATGTCTTTGTTCTGTTGCCCTGTCTCTCTTCTTTTGTTTGATTTAGTGTGGCTGATTAAGTGAATCTCCACAAGTGAGATTTATACCTATAACAGTAGTTCCTGGCTTGAAAAGATATGATAGGCAGACACATACAATTAAAAGAAAAATTCATTTATTCATTTATTCAACTTCTATACCTGCTTATTCCCTAATTTAAGGGCATGGGGATCTGCTGGAGCCTATCCCAGCCGTCTCTAAAAGGGCAAAAAGCAGGAGATGTTGATTACAATAATATCTTAGCAAAAGATTTGTCGGTATTACACGATAATGTGGGATGTAGGACATGATTATTGAGAGCTTAATATAAAACATAGACTAAACACAATCACTCACACTCATTGTTCCTTAGGGAACAAATAAAGGGGGAAAGCGTGATGTAATGATGTAGCAGACGGATGATCTTTATTATTTGAATTTTAAAAACATACAACACAAAACAGTACTTTAGAAGACTAAGTAAAAAATTCAAATGATTTTTGGCCAGGTTATTCGCTGCATTATTTATTTGAATTAAACTTAGCCAACTCGTGATGTTCTGCCCTTCCACCACCAGAGGGCGCCGCCACCTGAATACTAGTGCCAGCGCTTGCTTATGTTTCCTCTTCCGGGTCGCTAGGTATTTAAACTAGGCGCTAGTAAGCCAAAGTGGATTACCATGCTCGCGCTTTGAAGCATTCCAGGCACAGCTAGCGCTGCTACAGGAGCAGCCACCTCCTCCAATGCCATCGTCCAGGTCAGCATCCACTAACATTCAGCTTTCACTCCTGGACAAGTTTGACGGGACACCGGCACGTTGCAGAGGTTTCAGGCGCCAATGCTAACTCTACTTCCAGAGCCAACCCAACGCATTCCGATTGGACAGTAAGAAGTGTGCCTTTTTATTATCACTCCTTTCGGGCAGCAGCAGTCTGAGATTTAGACACACAAATGTAAACGTCTGTGGAGTACTTTTTAGCTCAGTTACAGGAGGTGTTCGAATATTGCACGAATATGGCACCCATATGCACTTATTGTGAAGCTTTAGAGCCTATGCAACTGGGGATCACAAAGTTGTCACCACAGGAACATCAACCTCGTCTGCATGCAAGACTATGCTTCTACTGCGAAGGACCCAATCACTTCAGCGCATCATGTTTTAAGAAAACTCTTAAAGTAAGTCAGCCAGTATGCTTAGTCTCTGCTGTCATGTGTCTTGCAGTCTTCTCGAACCTGTGCATTGACTCCACTCCCCATTTGTTCCCAGCACTCGACAATCAAGTGGTGTCACGTTCAAAGATCCCCACTGTGCCATGCATCTCGCCACTCCAGATCGCATCCATCAGCGGGCAACCTATAGGCTCTGGTATTACCCGCCGTACGGTTCCCATCACTCTATGTGATAATAGACCCATAATCCCACCATATTATGGGACGACAAAGATATCACGCCCTGGTCCTCACACTATCATGATCACTGCCACGAGTACGCACCATGCCATGTCTCGCCACTCAGGTGGAGCAGCCAGTAAAGACAGAGTACGCTTTAATACCTCCGGAATATTATGGTCTGATCGAGGTGTTCAGCAAAAGCAAAGGCAGTGAGCTACTCCCTCATCGTTCTGTTGACTGTGCCATAGATATCCTCATGCTAATCCCCACGAGGAGTCGAGTCTATCCGCTGTCACTACCTGAGACGAAAGCCATGGAGGAGTATGTTGATAAGGCACTAGTGCAGGGGTTCATTCGCCCTTCCACTTCTCCAGCTGCTTTAGGTTTTTTTTAGCTGTTCTAGCACGTTTACCAAAACATAGAATTCCACAAAACAACAAAGAGCCACTAAACAGGATAGACATAAAGTGCATGTGTGCAACCTAGTGCAGACAGTGCAGAAACAGACAGTGCAATAAACAATACAAACATTACAAAGACAGTGCATAAAAGACAATAGAGAACGGAACATAACGCAATAGCGCCAACCATATTGTAAGATGAGGTAAGACATGAAATGTTGGGTTATCATCCACAATCCAGTGGCCAAGTGGAGCGTCTCAATCAGGAGCTGGGGAGATACCTGCGATCCTACTGTGCCAGAGAACAGTCTCAATGGAGTGAATTCCTACATTGGGCCGAATATGCCCAGAACTCTCTGCATCAATCCTCTTTGGGTCTCACCCTTTAGACTGGATTCAATGCAGCTAACAGGTCTGGAAGTCAGGTTGCAACGAGCCATACATACCCAAAAGGCTCAGGCAGATCGGTGGAGACGTCCCCATCCAGAGTATCACCCGGGACAAATGGTTTGGTTATTTACCAAGACCTACGGCTCCGCCTGCCCAGCAAAAAATTGAGTCCCAGGTACGTGGGTCCCTTCAAAGTACTGCGCCAAATCAACCCTGTCACGTATCGGCTGGAGCTTCTCCCTCATACCGTATCTCCCTTTCATTTTATGTTTCCCTGCCAAAGCCACATCACGTTAATCAAAATCCAGGTCCACAACCAGTAGTGCCACCGGCTTCAATGGAAGTGGAGGGAGCACTGGCCTATCAGGTTCATGAAATTTTCGATTCCAGGAAAAGGAGAGGTATACTGGAATATCTGGTGGACTGGGAGGGGTAAGGTCCCAAGGAGTGGTCTTGGGTCAAAGCTCAGGATATACTAGATCCTACTGTCACTCAAGACTTTTACACCGCACATCCTGAACGCCCAGCTCCAAGTCAACACGCTCGTCTATGTAGAACGCCTGGAGGCATTTGTAGGAGAGGGGATACTAGAGGGCGCCGTCACCTGAATACTAGCGCGAGTGCCTTGCTGATTTGTTTTTAATAAAACTACTTACCTGCAAATGGATCCTTCTCAGACCTCCTTATTACAATAGGAAGCCAAAAAACATTTTTGTTCAAATTAAATGTTCGATATACAGAGATACTCAAATACGAAAACTATTTTCCACCAACCGAAAAAATAAGTTGAAATTATGACATATTTAAGTCATAATTTTCAGACTAAAAGAAGTAAAAAAAAAAAAAAGATATTAAAAATCAAAATTATTTTTAATTATGAGACTTTCAATGATAAAAAATAGCTAAAGATAGATATAAAATCAATATTTGTTCAACTTGAATTAAATAACATGTTTTACATTGAATCCACATTGACTCAATATTAATTCATTGTTGTTCTATGAACAGCTTTATAACGTTTTTAATTTGTTTCTAACAATCAGGGATCATGTTAAGGTTAAGTTGTTGGATTACCAACCCAAAGGTTGTGGGTTCGATTCCCAGCTCCACCAAGCCACCACTGTTGGGCCCTCAACCCCCAATTGCTCAGTTGTATAACAAGGAATATTGTAAATCGCTCTGAATAAGGGCGTCTGCCAAGTGCTGCAAATGTAAATGTAAATTTAGCAACATGTTACCAGAAACGATCATTGACTTCAAAAGACACAAGGTCATGTATTCTAGAATGCATAATGATGTGTGTAAAATATCTCAATGCTGATTATGTCTGTCAATATAAACTGCTGCTATCAGATAGGTCCTTGTTGCCATCTAGTGGAGGTTACGACTTTGAACAAACAATAGAAACAATGAGAAATTTATCTTATGGTTTAAAATCAAAACTGTATTGAGAATTGTATATCAGTATGTCAAATATATTTGATGTAATTAATTTGATTAATATTAAATTAATCATTTTTTACACGTAATTTTAATTTTTTTTGATAAAAAACACACAAAAGTATTTTGACACATACCTTTTTTTTGGCACAGTGAAATGTTTGGTTCGCATATCCCAGCTTTAAAAGATGGGGTCAGAGCGCAGGGTCTGTGGTGGGGCTTGAACCCAGGTCTTTAGATCAAAAACTCAGCATCTTAACCACTGGAGCCACCACTGCCTTATATGCACATCACAACAACATGGATAAAACCTTATTTCCATTAATATTTCTAAAATCATTTTGTGGTAGTTTGTGCCGTGTTGGATCAATGAGTCAGCAAGTCATAATTTATACTTTTTAATCTCTACTAATTTAAGTATGTCATAATTTTGACTTAATAATTTTTTGGGCTTGCAGAAATGTACATTTTTCATACATGCAAAGCTAATGTTCATTACCAGTCACACTTACTATTTGTTGATGAAATCTGAAAATGAGTCTGTTACATTTGTGCGGCCTGTGCTAACAAATTTTGAACTTATGTATCAGTAAAGCCATTTGCAAAATAGTTTTACGTACAGCCCTAAAGGAATAGGGTAATAAAAGTACAAACAGCATTACTTTTTCGGAAAATAATATTCTTAATTCTTAATATCCACTTGAATTGGTGTACACAAAAAGAATTTTATTGATGAAACATGTAAGTTATGTCATTTAAAATCTCTTTTTCTCTCTGAGTCTGAATGAATTTGTCAGGTAAATCACCTAATACAGTACAGTTGAGTAACACAGTAATAGTAGTTAAATCTATTTATAGTTGAATTGAACAAATACCTTAACAAAATGAGGCAATCACAAACTCTGGTTTAGGTGCCAACGAAAAGCTTTATTTCTTTTTACACTGCAACCGAGTGGGCTATAAATAGCTATAAGAGGTTATGAATGAATGAGTTCTAACTGAGTCCCATGGTGGTGGATGAAACATTCACCCTTCCTACTCATTTCATTCACAGCATTTGACAGACTCCCTTATTCAGAGTGCTTACATTTATCTTGATTATCCAACTGAGCAGTTAAGAGCCTTGTTAAAGGCAGCTCGGTGATTGGAATTGAACCCACAATCTCCACAATTAGATTCAGGACTAATACTGATGCTGTCCACTAATGCTGTAACAGCATGAAATTATTTTTATTGTCAGCGTTAATAAGAAATAACAAAAAAACATATTGATGTATCTAGATAACATAAGGTGTAGTACTAAAATTAGCCGTATAGACAAATAAATGCCATCAGTACCAGTAAGGAAGTACAAGATCATGCTTGCTTATATAATTTAGAGATACACTTTGGTCACAGAAATGATTTAATTAAAATAATAGAGTAGAAACACAATAGACTAGCCACACGGTTTGCTTAAGAAGATTTATTGGGAATTACAGGCAGACGATTCAAGGACAGGAAAAGTTGGTGAATAATCAGGAGAAGAAAAAGAGAGAATAGGAGAACTGGTATTGGATTCGCGATCTGACTGTGAGGAAAGGAAGACAGGAATACAACTAGAACAGATGTCTGAGTGAAAACAATGTGCCTGAAAGGATGTAGAACACACACAGGAGTGACTGGGTTCTCTGGAAGAACAGGACCCGCAGAGTCCTTCTAGGCAAGGTGTGACAGTTGGAAATGTCAATAGTAATGTGGAGTCCATGCCCGAGGTCCAAAGACTTTACTTGAGAGATTGAACTGTGGGGAAAATGTGAAGAAGTAAAATAAAAATGGTCAGATCTGTCATAAAGGAATGTCATGAAGGTTAAAATAGAACAGCAGGATGTGTGAAAGCACGTAGCTAAAAGCGCAGGTAAAGAGCGCATGCAAATAAGGCTTTTAAAATATAATGCATATAGAATACATTTTAAACATGCAGAATGTAGTATGAGCAGTAGAGAAATTAAATAAAATGTAAATATTTGTCTCATATACACAGTGATATTCTTTCGTTGCAAATACCTTCCTAGTAAGTTTGGGTCAGGGCCAGAAATGATGCAGCACCCTTGGAGCAGGAAGGGTTACGAGTCTTGCTCAAGGACCCAACAGTGGCTGACTGGCAGTGGCAGGGCTTGAACGCAGGTCTTTCTGTTCTTTAGATCAACAACTCAGCACCTTAACCATTTGAGCCACCACTACCTGATAGGCCATGCATTATGCAATGTACTCAGAGAGCAAGCATATAGCCAAGCATTATAAAACAAGTGTTACAAAGATTATGTAATCAAACATAACAAGCAGTAGAATTATAAATTAAAATAAAATAATCTGCAGTTTATAACAAAATAGACCAAGAAAAGGCTGGAAATATTGTGAATTTAAGGAGACAGGAAAACGTCAGAAAGAAAGGAGAGTAAATGCATTATTTAAAACTCGAGCTGCGTCGAAACGCTCTAAAAATGCCCTTTTATGACCTTTGGTCTGAAGCAATCCATCTAGTAAAATCCATCTACTCGGAATGCATTACATCCTAGGCTGGTGATGTCATCGACTAGGAAGTAATGCTACAACACAAATTCCAGAAAAGTTCCACAAAATTTGGGATGTTTTTTTTTTTATTTGAATAAAATGAAAACTTAAAGACTTTCAGATCACAAGCGAATATTTTATTTAAAATAGTACATAGATAAAACAACAAATTACTAAGAAATTTTACACTTTTATCATATTCATATTTGATGCCTGCTATAGGTCTCAAAATATTTGGGAGGGGACAACAAAGGCCTTTTTTTAAAAGATTCAGCTGGGAGAAAATTTATCAACTAACTAATTTAATTGACATTAGGTCTGTAACATGATTAGCTAAAAAGGGATGTCTTAGAGAGGCAGAGTCTCAAATCTGTGAATGCATAAAATGATTGAGGAATACTTTAAAACAATGTTCGTAAACATCAAATTGCAAAGACTTTGCAAATGTCATCATCTACAGTGCATAACATCATCAAAAGATTCAGAGAAACAGGGGAAATCTGAAGACCTTTGTTGAATGCCCATAGTTCTCAGTTCATCAGACGGCACTGCATCACTCATCGGCATGATTCTGTTATTGACATCATTAAATATGTCCAGGAATACTTCCAGAAACCACTGTCGGTAAACGCAATCCGCTGTGCCATCTCCAGATGCCAACTGAAGCTCTATCATTCAGAAAGAAAGCCATATGTGAACATGGTCCAGAGAAGTGCTGTCATGTTGTGTGGGCCAAGACTATTTTAAAATAGACTGATTCAAAGTGGAAAAGTTCTATGGTCAGACAGGTCCAAATTTGACATTCTTGTTGGAAATAATGTACACCATGTCCTTTTAGCTAAAGAAGAGGAAGACCTTACAGCAAGTTATCAGGCAGAATCTCCAATGTTATGGGGTGCATACGGTATGGACATGCAACATGCCCCGTCCCAACTATTTTAAAGTAGTAGCATCAAATAAAATGAGGTAATTTTGTGGATACAATGGCAAGATTTCTCAATTAAAACATGTTCTATGTGATATGTTCTACTGTGAATAAAATATTTGCTCATGTGATTTGTATATTAGGTTTCATTTTATTAAAATTTTAAAAATGTCCCAAATGTCCCCAGTATAAAAATGCGTTGCGCTGCGCCGCAGTAAGCTTTATTTATTCAGCGTGTGAACGAGAGACTATTAGAAAAATATGTTAAAAGAAAAGGCAAAAATAGCAAACATGCAGCATTTTAAGCAGTGTGCTTTTAGGTTGTAATTGAATTGTATAATGAGCTTGTTAATAGTTAGATATAAACTATAAAAGGGGACATGTAGAATCATTATCCATGGAGCTTTCACATTGTGGGTCAATGGGTTATGTTGCCAACAATAACTAAGATTATACTGAATTTTAATCATTATTATGTGACATACTTTACGTCAAAAATTTTGCTTGGCACTTTCTGTGTGTAAAAAAATAAATTTAAAAACATTTACAAAGGTTCCCAAAATGTGTTATTCTAAAAAGTTAAAAAAGTTGTCAAACCATATACTTGTCTCAGGTCCCTTTTCTGACATTTCTGCAAATAAAAACACAGTAATGAAAATGAACAAATGAAATCAAAACTGGGTCACATATCACCGGAAGCATAGCAAATGGTCAGTGGCATGGAAATAATAGTGTGTGTGTGTGTGTTTGTGTATGTGTGTGTGTGTGTGTGTTTGGGAAGGGGCATCAGTCATGTTTTTTTTTTATTTTTAAAAAGACAAGTTGTCATTTGCCTAAAGCAGTACTAACTAAATAAATAGTTGTTCTATAAAAAATGACTGGGCACAAGACCTTAAATTTGTAGCACCAATGTAAGGTCCATTTTAATATGTTTGATTTGTAATAAACTATATGATGATAAAAGTATTTTGAGGGAATAAAAATCAGTGTTTTTATATTATCCTTTAGAATATAAAATAGTGTTAAATATAATTTACCCAATAAAAGGCATACTGAATTTATAAAATGTATTACAGCATTGTTTGCATTCTTTCTTAATTCTTATCTTTCAGCGGGGTGCGGTCAGGGCCAGCAAGGCCTTCTCTGCTGCCTTAAACAATATCAGAAGCTGACCTACAGTTGGAACCTAAATTCTAACATTTGTTCCTTGAACTTGTATTTATTTATTTCCTGCATTCTATTCTTTTCATTTTGTAGCATTTCTCTTCCTGCACTGCTTCCCGTATGTGTATATGTAGATTTTGTTTGTTCAGATTTCAATCATATCATATTTTCGACAAAGGAAACATGTATCCTGTAGAAGAGAGTACTTCAGCCAGGGTTGTGTGCGGTACCATGCAGGATTAAATAACCGAGATCAATTTAACACAAATTATTTAAAAAAAAAAACACAGACTAAGGTAAATTTCTGAAAAGTCAGCGCGGGGCCTATAAACATGAAACTTGTATAAGCAGTGTGTATGAGCTGTGGATGAATTTAGAGTCGGGCTGTAGGCTACCCATCCAATCAGAAGACAAAAAAACAGGATGGTATTCTCTGTGTTGCTCCTCCCCATTGGCTGATATTAAACAAATTTTAACTTTTGATTTTTATGCAACTCATGCACATTTTTTAAGGCCAGGATTCAGTACATTGTTGTTTGCCGCTATGTTTTTACAAAAAAACAGTGAGACAAGGAACAAAACCAAGAGGTTCTTCTGCACATCATTTTTATTGCCCTCCTCTCAGCCACTGTGACAAGCTGTTGATAGAAGCAGGCTGGCACAAATTATAGGTAGTGGACAGTGTGTTAATTCTCCCCGCTGGCCTTTCAGGAAGGAAGGGGCTTTTGACAGCTTAGTGTGCAGAATTTAGTGGGGCTCTGGTAGGGATGTATTTAATTCGTTACATTTACTTAAGTCATTTTTTGGGTAACTTTTACAGTATATTTAATGATGTGTACCTTTACTCCTACTCAAGTACGTTTAAAAAACAACAACATTACTTCTACTTTGCTACATTTGCCGGCGTTCCTCCGTTACTGTCAATTGTTAATAAATATGAGATGTTTTGAATAATTAGTTCATCTGAATTGTTCACAAGTCGCGCAAGACTTTGGAGAGACTGCTACGAATCTCCCGCTTAAGTTTAGCGCACGTTCAACAGATGAACAGAGGAAGATGTGTGTGTTATCAAAAGCAGATCAGCTGTGGTCTCAGGTGTAGTTTTTACTCCAATATGTCAAAAAGAATAGTTTTATGATGCGATGCATGCTGTGACATCACAACGTACATGAATTCCAGATCCATCCTAAAACATAGTGGTAAGTGTGTCAAAATTCTGCATATTTGAACCTTAATAATAATCACTCCATGAGCACTTTAACCTTATTGTAAAACCACATTTTACACACTATATTTTTTCTTAAGTATGGGGTCTAGTATAAACATACAAGAAAACACAAATTAATAAACAACATTTCATATCCATTTTACACAAATCTAAACAAACAGCAAACTAGGACATCCTGCATAACTGACTAAAATGTAGAACATCCATACAAAATCAAAATGGGATTGGAATTTATTTCGGTTGATTTCACCTAAATAATGCATGCACATAAACATACAATGTTAAAATACAGAATATTTTTAAAGGCACTGCTCTTATATGGTTAAAAAATAAAGACAGAATTACTGTTAAAAATATCTAAGTGTGTTTGATATTTTATTGTAAATGACCAGTGATGTGATGTTAATGTCTATTACGGGACTGAGACTGACTTTACTTTAACCTGTTTTATATAAGCAGAACAGAGAGACTTTGGAGGAGAGGAATGTAATAACTCGCCAAGTAGTTTGAAATTAATGGTTTTTGCAACCTGAATGTGTAACAGTTTTTTTCCTAAAGCCATCAGGCTCCTTAACACCCAGAACTAAACTAGCTCAGTTACATAGTTGGCCTAAAGGAGAGGAGATATCTGCAGATTCCAAGGGTGAAGCAGATGCTTGCGAGCTATATGTCCCCAAGTACAATGACATCATTGGAGGTCCTGAGGCTTCTCTCCATGGTCTACCACAGCACTGGCAGGGAAGTCCTACATGGCAGTAGGCCGGGCTACAATCTGCCTGCACACCATGGCATTGCTGCAGGCTCACCAGGCTGATTTGCTGGAAGACCTGGGTGATGGGAAGGCTAATTAGCCTCACCAAAATGCAGGATCGGGACAGAGACCCCCAATCACCAGGAAGCAGTAGGCCATAAAAAATGTTTGGTGCCTGGTGACGCAGGTGGCTGAACCAGCGCATTCCTGGAGTTCCTGCAGTAGCGGATAGTGGGACTATTCGCATGTCCTCTGAAGGACTATGTGGCAGCCATGCCAGCCTACCAAATCCTCAGGATTGGGTCCTTAATAGGGAGAAAGCTACAGGATACCGCTTCCTTCGTGGGGCTAGGAGGCTCAGACCTACATGGCAACTGTTGGGACCTGGAGGTAGTTATAGAGGGGCTGTGTGGCCCTAGGTACAAACTCATGGAAGGGGTCTTGGTGAAACATCTGACCCCCAGTGTTTCTCTTGGCAATGTCCTTCCTCTGTTGGACTAGAGACCTTAAGGTCTTACTGGCACCAAGTTAGTGAAATTAACTTCTCATTAATGTTAAAACTGGCTGTCTTCAAGAGACGATAAATACCAAGAACTCGACATTTAACAAAAAAAGTCATAGTCAAAAAAAGTCAAAATCATAAAATCTTAAATAAATATAATAAATATAAATAAAACATTTTATTCAATACAGTTCCTTTCTAAATCAAAACAAATGACCGGTCAACAGGGTCTATTAGTGTGTGACAGATTGAAATGCATTTGTGATAGATTCAAATATGTATTTGAAAAGATTTATAGAATTTATCTATCAGACGTTTGGCACAATAAAATGTGTCTGTGTATTTGTGTCTTGTTGAACACTAGGGGGAGGAATCGCTGTGTTTTTCTGTTCCACATTATTATTATTATTATTATTATTATTATTACGTTTATTTCACTAGGAAAACCTCATTGAAATTATAAATCTCTTTTTTAAGAGTGTTTTGGCCAAGATAGGCAGCAACACACAGTTATAGACAAAATGCATAACAATTACAAATTTATAGAAATAAATAAAGTTTAAGGTAGGGAAACAGGGTGTAAAAGTCTTTTTCTATCTTTTATTCATTTTACTAATCAGTGTAAGGTTATAGAAAGTTGAATGGTGTGCCGGTGTCTTTACAATACTCATTGTATTCTGTTTAAGAGATGTCTTGTCTCTGACCTCCTTTTTGAATATCATTTGCACAAGGCCCACATAATGGTGCAAAGTCAAATGTTTAATGTTGTTTATTTAAAGGTATTTGTTAGTGATAACTGAATTAACAAAGAGAGCTTGAGATGCCCTTCCCTTCCAAAAAAAAAAGATAAATAATGCATTTATGTGCTATTTAAAATTCTTTGTATTACTATATATCTAAATATATTAAAAGAATAGAAAGCAATTCAGATATAATTCTAAAATGGCTTCGATATTATTTACTGAACAAAGATAAAATGCCTGAAATGGTGTAATTACTTGGAACCCTTGTTTAGACAGCAGCAAACAAGCATTCAAGCAGTGTCTTAACAGTAAGTTGCTAAATAGTTTGTGTAATACATATTTTACTGTGAAAGTACTGTAAAGGATATCGGTCGATATATCAATATTGACTTCCTCATATTAGTATCGGTATTATCACCCCAGAAACACAGTCTGACATTATTAATTTGCTAACTGTGGTCCATTTAGACTACTGTGCTCCAGAAGCACAGGAGCTCAGGAGCAGAGCTCAGGAGCAGGCCGTGGAGAGGAAATTTTTTTTATAGGCACACCAAGCTTATCAGCTACAGATAATCAGGCACATCTGCACCTCATCACTCATATACTCCCATTTCCACGCTCTTACACGTTCACTCAGGTTTGGTGACAGTGTTGTGCCGGGCCGGCACTTATACCAGTGATCCCGCATGTCTGTGTCCCTGGCTCTTCCTTTTAGTTTTGCTGGTATAGCTAGTCCTGCCGGAGTCCCCAACTACACAGTGTCTTTAACTTTTACAAAATAATACAGGCACTTATTAATCCATCTCTCTCTCTCTCTCTCTCTCTCTCTCTCTCTCTCTCTCCCTCCTCCCTCTCATCTCATCTCTCTCTCTCTCTCTCTCTCTCTCTCTCTCTCTCTCTCTCTCTCTCTCTCTCTCTCTCTCTCTGTCTCTCTGCTCCACTGACCCAAGGCTACTGTTTACATTGCATTTGATTACCATTACCATATGCTGTAATAAATGGACATTCTGTGTCACCCAGATGAGGATGGGTTTCCTCTTAAGCCTGGTTCCTCTTAAGGTATCTTTCTACTTCATCTCTGGGAGTTTTTTTTTGCCCCAGTCGACACCGGCTTGGGACAAACACTTTTTTATTCTTTTATTCTTTTTCATTCTTACTGCATTTATCCGTGTAAAGCTGCTTTAAGACAATGTCCATTGTTTAAAGTGCTATACAAATAAAAATAAATGAATTGAATCCTGTTTTTCTTTTTTACGTCCTACCTTAACACAGAACCCAAATCTGGGACTGTAAATAGACAGTTATTTTACACAGAGAGCTATGCTAAAGAACACAAAAGCTGAAGCAGCTTGCAAGTGAGCAACATTTATGTTTCCAGTGCACAACACTCCTTCTAGGACATGATACAAATGCGATTAGATTATTTTCATTTGTGCTTTAGGCTGACACACATAATTGCATTCGCATTAGCATTTTCTCAATACAGTACAAGTTAGAAGTGTTTAATCACTTAATTGAAGGGGTCACTTTCATAATTCCGTTTAACATGTAGAAGTTAAACAGAAGATTGTCATAGCTTTATATTGCATGATGTTGTATACTAGAGAGTGAGGCATGGCTTCTTACCTCACCAACTACCAAATGAACATTTTTTTCATATAAATTAATCAACCACTGTTTTAAAAATGTGTTTCTTTTTGTCCATAAGCAAAGCATTATCTTAGAATTCTGTCTTAAAATCTATTAAATTTTCCCCTAAGAAAAAAAAACAGTCACTGCGCTGCTAAGAATTGCAAAAAAAAATAAAAAATTAACAAGCTCTTTCTGGAATATCTACAGCTAGCTGAAAAGTTCCTTCAATTTCCAATCTTCATATATCCTTTGGCAGGTAATCATTACCTAAGCTCTGCTTCTGCACTAGCTTAAGGGATGTTTGCCTGACAGCTTTAGAGATAAAAGGGAATAATTAATTTATCAGAGAAAACCAGGCTTTAATCCTTAGTGTCCTGGTGATAAGGGTATTTTTTGCCCTTCCCCAAACCTATTCTCATATCTTCTCAGATGGTGGAAAATTCTCCCTCGGCATCCTCTTGTTAATAAGGCTGTCAGAGGCTCATCGTTGTTTCATTCAAAGCAACTTATCTTCCCACCACCCAACTGCCCCTGACAGCCACCAAAATCCTTTTCAAATGCTGGGCCTCAGCAATACCACAAGCCAAAGCTGCCATTTAAGCTTGTTAATCAAACATTAGGTCATGAAACATGCAGCAGTAAAAGAGGAGAAAAAAAATAGAAGAGTAAAAAAAAGAAATATATTTTTAAGAAAAAGTCTAAATGAAAGTAGATTTTTTTTTTGTTATAAAAATTATTTTGGCTCAGCAAAGTTTAGATGCTAGTTACCATTAAAGACAAGACAATCCCCAGTACATAATACAATGCAAATCTCAGTTAAATATAATCCCAGTAATGCGAATTCTTTGCTAGCTATTCTCTATTCTACCGTTTACATAACTTAAGAGCAAAGCATAACTAATTGTAAATGTGTCATTCATATCGTTTTTTGTCAAATGTTTAGCCTGATAACTGATTCATCTAAAAAGTAGAAAAATAATAACTTCTTATAAGGTATATTATCCATTTAGACAAAATATTGTGCAGTGTACTGTATAGGTTTATTGATATTTAATCACAGTTATTGGTATAAATCAATATATAACTAATTAGCTATTTCGGGCAGCAGCTGGCAATGATTGGAAACAATCATCCAATAAATAAATTCAGAATACCAGATTCATTAAAACACTAAATCTCCCAGGTAGCAAAATGGCTTCATTCAATTCATAAGCTCAGACTGGACCTTGCCTATGTGTTATATTCAATACAAAATAAGATGTATCCTAAATATTTTATATTTTATAACAATTTACAAAATGCAGACTGGTCTTGCTTATAGAAATATATTAAAACGTAGTGGGAAAATCCTAAAAACTGTCTGCAAAAAAACCAAACATTCTTATTGATAAAAAACTGACTATATGTTAGGTAATTGGGTCAGTTGTCATATTATGCTCAATCATTCATTCACTGCTTAGATATTTAATTATGTGGCTGCCTAAAATCACTCCATGGTCAGCACTCAGTGATACTTTTATTTTTCTGGAAAATACCTGGCAAGTATCTTTATCTCCTCTGACCAAGTAAACAGCAGTGACTGACTTACTTATCTTCCCCAATGAAAGGAAGAAGAGAACTGTCATTGTCTGACGAGGTGACATTATGACCTTTTCAATTTCGTTTCATGCAGCAAAGCGCAGACCAGCTGGGAAGCTGCATGGCCTAGCACAAATGTAGCATTTGCTTTTCATTTCCTGCCTGATAAGACTGAAAAAAACCCCATCGTACATTATAACGTTCTTTCACCTTTTTGACATCAATAAAATTGAAGTCTTGGAGCAAGATCAATACAAATTAAAAGCAAATACAGAAACCTCTATAGAGTGCAAGTAGAGGTTTAGAAACCCATTGATGGCCTCTGACTTCATGGCTGAACATGCTCAAGCATTTCTCAGTGCCACAAATAGAGAAAGCTGAAAATGCTGATAATCATATCTTTATGGATGGTAAATCATTTTAAATCACATTTAGAAACAGAGGAGATACTTTACATTATCTAAAAAAGTGATTAAAATTACCAGAGAATTTTATTATTTATTCACATTCAGAAAAGCTATTTTAAATGGCTATTAGTTAATTAATATTTTCGAACATGGCGAATAACAAATATGTAAGACATAATGCAAGACATTTAAAAAATATTTGGAAAAAAATAATTAGGGCTATTTTAAGCCCTATATTTGTACTATATTTGTAGTAATGGTGAGTTTTTTTGGCAATTCTATATGACAATTTAAAAAGACATAAAATTACACATTAACACAAATTATTTTTATTATGTCCAAAAAGGACAACAAAGAAAACTCCAAATAGAATACTTTATCATGACAAGACAGATCTCCCATGCGGCAATGTCTGGACAGAACAATAGTGATATTGACCGCCCTTTGGCTTCAATATTTAAGGGTCTATTGATTGATGCTTTCCAGATTGTGGACGGATCTACCTGCAAACTAATCTTTAATCTTATCTTTGAGTGAAACTAGTTGTCAAACTGGTATAAACTTTAGTTTGTATTTGAGTCTGTAAACTGCACACATAGATTTGGGTAATTCTAGACATATGCAGGTGGTTTGGGGGGGTGGTGTACACTGGGTGTACAGAACATCTGTTGACATGTCTCGAAACTTTTTGAAACCCCCATGTATAAGAGAGAAGCAGATTTATAGTGTTAAATTAAAAGGTTACCTTAATTAACAGTAACTAATGTCAGTAGAAACAACCAGACATTTTTAAATATTATTAGTGATAATATATCCCTAATAATTTCAAAAAAGGCCAATACTTTTTCCTTAGAAACAATCCCAAAACAAGTGATGTTGTGGAATACATGGATGGTATAAATCTACATAGAGAAGCTGGAAAATTAGGTTTAATACTTTAATACAGATTTTGAACACAAATAGCTTTGTCATCAAAGGACCAGTTAAACCATATTACGATTGCCTCTGCCCACTGATTTACCACCCAGAAGGGTGTGGAAGGCATGTCCGCCACATATACCTTTAGGGTGGAAGGTGCTAGCTCTGCAGAAAAACATTACTGCAGGAATTCCTGGTCTGATCCAACCCGGGTTCCATCTGATAGGAACAGGTTCCGTTTTAGGGCATAGAATTTTCTCATGGTGGAAACTCCGGATTGTAATGACTTAAGCCTCAAGAGCTGACTGAGCATGCTCTACTTCTAAACAGAGAACACACAGTAAAATTTCATTCGCACACACTGAAGAACAAGAGCTCATTGCGGTGCTGTGCGATGCGTGTTTATGTAGCATTACTTCCTGATCGATGACGTCCCCTACCTGTGGCATAAAAGGTCGTTTCCAAATCGTCTCGATGCAGCTCACAGCTTTCTGAAGGGGAACTTAATTGATCTGTAGCGAAGGTAGAGGCCAGACAATAGTTTTTCTCTGACCCTTCAAATCACAGGAGTTACTTTCTAAAATTTACTTCACAGAAGGCCAATAACTTAATTAATTAGGAAACTGAAATATTTTCATGGCGAAAGGGGTTGATCTTTTAATTTACTGTTTATCTGATACTCATACTCAAGAAGCATTCAGGTTCTTGTCAACGATCATGGTTCACATTGGCTGTGACATAAAATTAAATAGGTTATTGATTGGTAGTAGGTTGGAAATGAGGCTGCTAGAATTCATGCTCACTGCTTTCCTGCTCTGACTATCTCCGGGTCATTGCACCAGAAATCAAAGCATAATGAATCCTGATTTTCTGCTATTGCTTCCGTGAACACTTCCTACTTGTTCTTTATTTGTGTTAATGGTAATTTCATTGCTTTTGATAAATGACAACTGACTGCGACAACAACAGCACAAACCCTAGCTTCACTCCCTTGCATTGATGCACCTTGATTACCACTGGATGCTGTTGATTAAGCAGTCAATTTCCAGTTCAGACAAATCTAAGAGAATAATTTATTTTAGGAGATCTGCAATTCACACAATTAATCTAAACAATTATCCAAATGTTTCTTTTAATGCAACTAATCTGTATATGTATATTTTTTTAAGTATTTCGATGGAAATTAATTTACCTTAAACTAGCAGTTTGGCAAAACTGT
The DNA here is from genome assembly GCA_005784505.1 of Bagarius yarrelli. NCBI lineage: Eukaryota > Metazoa > Chordata > Actinopteri > Siluriformes > Sisoridae > Bagarius > Bagarius yarrelli. Next base: position 854,298 of record VCAZ01000102.1, read on the forward strand.
GTCTGATTTTTTCAATTTTCAAATGTCTTTAAAAAGTGCCAAATTTTGGGTCAAGTATGATTTCATAAAGCAGTAAATGTCACACTTTTTATCATGTTGTTAGATTAAATAAGCACTTAAATTGTTAATATACAGTATGTACCACTGCAATTTAGTGAACAGAATTTAACCCACTGAATTTATACATATTTAATTCAACACGGATTTAGTGAACAGAGATCAGTCAAGACTTTTACCTCTAGAGAGAAGACATGTCAGTATGGCCAATAAAAAGTGATTACTAATATCATATACTCCATATATCTACTTTTTCCTAAGGGCTCTCTGCTTACTACGACTTCTGAGGATTAATATCAGAGTATACCCTTGGCATAACCACTTGAATGGTTAATTGAGACGTTCGAAATCTACTCATGCGTAAGCATCTCCTTAGAGCTTATCCTGAGCTATTTTTAGCTCCTAAACCATGCTTGTAATCAGAGCAGTTTTGTTTAAATTACGAGAACCTACCCGGCCCCCAACAACCATCATCAAGCAACTTTCTGCAATGTGGAAAATTGACTGCCAACAATGAGGAAAAATGAATAAAAAGTGGCTTATAATAGTCTTAAGTGGTGCCCACCTCTACCAAGAATTGCACTCCCTTCTTTTGCTGTTTATATATATACTTTAATTAGATACACGCGATTTGTGATTTAGAACAGTTTTTAAACCTATTAAAGTAAAATATTATGTGCAAGTATATCAAATAATTTCTTTTATAAAAAAAAAAATTGGGGGGATGGGCAGTATGTCTGTTATAGTTTGCTCAGACTTAATATTAAAGTCCATAGATACTAAAGATTTCTTTAATTCCTAATCATACTGTCAGCACAGGAAAATGCGCATTGAATTTGAAATGAATTTTTTTGTCTGCAAGTCTATAATAAGTTTGTAAATGACCTTTGGACTGATGGCAGAATGGCCAAGGAGGCGGGGCGTATGACTGACAGGCAGTGATGTGTAGTTTTGTGCCACGTCATGTTAAGGGGCATCACAAAGTCTTAAACGTCTGTTAAAACAGTCTATACAGTAAACCTTGCATACACGTAAACACAACAGCTTACTTCCTCGTTCGGAAGGCTTTGGATTGTCTCCAGGCAAACCGTTAAACACCACGACACACACACCCCCTAGAAACCCCGTTCACATTAACCAATCAGCCGATGACCTCGAAACTCCTGAAGTGTCCAACTAGATGTGCCATATGCATCAGATATTCAGCCAGCGATCCGTAGCCTGGCATCTGAAGCTGAGACTAGTTTGGTATATGCAATAGCAAGATTTTTGTGGCCAAGGTGTACTTTTGTAAAAGTACATTATGGCTTATAAAGGTGATGATTACAAAATCTTGCTTTAGGTGGTCTACTATTTTATTATTAGAGCTAAAACATTTTGTCTTGCCCAAAGTCTTTACAAATAAAACATGCATATATTTGCATTTCATTTGTGCATACTGGCAGGCTTTAGTGAAAAGCAAGCACCTGAATCTAAATTAGATGGATGGGTACCTCATAAACTGGGAAATGTTCAGGGCTGCATTTGCATTCAAGTATTGCTCCTTAGGGCAGTTTTTATTGTTTTTATCTGCACCTACCTTTGGCTCCAACGCCATTTCAGTGATAGTAATAGCTATTCAGACTAGTGCTGTCAGCAGGGTGGTTGTCTTTTAATTGTGCTACAATTAGTAAAAGAGAATTAGCTAATTGTTAAGCATTGTTTTTAATAAAATAACATAGGGTTCTAGGCTCTGCTCCTCAGGGTTTTTACAATTGACTGTCCCTTTGAATATTGTCCCTCCTGCTAGACGATGTTTTCGGCTGCAGCTGTGCTGACCTTTAACACTAGCACTAATGAAATGAGAGGAAAAACAAAGCTACAGAACACCACAATATGATATTTGATGCATCCCTATTCAAAAATTTGTTAAAAGACTATTTAATTTGTTATTGCTATTTATGTTTGCTTAACCATTTTCCTTCTGTATTGATGTTGTTTCGTCTTTTAGTATATTTACTAAAATAATGGTTATTTATTCAAGTTTGTTGCTTTAAATATGATTGACACCAACAATAGAAAGCATTTTTGTCTGTTTTATCCTCCTTCTTATGAGCTACAGTTATTGTAAGGTTTTCATGTTCTTGTTTTATGTTTATTTCATGTATTTATTTGTTTTATGTCTAGGCTAAACTATGGTAGCTAGCTTAGCCAAGATAAGCTAAGCTAGCCTAGGCAGTTTGTTTTGTTTACTTTCTGTTTGTGCTCATGTTTTCCTGTCATGTGATTTCCTTTGTCATCGGGTCTTGTTTTCATTAGTTGTCTTGTGTTTGTGATTGTGTTTAGGTGTGTCTTGTTTGAGTTAATGTGTTCTGTGTATTTATAGCCCTTGTGGTTTGCCTTGTGTTTGTGGATTATTGTTTGGTCAAGTCAGTGTTTGTCTAGTCTAGTCTAGTCTAGTCTAGTCTAGTCTAGTCAGTGTTAAGTTCATGTTTGTTGTTTTGTCTAGAGTTCCTGTATATAGTCTAGTTTATGTTTATATGTTCAGTTTCTAAATAAACTGCACCTTGGGTTCAATCAGTCTTGCCTCAGTGGAGTCTTTGTTACAGTAATATACTGTTATGTTTTGCATACAAAATACAGTAGCCTGTGTCTAATTCCGTTTTAATGCATCAAACCTGTAAAAGAAAATAAAGTAAAGAATATAAAATAATCAGTATAACCATAGAGGTTTCCACCATTATTAAGCAAAACAGTGGCAAACCAGATGCTTCCTTTAAGATGCTACGTGCCCGGTTCTTGTGCATTACCTTCTTTCCAAAACCTTGTTACATTAGAATGACACGGTACAGCAGAGTAGTTATTTAAAGCTTTCTAAATGTTTATTTTTTAATGATCAAGTCCCAGGTTTAACATGCTGATACTTCAGGTAACAAAGGGAATAAGAAATACAAGAAAAAAAGGAATATTTGAATGTTCTATGGCGGAATAGTTATTGTAAATAATAAATCATTATGCTAATTTTTGTATTTGATAACAAATAAATAGAATTTTTGTATTTATCTGTAAGGTTTGGCATTTTTGTTTCTTATGCATCTTATCTTTGTATCTTATGTTAATGTCATGTTTTTGTCCTGAGTTTTGTTAAGTTGTGGTTTCTTGTTCATGTCCTTTGTTTACTTCCTGTCTTACATGTTTCCTCTGTCCATGTGTTAGGTTTCTATTGGTATTTAGTTCTGTCTTGTCATTTTTTTTTTCCTTTGTCGTGTTTAGGTGTTTCTTGTTTAGTTGATTGTTCCCCCCATTAGGTTGTGTATTTCTACCCCTGTGTTTCAGTTTGTCTGGGTCTTTCTTTCTTGCTTGTCATGGTCGGTGTCCTTGTCATGTCATGTTATGTCATGGTTCATGTTTATGTTCCACTTATGTCAGGTCAGGTTGTGTTAGATTAGCTTAGGTTTTGTGTTTTTGTTTTTCCATGTTCTTAATTTGTTTGTCTTTTTTTTTGTTAGTTTTATAAAAAACTGCACTTGCACCCCAACCTAATCTTACGACTTCTGACATTATCTGCAAAAATTGTATCTGATGTTACCAAATATTAATTCAGCAGAGAGTCTGGGATGCATAGCAGCTTTTATTAGCAAAGATGGAATTTGCTGACATGCAACCATAGATCCACCCGGCCAGAATGACGTTAAAAGTGAAAATTGTGAAGTGTGAACTTGAAATAAAGCTTTTGGTAAGTAAAGGATTTGTTTTAACGTTTAGTATAGGAGTGCTTTTATTTTATAGTTTTATTTTTAATTTTTTGCATTAATTTGTATTAAATATTCTTGATGTATGATTACACTAATCATATTACAGTAATAAAATACAAGACCTTCAGGTCCAAACAAACAAACAAATGTGGAAGGTGCCAGATATGTCATACTGCAATGACAGATAAGGGAGGATCTTCTTTTCTCAGGGCGATGTTGCTCTTAGAAAAGAAACAGCCTGATTTAAGCATGTATTATTTATCATAATCATATGAAGTGCATGTTATTGCAATTGTGTACAGGTGACGGCACAAACTGCAGTGCACAATATTATAAAAGACTTCAACTATTTGCCTATTTTTTTTAATTTGAAACTCAGTTTGTCTAAATATTCCAAAATGAAAGGCATGTTAGATGATGCGTGTTTGCTTATGTGTGTCCTTGAGCGGACGTGTCATAGCTGATCACTGAAACAGAGCAAGTGACAGCCCACCCCCCCAGTACACACACACAAATTCTGAAAAAGTACCCTCCACACACTTGCTATTCCAGTACAGCACCTTGAAGATGATAAGAAGTTGCTGCCGTGATTGAAAGGCTTACTAACCGGAAGAGATGGAGCGATACAAAGAGGAAAAGGCATATGTCATCAACAATAATGCATAAGGAATTCAAGACAGTTCTGCTAAAATCACTGATGATTTGCCATGCTTTCATTTGTTTATGTGTAGTATCACTCCCTTGTGTAAGTAATGTGTTTTAGAAATAATGCTCTAATAGGGTTTACTCACATCACTTTTATATATGTATATATATTACATGCATTGGCAACATGCATATGCATATGTAATTAACTTAAGTCACCATTACCATTTACAGCATTTGGCAGATGCTCTTATCCAGAGTAACTTTTAGTAGATTTATTTCTTTTTATACAACTGAACAATTGGGGATTAAGGGCCTTGTTCAGGGGCCCAGCAGTGGTGGATTGGTGGTGCTGGAAATCGAACCCCATTATAAATATAATGCATTTATTAATTTAAAAACAATAAATATAAATAATAATAAAATTATATATATAATATAAAGTAAAACCTAAATGCATTTAATAATATGTGGGGTTTCATGCTTCCTTGTATACTAAAAGGTTTGAGCCTGAGTACAACATTACTACAACATTAGTTTAAAACACTTATACTACTGTACTACTCAAATGTTTGGGGTCATTTCCTATTTAGCCTTTTTTTTAAAGTAAATGTGAACATAAAGTAAATAACCCAGACACCAAAAGATATTTGGTGCTGGTACTGTAATAATTACATAAATATAAGGTGTTGTCTAATAATATGATTTTAATTAACATAAATATAAACATAAATTACCTTCACTGAAACTAGTTGTGGCTTAGTGGTTAAGGTGTTGGACTGATACCAGAACGACCGGGATTTGATTTCCAGCACCACCAAGCCACCACTGTGGGCCCTTAATCCTCAATTGCTCAGTTGTATGAAAGAGATAAATGTAAGTCGCTCTGGATAAGGGTGTTGGCCAAATGCCGTAAACGCAGTGTCTGATCTCAATATTATGGTTGAATGTGCAAATCCCCAAAAGAAGGTCAATATCAGATTATGATTGACACATTCATTGAGTTGTCACATTGGATATTGCATTGAGTATTAAGACTGCTAAAAGGGACAAGCATTCGTTATGAGGGCATGCCATGTTTTTAGGTGCTGTGCATAAAATGGACGTGTGACTTTCCTATAAGTTAGGAAAAAACTGCTTCAGATGTCACAGCTATCATAATGCTTGAATGCTAAAAACAGTTTATAATTTCCAGAAAAGCTATGAGAAAAGAAAAGATTCATTACACAATCACTCACTCCCCTACAAAAGCATGCACAGCAGCCTCAGTCATTGGACAGAATAAACCAGACTCTCTTGTATGTTTCCAAAGTGTCTTTACTTTGTGTTGGATGTTACCACTTCTCCTTACCTGCTTCCTGAATCCAGTTCTCCTGATGTTGACGTCCTACCATTCCTGTTTCCTTCACTTCTGGTCTGGCTATTGATCTCCTTCCCTCTTACCATCTCCTCCATTCCTGGTACCCCTGTATCTACCTGCATTTTCGCAACTCTTCTATCTGTTCCAACTCGTAATAAAAGCACCCATTTGGGTTCAACACTTAGGTCTGTCTCTCAAGTCTGGTATCTCATTACACAGGGCTTTGATCCATCTTTATGCAAGCATCTTCTGGCGGCAACACCTACCTGTGTGAAGGAGATGAGTGTTTTGTGTTTACTGTAAATCGTAGGAGCTCATGGATGACATGTATCTAATAACAGCATTACAGAAATAAAAGTACTGCTAGTTTTGCGCAAGTAAAACATTTCTTATGAGCATGAGAAATGTATCTCATGAGCATGCGAAGGTCTGTGAGGCCCTTCAGGGTCTTTTTATGTTTCAATTTGAGAATTTTAAATAAAACATGGCTATGGTAAACACAGCATTGGATGAGTCTTAATAATTTATTTTTAGTGGAATACTATACCCGCAGACGTGTATCTTACTTTAAATAAACTCTAATTTGAGCTTGATGTCATTAGCATGATTTAGCTTTCTCTGATTAAATGTGGTGCTAACAGCATAACACTGTTAGCACTTTTAGCACTGCAGGTAATTATTGTAACAAGAAAGCCTCCCTTTATCATTCATCATTAATGCAGCATATTTTACATATGAATTAAGCTTTATTACCTGTCACTAAATTCCATCATTAGCTGTTTAACTTGCCATGGACAAATGAGACTCGTAGGCCAATAGCAATAAACTGTTATGGACTAAGCCAAAGCAATAATTTTAATATAGATTACAGATATTCAATTAAAATATATATTGCACAAGCCGATTATGTATTAATCAAAATACAAATGTTATTTTCTGAATAATTATGTGGATGTATGTAATTCAATTCAATTTTATTTTATTTGTATAGCGCTTTTAACAATAGCAATGTCTCATAGCAGCTTTACACAGAATGCAGTAACAGTGAGAAAGTGTAAGTTTGTCCCTAATGAGCAAGCCTGAGGCGTATGTCGCAAGAAAAAACTCCCTGAGATGAAGTAGGAAGAAACTTCGAGAGGAACCAGACTGAATAGGAAACCCATCCTCATCTGGGTTACATCACAAGTTACTGTAATTTACATTTACAGCATTTGGCAGACACCCTTATCCAGAGTGACTTACATTTATCTTATTTATACAACTAAGCAATTGGGGGTTAAGAGCCTTGCTCAGGGGCCCAGCAGTGGTGCCTTGGTGGAGCTGGGAATCAAACCCACAATCTTCAGGTTAGTAGTCCAACACCTTACCCATGGGCCGCCACAATTAATTACAACATATTGTAAGGATCAAATGTAATGTAAATTGTAGCTTTGGGTCAGAGGAGCAGAGTGAGTCCCAGTCCATCCTCCAAGTTCCTTAAAATCGAGGAAAATGTCAGGAACCTGGCTTGGTATCTTCTCACTGAAGGTCCACCAGTGCTGGCACAATCTCTGGATACATGGGGATAGGTATAAAATGACAGTTGATGCAATGTATGGTATGCTACACTTTAGCAAATTGGCTTTTGTGTTTTGGCTCCAACTAACTTTTTAAGAAAGATAGAAGTGATAGATATTTGAATTGAGACCCTTTCGTGCAGTTTTTTTTAGATATGTAGAATGTATAGCTATTTATTATTAAATCATTTTAACCATGAACACTTGATACTCATTTCACTGATCACCCCAGCACACTATATAAACACTATTTTTACTGGTACTTTGGTAGCTCTCCAATAAGGAAAAGGACTCATTTGTTCATGTTTTATAGCCAAGAGTTTTTCCAAGCCTCAAAAGGATTTCAAGGTTCCAAGTTCTGGTTCTCTGCTCATTGTAATATTTAAGTCAAGTCTTGTATTTCTCGATCCAGTTTTGTTACACACATATATACAAATATATGTCATTTATAATATATCACCTGTCTTGCAAAAAATGCTTTAATTATACTAAAGATGCTCTTGTGACTTAGTCAACATTTAATACTCATATCAGACATTGAGGCACTTAATTGCTGTTCTACATTCAGGCTATAATGAGTACAAAAATAAACAGTGTTGATTAGTGGGTGCATCAGCCATCTGAAGATTTTCTCAAGCATCTACAAAATTATGCTGTCAGTCAGCAATCGGCTGCGCACATGCAACTCCCACTAAGCTCGCTGCTATGATTTCTCAGATAATAATTATATAACATTTATCCTGTTCTTTAGACATATCTGCGACACATCTGTTTAAAATAGCTTATTCGCACCATTATTTTCAGAGGTTTTACATTTTACTAACATAATCTTTAATTATAATTTTAAGAATATTATTAAGGGCTTCTATAAAAATGATCATATGTTTTACAAAACCTTTCAAGAGCGTTATTAAGTAAGGTTTATAGAGCATGCAAACAGTGGAGTGGTTACAGAGGATACAAAAATATTAGATGTAAAATTGATGTCAGTAAAACATTAAACCGTGTACAATAAAAGAGCCTCGTAGAACAAAGTGCTGCTTTGGTTGCCCTGAATGGCAGCTTAATACTGTAGATGCTTTTTTTTTTTTTTCTTTCACTGTTCATTTGCAGACTCGATGTACTCATTCTTTACAGGTCATCACTCCTAAAAGGGGAAGAAGTGTTGGCCCCAGGGGTTTTCTTTGTTGTATTTCTTTCTTTCTTCATTTGGTTTATGTGTGTGTGTTACTGCTGCCTGTTTTATGCCATTATCTGGTGATACCCGTAAGACCAGTACTATATTTTTGCAATTATCCTTTTATTGCTTTCCTTTCTACTGTCTCTTGTCTCTTTTCTTTATTTCCACATGTGACTCAATTTATATAAACCTTTTTTAGGGTTTTTTATTTAAGATTCCATGAAAAAGTGGTCTAGAGTTCATATAGTTAGATACAGTTGACCTCGATTGTAGCGCAAGATAAGAATAAAACCTGTAAGACATTGTATACACATTATACTATATTTTCCTTTAAATTCTCAACAGTCAGGTATAATTTGTACTAACACATCATTTTAGGGAAAGTGGTAGCTCAGTGGTTAAGGTGTTGGACTACCAAGTTAAAGACCCATGTTCGATTCCCAGCACCACCAAGCCACCACTGCTGGGCCCCTGAGCAAGGCCCTTAACCCCGCAAATGTAAAATTTTAAAGTCATGCCAGACATGTTTTTTTCTGATACATTTAAACAGACTCACTGAATGGCATATGATTTTACTTTTAGCCCTCAAGCAGCATAATTTTTTATTCATTCATTCATTCATTCATTCATTCATTCATATTTTTATACCCACTTATTCCCTAATTCGGGGTTGGAGTCTAGCCCAGCTGTCCCTAAAGGGGTGAAAGGCAGAAGGGGTGCATCCTTGTCCATCACTGGGCCACACAAATACTCACACTCACTCTTATGGGCAATTTAGAATTACTAATTTACCTAACATACATGTTTTTGGACTGTGGGAGGAAACCGGAAAACTCGGAGTAAAAACCTACATGAGCACGAGAACATGCAAATTCCACACAGAAAGACCCCCTGGGAATTGAACCCAGCTCTCTAGCTGTGAGGCAACAGTGCTAACCACTAAACCCCCTTGAGCAGCATAATTTGTTATATATTTAGATATGTTTGAACTTATATTGTTAAATAAGTCATTCTGTTTTCTTGTCTTGGTCTCTCTCTCTTCTGCACACTATCTCTCTCCACACACATGCAAACATGTTCTGTCAGTCAAGCACTTTGGAATTGTCAAAACAAGGTGCAAAATTTAAAAGACAGTAGAATGACATAATACATTAATATTGTTTAAAAACCCCATTATTATTTTCTCATCCTCTACTCTGTTTAATATTGAAAGAAACATGGATTATTTGTCTTTACTTTTTAAGCAAGTTTAAATGAAACGCATGATTATGGCCCCAAACTTAAAGCTCTTAAAATACTTCTTTTACCTAAAGTAAACAAATTGTAGGTGTGTGTTTTTCCTCAGTCATAAAGTAACTTCAGTGTGCAAGATCTCTGTTCTTCTTTCACACACTGCTGAGCCTGCACTGATGCTAGAGGTCGTGTCTCTGTGACTTATTTGTGCCAAGTTTTGGTTTATTTTAACCTTCTGGGGAGAGTGTAAAAGCAAGAAATATGCCATGTAGCTACCTCCTAATCTGTTAACCCTTTAGGAGGCTTAAGATATCCTCATGATGAAACAGGTCAGGTGGAATATAAGTATAAAATAGTTTTTTTGATAGATCAACTGGGTTTATAGCTGTAAAACAGTATTAGGTTCACCTACATTTGAAACTAAAAATATACACTCACTATTCACTTTATTATGAACATCTGTAGATTAGTGTATTGTTGCATTTATGTTCACTATTTTGGATTTACATATTCTTAGTTGTAGCTCCAACTAATCTGGACATTTTCCTCTGATTTATGTTATTAACAAGGAATCTCCATTTACAGAACTAAAGCATGAGGAAAAGTTATTTTTTTGTTATTTACTTTACTCTAAAATATTGTGTCTTGTTAAAATAAAACAGTGATTAACAGTTTCCGAAATACTCAAATTAGCTCTTTTTAATCACCGCTACATCACTGAAATCACATTTATTTTATTCTGGTGTTTTTTGTAAAACATTTTGCATTGTTGTTTACATTATAATTTGCCTTATAACATTTTCTGTAGCAGAAATCCACACATTCATCTTCCCTTTTCCTTTCGGCTGTTCCCTTTTAGTGGTCGCCACAGCGAATCATCCGTCTCCACCTACCCCTATTCTCTACATCCTCTTCACTCACACCCACTAACTTCATGTCCTCGTTTATCGCATCCATATACCTCCTCTTTAGTCTTCCTCTTTGCCTTCTGTCTGGTAGCTTTATTTGTAACGTCCTCCTATGAATATATTCACTCTCCCTCCTCTGTAAATGTCCAAACCACCTCAATCTGATTTCCCTGACTTTTTGCCCAAAATATCTAACATGAGCCGTCTCGCTAATGAACACATTCCTAATCCTGTCCAACTTCGTCACTTCCAAAGAAAACCTCAACATCTTCAGCTCTGCTACTTCCAGCTCTGCTACCTGTCTCTTCCTCAGCACCACTGTCTCTAAATCATCATAGCTGGACTCACCACTGTCTTATTCTTCTGTCACACATCACTCCTGACACGTTTCTCTACCCATTCCAACCTGCGTGTACTCACTTCTTTACCTCTTTTACACAATCTCCATTGCTCTGGACTGTCGGCCCCAAGTACTTAAACTCCTGTACCTTCTTTACCTCTTTACCCTGTAATCTTACACTTTCTTTCACTTCCCTCTTTTTCATTTAAACACATGTACTCGGTTTTGCTATGTGGAGGTTTTTCCTCCACATCTTCATGTACTTATAAATTCAGTACAAGTCTTTCTGAATATGGTTTCTGAGCAGCTGCATCTTGTTAATGCACAGAACTCATTACAAATTCAAATGACACGATTAATATAATCTGCATTCATTAATTAACTACATCCTATTTTAAATAAATATATCCTTAATACCTTCTAATATTGCCTGACTTTTCATTTCAGTTTTCTTTTTGCAAGCTTGGCATTACATGAGGTGAGACTTTCAGTTTTGCAAATTAAACACCTGCTCTCATCAAGTGAATACATAATAAATGACTATAAAACAGACAGGTACAGTTGAGCTGGAGATTAAAATGGTAATACATGTGCCATCAATTGAACCAGCATCCCAGAATATTACAACCAAATTGAGTTTGTGGGTGTCACAGCGATATTAAAAACTCAGTATTACTGAGATATCAGACTGCACCTCTCCTCAACCTAGCACTTTAGTCGGTCAATCAGTATAAACTAATGACTTAGATCTGTAATCTGACTTCTTCCAATGTGTTAATGTTTGCATCAAGCAGAACAAATTGTGGGTTCGATTCCCAGCTCCAACAAGCCACCACTGCTGGACCCTCTGAGCAAGGCCCTTAACCTCCAATTGCTCACTTGTATAAAAGAGATAAATGTAAGTCGCTCTGGATAAGGCGTCCGCCAAATGCTGCAAATGTAAATGTAAATGTAAACAAATCAGTCTATAAGTCTATTTGTGGTTTGCTGAGGTGTCACTTGCTAATTTATACTTTAGAAATACTAATACTAATAAAGAAACTATTTTATAGTACTAGAATTTAGTATTTTAGCTAATAATTTTTTTCAACATGTAATGGACTGGCGATGTAAGGTTCTTGTTTTGTTTATGTTAGCTTAGCTTGCTTAGCTTAGCAAAGCTAGCATCTGCCTTGTTTCGGTGTTTGTTTACTTCCTGTTTTGTCCCCCTGTATTCCTGTCTTGTCATCCCCCTTGTCTTTGTGTCCTGTTCTCATTGGTTGTTAGTCATGTGTTGTTTATTGTCTCAGGTGTGTCTTGTTTGATTAGTCCTTGTGTATTTATAGTCCCTCTGTCGTGGAGGATTATTGTCTACTGTTGGTATGTTACTGAGGAGAGTCCCTGTTCCCTGTTCAAGTTAAGTTTGGGTCATGTTCTTTGTTTGTCTAGTTTTGTATATAGTTCTGTTTGGTGTTTTGTATATAGTTCACTTTTGTAAATAAATACTGCACTTGGGTTCCAACTGTGTCTTGCCTCAGTGGACTACCCGTTACAGGTGACCTGTACAGGCTGTATCTCTCCTGCTGTTTGGCCCTTTTAGAGACAGCTGGGATAGACTCCAGCAGACCCCTGTGACCCTGAATTAGGGAATAAACGGGTATAGACGATGAATGAATGTGTTTTTCAGAAATCGAATAGTTAATCATGTCTATGTAAAACATGACACTAACCCTAGTTTCAATATTGACCCTATTCTGTACTAGTGATGTCTGGTTTTTAAATGAATCATTCTATATTATATTTTTACCAAATTGGACTGAATCATTTAAAACGGTTCACATAAACTACTTGTTATTTTACTTTTTAAAAAGTTTTTTTTATTTTTTTTTAATTTACGTGCCTGACAGTCCCTTTGATTTATTCAGTTATTCAGTTACAGTTACAAAGAACTTTGTGAAAAAAATTGCTGATGAAACTGTGCATGCATGTAATTTTACAAGCGGAGGAAATTAAGCATGTTAGTCAAGTATTTTGTTGAATGTCAGAAAATGTAGTCTAGTTCCAGAACTAGAAAATCTAGTTCTTGAGTTAAGAGTCAGTTGCGTTGGTGTTTGGATCACAGTGCACCGAGAGCTAATCATCAGATTATTCATACTACATAGATCTTATGAGGACTAATTCATTTACTTTATATCCTCAAGACTTGTATAACATCCTTGTTTGCAAATCCCTGCCTGTACCTGTAGTTGGGTGCTTCAGTTTCAAAACTGATTCTGAAAAATTTTAGATCAGATAATGAAAATCATATTTTGAGTGACTTGTGTTGTAATTACAGAGTTTCTATATTTGAATTTCGAGTTTTTGATCTAATTTCCTTAAAACAAACTGTCTAAAAGAAACGGTATGTCAGAAAGAACCTCTTCCCAGTCTTCCCATCACTGTTCTGTAAAATTGTATGCAAATGTAATGTTAACAATTTTGCAGGAGGAATGTAAAAGAACCAGCACCATGACACACATGCTGTAACGAATGCATGCAGTATTAGCAGCATTAATCAATAGATAGACAATATCTATATTTTTGTGATCACTTAGTCCCTAATACGTGGTCACAGGGATCTGCTGGAGCCTACTTCTGTAAGGGCAAAAGGCAGGAGGGGTACACCCTGGACAGGTCGCCAGTCCATCACAGGGCCACACTCACTCCTGTGGGCAATTTAGAATTTCTAATTAACCTAACATACATGATTTTGGACTGTGGGAGGAAACCAGAGTAAACAAAAAGAAAGCCAGAAGAAACATGGTCCAGAAGTGTTATTGTGTCCTGTGTGTCACAGCTCATATAAGATGGACTGCCTCAAAGTAGAAAAGTGTTCTTTGGTCAGTCCAAATTTGGCATTCTTGTAGGAAATCCAGGATGCCATGTCCTCCGGGCTAAAGAGGAAAATCTTCTAGGGTGTTATTAGCATTCAGTTGAAATCCAGTTAAAAACATTTAGAGCATCTTGTGCTCCCCTCTGTCTATTTTAGTGAAGGCCTTGTGTATTTCAGCAGGACAATGCAAAACATACAGACAACATTTGTCTTTAAACTGTTTTGAAATAAAGAAGAGATGCTATATCAAGGAAATTCCGGCCCGTCCCAACTATTTCGAGACGTGTAGCAGGAATCAAATTTTAAATAAGCTCATTTTTTTAAGTGAGCTCCTTAGAGATGGTTTTGGGATGTAGTTTGTTACAGTATGTTTTTAAAGCCCTATTTTTCTCACAGTTTAATCATCTAAAATATCCTTGGAAAAATGTCCTATTTTTGTTTTAGTATATCAGTCAGCTGAAATATGCACTAAGGTTTCAGTCTGTTTTTTTCATATGAAACGTATTGTTTATACATACGTTTTTGGTGTGTGGTAGCATGTTAAGTGTGCAAAATAAGTTTGTGCTTGTCATTGACTTTTGGCATTAAGCCAAATGAAATTGTTTTGTGTCTTCCGTTATGTATATGGCTAGAAATCTGATCTTGTGTTGATGAAGGTGACGTAAACTTCCCTCCCTTGTCACTGAAAGCAAATGTGATACATGGTTGTTGATTTGGTTCTCCTCCTAGGCGACAATAAGGGACATTGTTACTGGCATTGAGGGCTATATATTAGTCTATAGTAAGTGTATTTTACACATTGAATGAAGGCCAATTTGCACACGTTACTAAGAATTTGATTCTCTATTATATTTACACATTTTGTGTTATCCCCCTTTTTTTGTAAAATATCTAGTTTTCAACACAGATGGCCAGTGATATCAGGCTGTGGGGGTCTTTTTTTTGTTTTAAATTTAGGTTTAGTAGAATTTTCTTATATATGACTTTTTTTTATTTATATATATTATATATATCTATATATATATATATATTATATATAATGAGATTATATATGATGTCATCAATCATTTTTTTTTTTTTATTGAATCAACAAGGAAAAAACCCAACCCTATATTTTGATCATCTGTTGATGATATATGTTTGAGGATATGGCTAATATTTGAGTAGCCATCACAAAGCTCTGTCCTAATCTCCAAGAATGACCACACTGACTGGCAACATTAGTACTGACAGGAAAAACATAGTGTGAAGCTTTTACCCCTTGTAAGTTACCCCTGGCCATTTGACAGCCACTTATACAAATACTGTAAAATAAATTCCAAAAAAAACAAACAATTGTCTTAAATAATGATTCGAAATAAAGAAGATAGCTTAATTGACTAAACACAGATAAAGAATAGTAAAATGAAATTTTGTGGAAAACTGAATGTCTTTAATGTTCATGCATATAAATGTTTGGCGTCAACTATATACATTCACATTTTTCAATGATGTTTTTTATATTTCATCTAAAATTTAGATTTCAGTCTAAAATCTAAACCATAAAATCTATAATTTTGTGTCTTTGATATTTAAATGTGGATGCTGATGTCCCAGTGGTAAAACAAACAAACAAAAAAAAAAAACCATCTTGTCCCCGACTTTGTCACCTTACCCCACCCCCAACATCCTCATATTTTCATAATGTCTGCCTGCAAATTTCATTAAAGATCTCCTCTAGCACACTACCAACTGAGCAAATCAAATTGCCATTTTCCAGTGGAAGAACTAAGGTTAAATGAGCCTTTCAGAGAACTTGGAACTGGCTTGACTCTTATTAGCTCAGCAAAGTAGCATACTTTCCTTTGAGTGCCCTCTGGGCCCAGGAATCTTCCCTCTGGCTTTGGTGCAACCATGCTTCATATGGATGAGGATCTGTTTAAACCCCATTAGTTTACAACCCTCAATCTAATCTCATTATCAGAGGTTGGAGGAGCTATTAAAAAGACAGAAAGTAAATGACAGATACACAAAAAATATCTTGCACTAGAAGCAGGTAGATATAAGTTTCTCTGAGTTATACCTAACTTTTATGGACCCCAAAGGGTCTTAAGTAGTTTTAAGTAGTATCTGAATCTACTTTAGATTAGCCAGTATTATCTCAGTTACTGTTAATGTTAAAAAAAGGTCAGGAAAAAGTAATATAGCATGATGAATAATCCAAAATACCCCGACAACTGAAAACACTGGTCATCTTTTTCTATTATTAGCCAAGATTTCTTAGAAAATCTGGAAACAAAAATACACAAGAAACACAGAAATACGGACGTGCTAACTTACAGGAAATGTTTAAAAATCAATCTAATTTCTGTCTTTCATGAAGTGGTTTATTAATTGAAGGTGTTTGCTGTTTGAGGGCAATAACGATAGTAATAATGTTTTATTTATTTGTATGCTTAAACTGAGGATCTGAATACCAAAACCATTTTTGGACCAAAAAAACTTTAAGATAAGGTTTAGCATTTTGTGTAAAAAAGGATTCATTTAATAATAAAATAGCTGTATTCATTAAGGAATTTAGTTTTCCTAAGCACATCATCACATTAACAGTGTTGTTAAGCTAGTGTGATCTATACTAATTTGGTTCCTCTTTAGGAATTTAAGCTGCATAACCTTCGGGCTAAGGCATGTGGAAAATCAGTCCAATCGAAAAGCATTACGCCACGGCTGGGTGACATCATCGACCAAGAAGTATAATGCTATATAAACACACATCATGCCACACCCCAATAAGCTCTTTTTTTTTAGCGTATGTCTTTAAAGAAAAGCTAAAGTGGTGGGCAGGCATCAAGTCCGAGGATGCATGGAAGCTGACGTTTCCAATACGGGACCTGGCTCGGGTATGTACCAAAAGTGCCTTTGGCAGTGCCGGTCCTGTTGAACTGCAGACCTTTGGTCCAATTCCTTTTTGCGACTCAGACCAGGAAAGGTTAAACCTTCTGTGCCCAGCGATGTGAATGTACATCTCCATTAAAAAGTTCAGAACAATTATTCATCTGTTTTGACATGCCTATGCGAGTGACGTCAGCCTCCCAACACACAATATGCAGATAAGTGGTTGAGTCCTAGGGTTAGAGGAGTTACATAATTGAACAGCTTAATACTGGTACAATAGTTCGCGTATCAAAGTGTACCAACCACAAAAACTGTTGAAAGAGCAGCACAGATTTTTTTTTATTTATTTATTTTTTCGAGTGCCAGGTATTTAAGAAAAGGGTGGGTCTTCAATCATCTGTTAAAGACAGCCAGTGACTCTGCTGTTCTCTAACAAACATGAGGTAGTTAAAGTCATTGGGAGAGCTTGTCCCTATAAAACAGTATAGTCAGTAACTTCTGCATTGACACCTAAATATTTTCCACCATAATGAGCACTGACATTTCCAATTGTTTACTGTTATATTCTAAGAAAAAAAAAAAATTACATTCCACACTGGCACACTACTTTCTTTTCCACCATTTAACATGATGTGTGGTGATTATTTTGTTTAGTTTGTTTCAGGCTTGAAATGTCAGGCAAATGTCAGCTGTTGAAAATGCATGAGTGATGGAATGAGGAGGTGTTTGTCTTTTCCTATTTACATTAGATGAATTTCTGCCTCACCTCTCCCTTGAGGGATTTAATAGGAAGGGGGTTTTGTTTGGGAAGCATTAGCATTACCACCAACACGGAGCGTTCAACTGTAACTAAATTAAGCTGATTCTAGCTCCTACATAGCTAAGTGTTTGTCTTTTTATGAGCATTGTAGATGCAGAATTGTGGTAATCATTTTTTTTACAAAAAAGTATTAAATGGGTAATGCTACTAAAATGGTAAACTAAAATTGGGATTAAATATTGATGTTAAATAGATACTGTAATAATTTTGTCAGTTGGGGTCAGAGCACAGTGGCAACTAATGTATGTTTTATAGTTCTTTTTGGGCAGATAGATGTAATGGCCAGGCTTAAGGGCCCAGTAATGGCAACATGGTTTTAACCAGTTAAGCCCCCACTGCCTGATTTAAAGAGAAACATTTTTTAGCATATTAAGCAACAATGTTTTTCATTTTTCTTTTAAGGTATTTAATGTTTACTGAGTCATACATTCAATACATGTCAGATATCATGGGATTATTTATTATCAGTGAGTCTAACATGGCAATAACATGCTTGTGTGTCATCTGGCCACTGCAAGTTGTACACTTCCCACTATATTTATTTATTCATTCATTCATTTATTCATCTTCTATACCCACTTATAAGGTGAAGAGCTTATCTATTATTTCACTCCATTGTCAGTGGCAATGTCACCTAACTAATTACGTCACTGTGATGGTCCTAATTTGAGAAATGGTCTGTAAAGTTATAACTTGCCTCTTCCGGCTGAGTTTGTCAACCAGATGCACAAATTAACAGTAATTTGCTTAAATTTACTCAACTGACTTTCTTAACTAAGTTTAAAAAATGTTATGGCTTTTGTCTAGGAAATGAATAAAAAATCTAAAGGAATAATTGTTAAAACAATAATTTGAGGAAAAGAATGGAGTAGAATCTTGTTTGGCTGTAATTCTGGATGAACCAGCGATAGAAGTTGGCAAACCCCAGGAATATAATCCTATAAGGTACCCCAAGAACTTAGTTTCCCTAATCATATCACATTAATAGTGTTGTTAGGGCTAGTGTGATCTACACTAATGTGGTTCCTCTTTAGGAATTTAAGCTGCATAACCTTCGGCCTAAGGCATTTGGGAAATCGGTCCAATCAAAAAGCATTACGCTATGGGTGGGTGACATCATTAACCAAGCTCTTTTTTTAAACGTATGTGTATAAATTAAATGAAAAATATGTCTAAAAGCTAAAGTGGTGAGCAGGCATCAAGTCTGAAGATGCATGGAAACTGACGTTTCCAATATGGGACCTGGCTATGGTTCGCCGGCTTGGGTATGTACCAAAAGTGTCTTTGGCAGTGCCCGGTCCTACTTGCAATGTATTAGGGACAGTTTGATGAGTAATACCAGAGCCAGTTGGGTGCCTATTTATTTATGAAATCTGGAGAGGTGGGATGCATATTGGGCAGTGTGCAGTTTGAGTCACACTCCTGAGTCTACTAGGGCCGAGAACAAATGCTGTACAGGGTCAAGGATTATGTAAGTGGGCACTAAGAGGCACATGGCAGAACAAAAAGTGCTCAGAGTGACTTACTTTGGCAGAGCAAAATGTAGATTTAACTGGGAAGGTGGCACTGAAGTAGAAACAGGCTGGATTGCAATTAGTTAGATAGCATTAGTTAGATAGCATTGACGTTCCATGAAAAGCTTTCTGAACCCCACTTGCATGCTTCTGAGTCGCCATGAGCGGTGGTTACTGCTGCCCCGCAAACCATGCTGTTTGTTCAAGCTGTACTTGGGGGCTGTTTCGTAGCAGAGTAGCCAGCCTAGCAGCCATAGTCACATATTGCTAAAAAGATCCCGAATCATCAGGACTGGTAAGTTTCACCTGGAGGTATGTGTAAAATCCAGCCTTGAATAGGGAATTTAGCACCACCTCCCTCCACCTGCGCTGCGCCACCAATGTGCAAAACTGAATAGCGTAGTTAGCTGCAGTTCCCCCCCCCCTGGCATAAACTAAGAAGATGGCTGGATATTCGAATACCAAACAGAGTTGTGCAGTAAAATTATCCATAGAAGTGGGTTTGCAGATCTGAGTCACAAACTGCCAATGCCCAGTCGAGTGCTCTCCTGGTGAGTAGCGACAGCAGAAAAGAGTATTTCTCACATTCTGACGAAAAAACGCTGGGCTTGTTCTGGAAGAAGATCTGGCACTTTTACATAAACCCCCTGCAGTGCTGCGGTGTGCTGTCGAACCAAAAGAACAAATAATCCTCTGGAACCTGGAGTGGCGAGGTAGGTACTTCTCAAACGCCGCTGATTTCTGTTTCTTTGTATCCTGGAACTTCTAGACTGCTGATTAAAATGCGTCACCGGAATGGCAAGCTAGGTGTCCAGAAAGTAAGCTCTGTCCCTGTCGCCTATGCTGGAGAGATTCAGTCACAGATGCTTCTCAGTAGCCCCCAATGCTGCTACAGTGGCTCTGATGGCTAAGTCTTTCCCTTTCCACCTTCATCCACATTCCTTAGCACGTCAGCCTTGTATGCCTGGAGCATGCCCATAGTGTGTAAGCATGCTCCTGCTTGACCTGCTGAGATGGGAAGCTTAGAGGCCCCCAGTGACAATCACGCTGTCGGGGACAGATAACCTGCTAGCAGCTGTCAACCCTAGATGTTGCCTGATACTCCCTATGTTGGAGTACGCTCCCGTACCCGCTAGATAGTCAGTCGAGGTGGTTAAATCCAGGATCTAGACATATCCTTGTGAAGATCCTGGAAAAACGGAAGGCCCCTAAGTGAAGGATGCAAAGTAGTTCTTAAAAATCGCTTATCCAGTCTACTGTGCGGACAAGCTTTTTTCTTTTCAGGTTGCACCTCAGCTCACAGAAATTGCTCATTTAGTCTACTACATGGACAAGCTTCTTTCTTTTCGGCCCATTTTAGTTTGGCAGCAGCCCTGGTTATAACCCCACCAGCTCTATAAGTGGGTAGATAGTTCTGATTCCACACTCCTCTCTATACTCTTGCTTTCCCATCCCATCTCAAGCTTCTCCCCTGGGATTCCCAGGGCATTACCCTTGGACTTAAAGACTTTGGGTTTCACCGTCATCGTTGAAGAGAGCCAAACGGGACCAGAGCACATGCTTTGGCAGCTATCCATAATGCTCAATACCCAGGCAGCTAACGAAGTGCAAATGTTTGTACGTGCCTGCAAAATGCAATGAAATTACATCAGTAAAATTTTTTACTTGCACTTAATTTTCATAACCTTGTCCATTTTGTTGCGCTCTTCCAAAAGTCTGACAAAACCATTTCGTTTTTTTTTTAATTCATTAGTTTGGAACGTCACACCATGACTTCTAGGTAATTTATTAATTTAACTTTTTAAATTAAAAGTTTCAATTTCTACTTAGGGCCAAACAAGCTATCATAGGTGCTGCACGTTGAATAGGACCTCTTCCTTGACCTTAACGCCTCAATGTGAAATGTCCTGGAAGACTGGTTGGCCTTATCTTGGTGGTGTCTGCCTGCCTTTGAGGAATCTGCTAGCTCAAACTGCAAACCCCACTGCCTAAATCTACGCTGGCTGCAGCGTGGCTTAAAACGTGGGGAGAAAGCAGCTGGTTGCTCTCTGGGTAAGGGTTCGGCTTGACATTTTTCAGTTCTACAAAAAGGGGGCCTGGCAGATGTTTGTTCAAAACAAGAAAGAAAATATATAAAATTCACTTAAATTTTAAATAAAATGATATTAATTCGATCACTATTTTTATTAAGACCAAATTCATTTTTTGTGTAGTGTAGGCATCTGAAAAAGTATGCTCTCGCTCACAGTTGAATACTAATTTCAAGTAATTTTACTTCAGTATAAATGTCCTTATTGGTATTTTAAGCTTGCAATTAAAAAAATTATAAAATATTCTATTAAGAATTATTTTCTTTTATAAATCAGCACCTTTAAAAACCGTTACGTTTTAAAAAAATCTTTTTAAATCTTATACTTGGATTGGATATTTTACCACCTCTTTACCACTTAGATCTTCATCCGCTCCAACTGTAGATAGCCATATTGATAAATGGAAGACATAACCTTTTCCATGCCATATTCCTTAATGTGACAGAAGACAGATTTATTTATAACAGTGACATATTGTAATGCTCGTCTCTTTTTTGGATTATTCTTTTACTTTTATTCTCTATTTATATATAGACCTTAATGTGACCTTATATAAAGGTCAGGAAGAATTAAGCTATCAATGCATCCATTCCAGAATCTGATTCTATAAGCTTTAAATCCCTGGGTGGAGAAGGGATGAGCAGCAGGTAGGTCTTCATCAGTCTCATGCTCCACCTCCATTCTGCTCCCTCTGGAGATTAAAAGCACTGACACATAAAGCTGTGTGTAATTGCCTTGTCCTCTGCTCCAGCAGTGACATTAGCCAAATGGAATAAAGCAATAGTATGAGCAAAAAGGAAATGTAATCTGTTGGCATTTTAAGGTTCCCTCCAACCCCCATGTCTATTTAAGAAAAGAATTTTTCAATAAGACGCATCCGGTGTCCTTGTGGTTGAAAGTGCGCATGTCTTCTTAGTGGCACGATTGATGTCTGTAAAACACCCACCCCCCAAAAAATAAAGTGTCACCCTCTTGACCTTACAAATTATTACTTTTTTAAGGATCATTGTGAACTACTTGATAGCTTAGAATGAACAGTTTTAAGAATTAACCTTAAAAAACACTAGTTTTATTTTACATATTTTTGCATAAATTGTATATATAGGCAAGCGTCTTGCAGGTTTCAAGCAAATCAAATTAAACAATGTAAGGGGTCTAATTATGGAGCTAGATTAGTGTCAGTAATAATTCACGCATAAGACAATATGCACGTGTGTATCGCAATTTACATGCATAAAACCTATTTCACAGACATTATATTTTACACAAAACAATTAACGTGCACAAAATAAGATTATATATTCATAAAATACATTTTTACAAACGCAAAACATAATTCACAGATATATAACTGTGTACAGAAAGTTTTAAATTCATGGCTGTGAATTTGTAAATCATCATTTGTGTGTGAATAGCCCTGGGTGGGTGTGTGTGTGTGTCTCTAAGACACTATTCTTTTCCCACACAATTCACCTGCACGCTTTAGCCAATCAGATGCAAGGTCAACCAATCCAATCTTAACCTGCCATGAACACATGACTCAAGAAGCTCAGGTTTGCACACCTTTTGCACAATTTTAGTTAAGTAGATTAAAAATTAAGCTTTAACACACACTAGTTTGTAAAAATATGATTAACGATTATCGCACTGTTAAAAAAACAATAGTCAGTAACATACTGTTTTTAGTATCCCGATTGAATAGTGGCTCCTGAGAAGCACCCGTGGCTACTCCTCTCTGGCATAGTTGACAGGGCTTTAATCCTCAATGCCTCTTTGAGCCTCAATGTAGGCCAGGCTTACTCACGCCCGAGTATAAGAAATATTAGTGACCGTCAAGAATTTTAAGGCGGGGCAGTCAATAACTGTCAAAGTTTCAGATGCTATTGGGCTTCATGGTGGCATCGTGAAATGTGATGTCTTTTAGCCTGCTGCATATGAGACCTATGACATATACAGTGGTGGCTAAAAATCAAAGGTTTTTTTCCGAGAGGCAACCCACTCCGCGAGATCAATGCCTTTGGGCCTTAGATATATGTTAACTGTTGTTGGCAGTTAACTGCCAGATTAGTCCACTGCTGTAGTTCCTTTAAGAGGGGTTCTCTGCAGGTCTTGCGTCCTCCACTATGAAGCTATAATGTGGTGCCTATAACTGCTTTCCATATGCTTTGGCATATAGAGCTTTGGCTCTAGGAGTGCCACTGACAGACATTCTTTCTGGTTGATGTCACCTGCCAGTGACACAACACTTTCTAATTGGTCAGATGCTTCAGGTCAAAGATTATAAAAGAACATTCCCAAATATGTTTCAAAACAGCATCTCATTCCCTTGGGAAACCATGTTTACATACTTAACCTGGAGACTTTTTTTAAAGACGCAAATTTTTTGTGCATGTCAATTAGGTTTTATGCATGTTAATTGGGATAAGCATGTGTGCAGTGTTGCTTGCGTGAATTATTATTGAGGTTAATTTACCTTCATACATAATACAAAGAAAAACATGGACAGCACCCCTACTAATAGACTAACAGACATACATTATCTTAATAGCGAGTTTATTGAATTAGACTTTATTCTATTGTCTATTTAATTAAATAAAGTGCAAATACAGTTGTCTATGTATGTATACAATAATTAATTTGTATCTACAAATTATAAACTTTGTGTGAATATGAGGGATAAAGATTGTCTAATGTCATTGTATATACTTTTAATTGTTTTTTTTTTTAACCTTTTTTTTAAATTTTTTTTTTATTTTGTTTTATTGTTTAGCCTGAACTCTCATACACATGGTAGAATTGCTATGACTGTGATTGCAATGCTGACATGTTATAGGTAGTGCCATCTGCGCGCTACAGCAACTCCCCTGTCAGCAAAATGCTTTCAAGCAAGGGCAAAATAACAATAAGCAATCCAACGTAAAATTTACGACTTGGCAATATGCACAAGCGCACACACACACACACACACTTGTGATTGTGTAGAAGCCGCTGTCAGTTATTCCCCAGTGTATGCCTCTTTCATTCTGTGAAAGCAGAAATCTCTTTTTTGATTGATTTTTTTTTTTTTTTTTTTAAATTCTAAAAGCACATCAAAATGAAGTGTTTCCATTATTAAAATTCAGCATGGAAATACAGGATCTGTCAGCCATGGTCGGAGCCGCCTAGTAAAATAAGAAAATGTACTGTGGAGCACTTACATGATGGCACACAAATATTAGGTGTAGAAAGAGGCTGTAAGTTAACAAAATCATCTTTTTAACCTGGACCTTAACTAAGCAAACCAAGCTGCCACTAAGGCCTTAGTTTATTCATTTGGATAATATTTCAAATTGTATTATAACTAATACTAGGTTTTACAATGTGTAAACCAATATCTCTGTACCAGTAAGAGCATTCTGGCAAAACGCAGCTCAACAAGAAACACCAGTGAGTGGTGAAAATGTCTAAAGATATTATTGGTGTCCAGCCCCAGTTTTTTTCAAGAATCCACAATAAACTCTGCCTGCAGTAGTTTGAAGTGAGAAGATTCATCTAAAAAACTTTACATTAATTAATTGTTCACCATCCTTTCTTTGGGGGTAAGCGGCTATTTTTTACAGTAGCAAATCGAATTGAAACCTCTGCCATGCCCACCTTCCACATACCCCACTGCCTGACTCATGCCAAGGAGCCGTCCGGCCAACCGGTAAGAGAAAGAGTGAGGACCACTCACTTTATGGCCAGGCATTCCTTCTCAATCAAGCTGTACCTTGTTCCCCGTGCCTAGAGCTTTTGACTGTTCTGCGTCAGCACAGCCCCAGCCCCTTGTCTGATGCTACAGTCTGCAATGAAAAATTAGAGGAATGTAACCACAGTCCGCAACGAAGTGTTGCTTTTACCTAGATAAATAGTTGGTAGCATAGCTCTGTCCACTGGACCAGATCTGGTGCTCCTTCAGATCAGTCAGGGTTGAGTGCATACCACAACCTCCGGGGTTGTTTCAATATGGTGCTTAACTCAACCTTGTTGTCGACTTTCCATGTGAACTTAAACATCCTTGCCACTTGGTGAGCAAGGTTGAAAGTCCCTCCTTCCAACTTTTCCTTACTATGTTGAGGATGAAGAGAGGCTTGCAGCCGTAAAGCAGTTCAATCTGGGAGAACCATGTGGAGGCTTGTGGGACCTCTCATACTGCGCATAACAGGGGGTCAAGTCTCATGCATTTGCATGTACAACCTTACATATCATATTTTTAAGATGCTTACTTTTTTGTATGGATTTAATTCCTACAGTAAATCACGCAAAATGTGTGCGACATAAAAGCTGTGCCCTGGCCAGTGAGGATCTCCTTAGGAATCCCCACCCGGAGATAATACTACCATAGTGCCAATTTACTGTCTGGTTTCTGTGAGGCCTAGACGGGGCAGACAGTGGACCTAGTAGTCTCAAGGCCTCGGAAACCATGTTCTGAAGGCAGCCATCTTAAAGCATAATGAGAGACGTGTACTAAACTAAACCAGCTTGCATCACAAGTCAAGTGTGACTTGTAAGTAAGCATGATGGTCTTTTGAACCACTTGCTTATTGTCTTTGTAGGCTAAAAGACCCTTCCTCGCTGTGCCACAGCACACAAACAGCTAGTTTCGACCTTTTCCACTGAGTCACATGGACATATGTGGCCAGAGCTCACAGCTGGCAGGGAAGATTTGACCATTCTTGGGCTTGATTTTGGAAGAAAGGAGGACATTACTAGGACTCGGCATGTGGTTGGCACCTTAGCCCACTGCTCTGGCTGTTTATTTTGTGGCACAGAGAAACAAATCCACAGCCTGGCACAGTTTTGGAACTTGCCTTAATGTCAACCTCACTGTCAATATCCTGGTCTCCCAGCAGGTCGGCCTGGTAGGCCTGCAGCAAAACCATTGTGTAATTTGTTTGCCCTAACCCCCTCTCAATGACTGAAAGTTTTAAATTGTTTAATCTCTCAGTATGTTCATTTTCCTAATTAATCTTATGTCATGCCCTTGATTTGATCTGTAACTCAGGGGTTAATATTTACTCATATCTCATCTCTGACATTGGTATCTCTGATCACAAACTTTAGTTTACCTATACATAAGAAATCTCTAAAGACGTCAACATTATTAAAATTACAGTAAGACCATCATATCAGTCCTCTATTGCTGCCTAATCCCCTGAGTTTTGTTTGATCATTTTCTTTATGATTCTTCAATGTTCTCTCTAAATTTTGCTATTTCATCTGTACGTACTCTTGTTAAGAATCTCTGCCATCCACTGGGCCATTTTGGTTTTTTTAACACGGGCTGTTCACAGTGTAGCGTTGCCTTATCCGCCGCCATTCCCTGTCCTGCTTTTCTCTTCACAATCCGTCTTCTGTCGTCGAGCCAATTTAATAATCCAACTCTTCTTCTTGTCGACTTGACCCAGCTCCTACCTCTCTCTTGAACCAATGTATATTGGTCATTTTTGCACCTATCTCTCATTTTATAAATGTTTCTTTCAACACTGCTTCTTTTCCTCAGTCGCTTAAAATCGCTGCAGATACCCCAGTTCTCAAGAAACCCAATCTCTATCCCACAGTTTTATTCAATTATCATCCTATTTTAAATTTACCATTTGTTGCTAAACTACTGAAGAGGACTTTAGCTTCCCAGCTTCAGACATTCCTAGTAGCAAATAATTTATTTGATCTATTTCAGTACTGAAACAATACAGTACTAAAACTGTGAACGATTTATTACTTTCTTGTGACACTGGCTCTCTGTCTTTACTTCCGCTATTTAACCTCAGATCTGTTTTTGATACCATCTCATGATGTTCTTATCTCCCATCTTTTTGCTGTGGGTAAATCTGGCATTGCTATTTGCTGTCTCTTTTCATGCCTATGTGATAGATTATATTTCTGTTAGAGATTGCAGATCCCATACTGTCCCCCTGAAACAAGGCAACCCTCAGGGTTCTGTTCTTGGACCTTTGTTGTGTATTATTTTTATGTTAGTGTAATGGTTTTATTATACACACCCACCCAAATTAACTTTTTTTTTTTTCATTGCAAGATAAAAAAACATGGCTTAACTCTAATTTTCTAAAAATTAATATGGAAAAAACCAAGATCATAATTTTCTGGTACCCTGTGACATACCACCAAAGTTCATCAACGGCTTACTCTATCTAAGATCGTTTCAGTCTTATATTAAGTCCCTCATGAAATCAGCATTCTTTTATTTGCAACCAATTGTCCAGCTGCTAAAACTTTCATCCATGCTTTTGCTTTATCTCATCTTGACTACTGCATTGCCCTTTTCACTGGCTTACCAGCTACCTCCATTGCCATATATTTAAAACTCAGCCGCTGGATTCTCATATTGGATTAAGCATTCAGCTCACTATTCCAGCTAATCCCTATTGGCTACCAATGACCTATCGCATTAAGTTTTCATGCTTACTTTTAAAGCTTTGCATTGCCTGGCTCCTTAATATTTTTGCAATCTGCTCCTTCCCTATTCTCCAACTAATTATTTGTGGTCCTCTGACTCCCTCAGTATTGCCTCTCTTTCATGGGGGGCAGATCATTCAGTGTTGTTGCCCTAAATTATGGAACTCTCTTGCCAGACCACTCTGTCTTGCCAAAAACATCTCTGAATTTAAACCACTGCTCAAAACTCACTTTCAGAATGCTACCCTCCTTTTTTGAAAAAAAAAAAAGAAAGGACCCGAGCCAGAATCAAACCCAGGGCACAGGGGCGCAACCACGCTTTACTGTATATTACTCTCATTTTTTATTATTGTTTATCCACTTATATCCTGTCATTTCTGATGTTTATTGCCTATATATTTCTCTCTGGATATCCGATGTTCTTTTTCAGTTTGTATTATTGTTCACTGTTCATCCTCTCATTTCTGATGGTTATTGTAAAGTGTCCTTAAGCTCTGGAAAAGCTCTTTATAAATAAAACTTATTATTACTATTACTATTATGTATGACAATTACTCTTAGAACGCTAACCAAAAAAAATAAACTTAACTGGTCCTTCCTCTTGTTGTTCTAGAAAAGTACTATATTACTATAGAGTGAAGTAAAAAAAAATTATGATTAGTCTACAATTTTAGTAGTAGGTTTATTCTAACAGTGAGAGACCGAATATAACATCAAAAACGTTGATCTCATTAATTGATTGCTTATGTGGACCTTTTATTTTGTTATCTGTATAAAAGACACCTGGGAGCCAGAAATCTTGTTGATCGATAGGGGATCAAATACCTATTTTACTAATTGAATTGCACATTTTTATACAGTTTTGAAATGCATTTTTGGGCACAATCCGCAGAGATTAAATTTTTTCTCTTAATTTTCTTCAGAAGCTTCAAATAAGAGGAATCGAGCTTAGTTGATCCTAAACACCTACACTTATGCCATATATTTTTATATTAGCTAATGTACACACATTTATGTATAAAATAGACCGGTGGATTGGATACCATTATCACTGGACTCATATGGACATGAACAGATAATCACACTTTAATCATTAGCAATTACTCTGGCATATTACTCTGGTTCGTAAAAGATTTGGGTAATTAATTTGCATGAGTCTATACCTCCTGCCAAGCTTCAAAACACTACAGCATCACTACTTTTTATCGTATACTATCATATAGCTTTTTAATTTCTCCATATGTGGGTACACAAAATTCACAGTGTAATAAAATGCTAATGGACCTATATGTAATATTAATAGCAACTATTCAATTTTTTTTTTTTTTTTTTTTTCAGCAAAGTGACACTGCTGTCGATTTTCGTCTTCTCACGTCCTTATCAGAAAAACATAAATCTGGCCCAAAAGGCATTTTTGAGATCATTTTTTAGAATAATCTTAACACTGTGAAATAAAAAAAAGTAAGAAATGCATCGATTAAAACTTTGTAATAAATTTTTTATTTGTTAATAACATTGCTCCACAGTGAAATTCTTTTTTTTGCATATCCCAGCTAAAGTTTGGTCAGAACATATGTCAGCCATAATACTATGCCAAGGTTAATTCAGAGCTTTGTTCCTTGGTCGAATGGTGCCAGTAGTAGAGCTTAAACACTGCAAACATTCAAGAGCATTAAGCTCTATGGCCCCATAAAGTATATCTTTAAATCTGAATCTAAAGAAGGCTCTTCACCCAAAATCCAATAGAATCTGTTATATGGCAATAAATTTAAATACCATATTTAACATGTTCAATTCTACAGATATAAAAAATATGTCTAATAGGCCGGTACTAAGATCCCAAAATCGGTTCTTCTGTTGCTGAGGCATAGTAAGTTATTATGCATATAAATAAATACAATTTATTTACATTTGACTAGGTATGGCAGCCTGGCAGACATGTGTAAAGTGGCAGCTGGATCCAGGATCCAGGTCCTTGCGTCACGTTGGGTCCCACACACCGGGACAGTGACGTGCACTATGGCGGCATGTATCTTGTTAAGTAAAATTATCACTTGTTTTATAATTATGAAACAAAAATGGCATTCTAAATTCTGATCTTATTTGCTCTCTAACCTTTTCCTACACACCCATAATCATGTCTTAACAAGATTACATTTAGACTATATACAGCCGTTTCCCTAAACATTTTATACATTCAGAGAGTATGAGGGAGGATGTTCTGCCTGTCAGCTCAGGAAATGGCTGCAGAGATGCATCGGGGCACATCATGCCAACTGAAAGCTGACATTAGTGTGAATGATGACTCACACCGATTTGTTTGCCTATTTAGTGTTGTGGCTGTTAGACACATACGCTCTTAAAGACATACAAAGGCAGATATCCATGGTATAATTTCAAGTCTTTATTGGAAACTCTCAAGAAACGTGGTGTCATGTATGACCAATTTTATTTTCTAAAGTTACCACGGGCAGATATGCAGTATTGATTACTCCTCATACCTTTTACAATAAAGACACATATGACACATTACATACGACACCAGCAGTTCTATGAGCATGTGTGGAAAAATGAGGTTGAGTAAACAGACCAACGTCAGTACACAAAAATAGAAATGTAGGAAAACAAGCGCTCGGTAATGCTAGGCTAGGCTAAAGAATCCTTTATGACCAACATAACGGAAGTGGGGTTATGAAGAGTTTAGCGATATGGGATAAGTTAGAACGTATTTTTACAGCATTTATAGAAATATTTTCAGGGTATAAAAGTGAAACTAAATATAAAAAAAAAGTCAATCCCAGTCGCAGTTACTGGCACTGCTACACCAGATTGCGGTTGCCAATCTTATAAAAACACATTTTTCAGGGTGCACTTTTGCAAACATAATTGAAAAATAATTGAGAAAGCAAGACCTTCACCCAAACTGGACTTGCTAACAAAGGCCAGCAAAGGTTTTGTGTGCAATTTTAAGATATTCTATCTATGAGCGCTATGAGTGGCTAACAGCCAGCACTAAGCACAACAAATTATTTTGGTGGTTGTGTTTACTTTTTAATACGAGTAAAGGGACACAATGACTCTGAGTTTTGACAGTCTGAACAGCTTTACCAGGACCTCTTACACACCAAGGCTCTGAGCACTATATAATGTCAGCCGTGCATAATATGCACATTATTTTCTCATAGCTGCGTTAGCTTTAACATGGATGTGTAGGATGTGTGAATGTGGTTTACATTTGCTTAAAAAAGGCCCTTACAGGGAGCCTACGTTATGCCACTGTTTGTTCGTAAATGATTCACCACCGGCAGAACGATTCATTAGTCATAACGTTTCATAGTGATGGAGCAACATAATGGCCAAACAGTTTGAAAAGAGAACGTTTGTTTTTTTGTTTAGTGCAAAGAAATGCCTCATTGTCTCATCTCTTATCTTTTAATTAACTATATGTCTCCTGAAAATTAATGCTTATTTGTCCGTATACTCATATAAAAATAATTATCTAATGGACAGTGGCTTACTGGTTAGCATGGTTGCCTCACAGTAAGAAGGCCAGGGTTCGATTTCCGTGCAAAGGCCGTTCTGTATGGAGTTTGCATGTTCTCCCTGTGCTAGCGAGCGTTTGCTACGGGTACTCCGGTTTCCTCCCAAAGTCCAAAAACATGTATGTTAGGTTAATTGGTGATTCTAAATTGCCCAGAGGGGTGTGTTTTTGACCCTGTGATGGACTGGTTCTGAATTAGGAAATTCTATTACAAGGCATAACAAATATATTTTAAAATCATCCTAAAATCTCCACAATAATACTTTAGTCACTCTGGCCTGTGTAATATGCTGACCTGCCCCCATTAATTAATATAAAATATGTATTAGTTTTAAATTAAGGTGTACAATAAGATGCTTGATCAACACCTGATCAGTTACATTTACAGCATTTAGCAGACGCCCTTAGCGAGATCGACTTACATTTATCTTTTTAAACAACTGAGCATGTAGGGGTTAAGGGCCGTGGTAACTTGGTAGTGCCTGGAATCGAACTCCCGATCCTCCAATTACTAGTCCAACACAGTGCTACCACTTCCCCCATATCAGTTTCTCCAGTTTAACTTTCACCAAGGATGAAAGGAAAACAATTGTTTACCAGCACATACTCCAAATAAGGGGCAACACCCCAAACAGCTTAGCCTTTGGGGCTACACCCCAGACGCTCAGCCTCCTACCCAGCCAGCCATCTTCTCTGCACTTATTTTTAGATTTCAAAATTGTGTGTGTGTGTGAGTTTGTGCTTGTTTGTCTGTATGTGGCCCTGCTATAGACTGGCGACCTATCCAGGGTTTACCCCTGCCTTCTACCCAAATGACAGCTGGGATAGACTCCAGAACACCACTGTGACCCTGATTAGGAATAATGGGTATGGACAATATGCATGGATATTTTAGACCCTAACCCATAATCATTACTTCCCGCAAATGCAACTAATTTTCCAATTAGTTTGCATGATCCAGTTATAACCGCGCTCGTGCTCTCCTATTATATTTCTGATGTGTCTCGCTTCTCTTACCTCTGAAACTGGAACCTAATTTGGGCACCTTCATAGCCCATCAGAGTTAAACAATCATCAGTAATTATGCTCAGATTGAACCATTTCAGCCAAGGTCAGCACCAGTTAATGCTTCATGGGTAAAACCAATTATAGCATTCGTTCCAGAGTTGGCACTTGAGCCAGTCAGAGCCCTCTGAGTCTGAAGCCCATCCTATGTGCTCTTGGGTCTGCGTATGCTCAGCGTGTGCCAGTTCAGAGGGTGAACATTTCAAAATCACTTATCCTGTAGTACTTTTTAAATGCAAAATAAATTAGAAATCACACACACACACACCGTACAAAGCAACTGCCTGCTTTTCTCAGCAGCCTGTTTCAAGTGTTTTCAATAAAGACAATTTTCTAATCAGTCTTACACCCACTGCATCTTCCAGTCACCTTGGTGAATAATGAACTCTGAAAAACCTTGTATTTTACTACTAGTAAAGGACTGATATGTTTTTGAGGGTAAGTGCAGCAAAACCTAAATATAGAATCCCTCCAGCTATTGACTCAATCTTTAAAATGGGGTTCAGTATTTTAGTATGCTTACATCAGTTGCCTTTATGGCAGTTTTGCAATACTTTTGATGCATGCTATCCGGCCATTTTGCACTTTGCATTACTGACGGATCACAGAATAAATGGCAATGATGGCAAATGCTTTCTTTACGACAAGCTCCGCCTAATGGGAAATCGACTAAATCTAAATGACTCTACTGATCACGACTGTTTTTACTATCCTCGTATATGTGAAATCACAATATAGGGCAAGTTTATGTATTTTATTGGATTAAAAGATCTTACACTTTGGTCAATGCAGTATTTTAAGATACCATAAGATTATTAATCTATAAAAATGTACTGTGTATATCCACAATAATTAAAGCATTTACATCAACGTATACATTTTATAGTGATTACAGATAATGCCCTGCCTACAGCTATTTGATCAGAAGGTTTAAACACCTTATCAATCAATTTAGGGGTTCATTTCAGGTTTAATTTGTTCTGGGTGGAGCCATCAATTTTTGAAGGATGCAAACACGAGAATAATATCGACTATGGAAATAGCACCTTAAAATCACCACCAAGGTCTTCAAGTGGCTCCACACCACTACACTGCACTGCTTCCTCCACTGGCTGCAAGCATGAGATTCAATACACTGATGTTTTTCTACAAAACCAAAAACTAAACAGCACCCTCTGGGCTCCAAGCACTTATTACTACACACACACACACACTGCACTTGGTCCCTCGGATCTACAAGAATTGCTTGACTGTCCTCACCATCCCTCAGAATACAGGATATGTCTGCCTCGAGTCTTTGTTCTGACAATAAGGTGGTGGAATGAACATCCCGTCAATATCAGAACAGAGTTACTGGCTGAATTCAAGGGACAATGAAAGACCTTAAGCTTTCTAAATACCAATCGCTTGATACTGAATAATTAACAAACAACACAAAAACATTGTTACTGTTTAAACAGTTGCTTTTGGGTTTACGTTACACTTCTAACGAATCACAATCGATCTGCTTATTAATACAGATAATTAATACAATTATGCTTGCTTATAAAGTTGAAACACTTTTTGTACGTTGCTCTGGTTATGCCTGAAAAATACCATGAATATAAATGTAATTTCTACAGCAGTCCTATTTAACTCCAGGTTGTCTAGTTTGGGCCACCTAAGTGTCAGGTGAATAACACTAATACTGTATTTCCCTAAATATACTAAAAGGCAAATGGATCAACGGACTGCTAATTATTATTATTATTATTATTATTATTCATTCATAAATCTTCTATACCCGCTTATTCCCTAATTCAGGGTCATGGGGATCTGCTGGAGTCTATAACAGTCATCTCTGAAAGAGCGAAAGGCAGGAGGTACAACCTGGTCCATCACACGGGCACACACACACACTTAAACTAACAAGCACGGGGAGAACATGCAAGTGAAAGTGGTGTAATTTTTAATTTTGGACGATAGATGGCACTGCGTTAACAGAATTCTAGAAATACTGCATGCCAGGCATATTGTCTTTCTCGGTAGTTTTACACAATATGCATTATTATTATTATTGATAATAATAATGTTATTTTTATCACACAATATTTGTGACATAAACACCAACCATAAAGTATCCATAATCCAATTAACAATAACTATATAAATTAGTATATCAAATATATTTATATATTTGCTAAATTAAAAATTATATTAAAATATAATTAGATATTAAAAATAATCACGTGTTTTTATTAGATGATAATTATTTAATTAACATAAGGACCTTGAATTGTAGATGGAAGATTTTCTAATAACATTTAGGCTTCCAGAGCTTAGAATTCTAGACAACATAATTTTGACCAGAAGTCAAATCACTAGACTAGAACAGAAGTTAGATCTGTTGTAGAACTGCCTCTAAGAAATTATTCTTTGCAGTAAAGTATAGCAAAGCATCATGTAAGCCTTATGCATAATCCAAAACAAGCTCAATTAAATAAACAAAAAGTAACTGAATATAAATATAGTACACACATTATATATGTAAGCTATATTTATTTCTATTATATCTATTTTTCAGATTTGTGTATTTTGCTTGCTAGTGATGGATGAGAGGAGGGATAAAAGAGGGGCAGAAATGTGTGTGTGTGTGTGTGTGTGTGTGTGTGTGTGTGTGTGTGTGTGTGTGTGGGGGGGGGTGTTCAGTGGAGTAATGCCGTTCTCACATACACTCAAGCGCACACACACACACACACACTGTACCGCGTGCTGTTCTAACCCAAGACTATCAGTGAAGTGAAAGTGCAGACAGCGCGCGCGTCGTCTGGACACAGCAAGCAACTGCCGATCAGGAGCAAGAAGGACATCAGACTTCCTTAAACAGACGGGGA
Source organism: Bagarius yarrelli (assembly GCA_005784505.1). Taxonomy (NCBI): domain Eukaryota; kingdom Metazoa; phylum Chordata; class Actinopteri; order Siluriformes; family Sisoridae; genus Bagarius; species Bagarius yarrelli. Next base: position 889,374 of record VCAZ01000102.1, read on the forward strand.
CATGACGTGCGTGTAGCTGGCAGACATTCGTAAAAAGAGCATCTTCATTGAAGGAAAGGTGTACGATCACGACAGACAGGCTGCATCTTAAATTCCTCAAACCGGTGTTTAAGCAGAGGGAGGAAGAGAGAGAGAGAGAGAAGAGAGAGAGAGAGAGAGAGAGAGAGAGAGAGAGAGAAGCCTTTCGTCCTTCTTTCGTCCTGTGCTTTCTGAGGAATTTCCACGGAATATTTGCAGATCTGATGCTGAAGGTCCGATCAGCCTAATGTGGATTTAATGTGGACAGAAGAGAGCAGCTCTCAGTCAGGTCCGCGCCAGTCAAGCAGAAATGAACCGCAGCTCGTTGTGGTTTTTTAAGGTAAGTGGAAAATGAAATATCCTGATTCTGGATCCGATCGCGCGCGCGTGTGAATGAAATGCTTTCCGACTGCAGGTTCGAACGTTTCCGCGGCAAAACACAGTGAGCTGTCGCGCATTGACTGCTGCATTAACTACAACTGACAGCTAGAGCTCGTATTCAGCCTACTTCAACCCAGATGACCTGTGTGGATTTCACATCTACTATGTGTGTGTGTGTGTGTGTGTGTGTGTGTGTGTGTGTGTGTGTGTGTGTGTGTGTGTGTGTGTGTGTGTGTGTGTGTGTGTGTGTGTGTGTGTGTGTGTGTGTGTGTGTGTGTGTGTGTATGTGTTGTATGCATCTCCAGTGCCGAACATGCGTCTTTTTTCCCCTACTATAATAGACGCCGCTTCATTCATAAGATCCGTTATTCCTTTAAGAAAACCAACATAAGAGTCATCTAATAACTGGATTTTATAACCAATGTTAAGTTATATCACCATCACCTTCATGAGAACTAATCTAAAATCACCGGTCTATAACACTGACAGTAGCTTATTACGCACAGCTATGACATAAGTACATTTTAGTCTTCATTACATCAAACAAGATGCTGTTCAGAAGACACATTAGACATATACATATGATGACTGTGCTGCTCATCTGAAATATAGACTCCAGCATCTTCTTGGAAGATAACAGAAGCTGGTTTATGTTCAAGAAGATGTTCTTAAAGCTGTTAGGAAATCCTGGAGGTGACACAACTAGAATATACATATTTGACACACTGAACCAATAATTACACAAGTAAATACAAAATGCAGATACGAAATACTTTTATTTATTCTTGGTGATACCAACTGCTTGTGGTATAACTGGAAACGAGTCTTTTACCTTTACATGGCCACCATAGAGAATAAAAAGCCATTTTAATGTAAGTCCGGACTTGACTTGGCCACCCGAAGACCTTAATTACTTATTATATATTTGGATGGAATTTCTGGTGTTTTTCAGATCATTGTCCTGCTGCATAAATATTACACTTGAGCTTCGAACTGATGGCTGGAAATGCTCTTTCAGAATTTTCTGGTAGAACACAGAATGCATGGTTCCGTCAATTAGGGCAAGTGCCCCAGGTCCTGAAGCTTTAAAGCAACTCTAGTCCATTACACTACCACCACAATATTTAACTGTTGCAGTGATGTTCTTTATATGAAAGGCTGTGTTAGTGTTGCGTTTTTTAGAGGTTGTTCTGTGCTCTAGGCTGGCTACTTCTGGGAAAGTCCAATTTCCCAGTTTTTCTTAATTTAGGTATAATGGCTTATACCATGGTTTGCTTGCATCCCAAAGCCTTTTACATGGTTATGGAACCCTTTCCAGCCTAATATGTGTAAATTATTTTGTTTCTTATCTCTCCTTGGTTTCTCAAGTCATGTGGTTCATTCAGGATTTGGCAAAAAAAGGTCATTTAATTTTTTACATTGGGCCAGGTTAGAACAGCTTTTTCCATTTATATATTCATTCATTTATTCATTCATTCATTCAGTCTTCATTCAGTTATCTTCTATACCTGCTTATTCCCTAATTCGGGGTCACAGGGATCTGCTGGAGTCTATCCCAGCATTCTCTGATAGGGCGAAAGGCAGGAGCGGTACACCCTGGACAGGTCGGACAGGTCGCCATCACACTCACTCCTATGGGCAATTTAGAATCACCAAAGAAGCTAACATAAATGTTTTTTGGCCTGTGGGAGGAAACCGGAGTATTCGGAGTAAATCCATTCATCATTTAAAAACTGCATTTAGTATTTAGCATTTAGTATTAATATATGTTTGTATACAAATTATTTAACAGTGACAAATATGCAAAAACAAATTTTACAGCGCAAATTTACATTTCACACGATTAGAATAGATAAAATATGATTGAGTATGAATATTGTGTAGTTTTAACAGTTTTTAATGAAACTACACTTTGCCTTAAATAGGCAAAAGACAAATTGGCATGAAGATCTAGTCTCCTTAGTAGTATTATATGTATGAGATGGTTTTCTAAAGTCTTTACACATGATAAAATCTGCTAGGAATGCACATTTCAAAGAAGTTTTATTCCAAAATTTGCCTTGCTTATCTGCGCTTGGAGAGAATCAGCAGATGCTGCACAAAATCACTTTTATTACAGCCGCATGCTCACGCACACACTGTCCACACACCATATACATAAAAAAGTTGTTCCTGAAAGTCAGTAATTGTTCTAAATTTGCATTAGACTTACTCGTTTTTGCTGGCTTTAAGCTATGAGGCAACAAAACTTGCTATATCAAAGTCAGGGTGTGTGACGTTAAGCTGTGTGTAGCACGGGGATCTGCCGGAGTCTATCCCAGCCGTCTCTGAAAGGGCAAAAGGCAGAAGGGCTACACCCTGGACAGATCCCATGTGTGATTATCCTTTTAATTTCTGTTTTCAGCTGTGCTGCATGTCAGCTTTATTCTGGTCTTTTAAACGTATTAGGCTAACACACAATAATTAAAAATATTTAATCAATATTCATTTTCAGATGTCAGAATCATACCCTGTTTTACTGGTGAGATTAAAACAATTAAGAAATTCCAATTCTATTTCACATGTAATTTTTTACATAAGAAATTTTCAGATACAAAACGATGCATGTATTTTTTTCTGCACATAGTCACAAATGACTTCCACAGCCACTCGTGAAAAATTCAGGATGGGATGTGTGTATAAAAAGACATTTTAAAGCATGGCTGTTTTAGGAACTGGAATAGTAAAAATATCTGTTTTAAAAATGTATGTTTATAAAAAGAGACATGATTTTATAAAGAACGCCTGTACCAGTAAGTCCACACTGCTTTTAAAGAAGGATTTATTGAGATATTACTGAAATATTATTAAAATCTATATTTAGAATCGTCAGTGTTCATTAGAAAGGTGGGATGGTCATTCCTGCCAGTTATTTTGTGCATGCAAAGGGTGGTACACTGTTATGGTGGCATAATTCTTACATTTACATCTCTGGCATTTGGCAGACTCCCTTATCCAGAGCGACTTACATTTAGCTAATTTATACAACTGTGCAATTGGGGGTAAAGGGCCTTGCTCAGTGGGCCCATCAGTGGTAACTTGTTGGTGTTGGGAATCAAACCCACAACCTTTAGATTTGCAGTCCAACACCTTAACCACTGCGCTACCACTTCCCTATTGTTATGGCGTATCGAAGAAATGGCAAGGACGAGTGCTTCCAAGTGCTGGCTTGCACATCAACCGAATACAAATACTAAACCACAAGACTAATTCTACAAATACTGGTCTATTAATAAGCTCTAATATCATGTGCATAAACCCTAGGGTAGAATAAAAGTGAGATTATCCTTCTTGTGAACTTTTATCAGTATTGAGATGTTTTTGATGTGACTTAAAGCACTTCTTGGACAAGAGCGTCTGCTAAATGCTGCAGATGTAAATGTAAATGTAAATGTAATATTAAAGTGAGAGTTCAGCATTTGTACACTGTTTTAAGGTCCTTTACTGTGTAAACATTTTAAGCAAGTTTAAAGCATTCAGGTGCAAGAAACAAGCACTTTTGTAGATTTAACAAAGATTAATTGTAGTGTGATTTTATTATTGATCCAATTTCTGTATATGAATCTCCAGAAAAAAACATAAAACACTCGATATCATAATTAAATCGCTGTTCTATTGTAATTATCTATGATAATAATTAGTGTATTCTATTTTACACAGATCAACTCTCTCCTATAATCACCTAAATTATTCCAAAATAATGAAATCTTTCCAAAAATCTCAGTTTTCTCCACTATAGTACATCCCTATATTTATACCTTATAGGAGATGTAAAAGAAGTGTGGAGCATCTTTAAATCAGACTCTTTAATCAATAAGGTTAACTACACAAAACCATGGGGTCATGAACATCATTGGCCATCGTTCTTTCTGTCTACTGCTGTGTACGAACGCATCTTGTCACTAGAATCTATCAAGCAGTAGTCACACTTACTGTAGCCCGATAAAATCACTCTTCGCAGCATGAGTTTCTTTGGTTGGATTTTAGTGTTAGGTGAAATTGTAAAAATAAGCTTTTCAGCCTCTGAATGCCTGGACGCATGGTATTGATTTGTGTAAGTCAATCCAAAATGTTTCCTGGAGGCTAATTGGTGCATATTATGTGCTTAACAGGTTTTCTTTTTGTTTAACTTTCTGTAGCCATGAGCTCCCAGATCCCCCACTTTGCCTAAATTTGTAATAAGGTAGAAAGTTATTTTATAAGGAAGCAAACTAAATGTTTGAGTTCTCGCCGTGCCTGCATGGGTTTACTCCGGTTTCCCCCAACAGTCCAAAAACTTGTATGTTAGGTTGATTGGTGATTCTAAATTGTCACACTCTAGTGAGTGTGAGTGTGTGTGGCCCTATGATGGACTGGCGACCTGTCCAGGGTGTTCCCCTTCTGCCTTTCGCTTTATCAGGGACGGCTGGGATAGACTTTAGCAGATCCCTGTGACCCTGAATTAGGGAATAAGCGGGTATAGAAGATTATTATGCATCAATTAGCCTCCAGGAAACATTTAATGGTTTGGATTGACTTACAAACTGCAGCAAAATAAATATATTTGATGATTTTTTATTAACTGTTATCATTTTATTAAAATATTATAATTTATATATTCATCACTTTCTGTTAGAGCCTTTGAGATGCCCTAAATAGACACTGTCAGTCTGTACTAGCTTGGCTCAGTAGCGCCTCCTATTGAATAACTCCAGTAAGGCAGAAAGGCAAGCCAGTGAGAGTAATTTGTTTCCATTCCTATGAGATTCCGCTGTTATAAAATTGCACAACAAATTCCCTGTGGCTCATGATGCTGTGTGTGTTTTGTGTATGTTATATCAGAGGTCGATCTGTCTTTATTGTGGCTCTTTTTGTTTTAGTTTCACACTGTCACCAGTGACTATGGCACCTTCACAGATTTTCCAAGACCACACTCTCTCCCCCCCCCTCTCTCTCTCTCTCTCTTTCATCACATTTTGTGTATCTAACTATCTTTCCCTCTCTCTATTTATTTTTGTCTTTGCCTTCTTTTTTTCCCTTTCTCTCTCATACGTAAGTGAGTGTGTGGCGCTAGCGTGAGTGAGCTAAAGTTAACACTACTATGCGAGTGTGAATTTTAATTTCTAACTTTAGTAGCTTTATTTGACTATTTTTTTTGTTGATAGATGTTTAGTTAAGTAATTGTAGATGCTAGATGTACGGCATTTGGCAGATGCCCTTATCCAGAGCGACTTACATTTATCTCTTTTGGGTTAAGGGCTTTGCTCAGGGGCAGCAGTGGCAACCTGATCTTCTAATTAGCAGTCCAATACCTTAAGCACTGCGCCACCACCTAGCCATGGAATTTAGAGTAGATGACTATGACTATGTGATTTATGTAAAACATGAAGTGTTTTGTCTGTGGACAGGAAGGACATCTGTTAAATAAACTAGTACTGACACAGAAAATAGTGTTGCAAATCAAAATGGTGAACTCAATAAAAAAATGTTGGATTATGTCTTGACCAAAAGTGAGGAAATAAATGCAGTGCATATAATGCAACTGTAGGCAACAGAACTTGTTTAGGGAAGTGGTAGTGCAGTGGTAAAATTTTTTTTAGACTGCTAATTGGAAGATCCGGGTTTAATTCCTAGCACCACCAAGCTACCACGGCTGGGACCCTGAGCAAAGCCCTTAACCCCCAATTGCTCAGTTTTATATAAGAGACAAATCTGAGAGAGTTTCAGTGAAAGTCACTCTGAATAATGGCGTCTGCCAAAATGTCGTGAATGTAAATGTGTAGAAGACACTGAAATAGTAAACAGTGATGCCAGTATATTTAAATAAGGTCATTGAAACAAACCAAAAAAGGTAAAAAAAACCCCCACATACTTTAGAATCAGACACAAGTGCTAACGTTGATGCATTTGCCCCAGAAAGTTGTGGTGAATGCCCACGCCCAGTAAGTCTTGAAACCAAACTGATGCAGCAGAAGTGTTATACACTCAAAAACAAACTAGAGGACCTGAAAGGTGGAAAAGTAGAAAATATTTTCCAGATTAGGAGTTGTTTGTTGAGAATGTTTATAAAAGAAAAGGATGCAGCTTCACTGAGCAGGACATAGTGATGGGAAGTTTGGCTCATTTTACGGACTCGGACCTTTGAGTCTTGTTCAGCAAAATGAACTAATCTTTTTTTTCCCGCATTATTTCGTTCATTATAGCAAAATATAATTATAATTAAAATGTTACATGTTCATTTTTTTTCTAACACATCTAAGACTTGCCCAAACCTTAATTACACCACAAGCAAGAGTTAACTCCTCCTCATGGGCAGACTACCTTATATGGGTGGAGTATGCCCATAACACCCTCTGGCACTCCTCATTGGGGATGTCCCCCTTCGAGTGCCAGTTCATCTATACTCCACCCATGTTCCCGGAGGAGGAACTTGAGGTAGCAGGACACCACTGGCAGGACAATTGTGCAAAAGTTAAAACTGAACATACAGAATGATGACTTTGAAACAGACAAGAAACACATAGTGATATTCAAAATGAGGACAACTGAATAATGAAACAAGATGGTGAGATTATTTTAAGTCAAAAGCAATTTTAAACAGCTGTTTCTCCTCCCGAAAGAGTTTTTCATGCATTTTTATAGAAGGATAGTGATACTCTTTCTAATATCAAACAAGAAAAGTTGTTGAAATGTTTATAGGATGAGCTTTTACTTGCACAGCATTAAATAAATATGAAATATTAAAACTAAGTGCTGAACAGAAGCTCTATAACATTTAGAAAATAGCATACATGGGCCCAAGCTAAAAAATGGTACATTACTATAGCTAGATTGTATAGGACAGGTTGTATAGTTTCAAAAATCGTTTTGATGTGGTGCGATTATACTTGTAGGTTTTTCAGATTTAAACAGTCTAGTCGAATGCAGCATTGATATTGCTAACCTATTGATAACAGTGGCGGGCAGGTCTGTACAGCTGAATTAGAATTTTTATGGGCACAATGTCTGATGGAGGAGGAGAAACTCGGACATACTTAAAAATACGTTTTTAAGGCGGAAAAGTTAAACATCGTTAGAAGAGGTCCGCTAACCCCAAAGCTAACTAGCTTGTCTCAGTCCGGGAAAAAGTTTGTTCACCACTTCCAGACCAATGCCACCGACCGGTAACGCTGGCTTACAGCCTTTAAGTGTAAAATATATTTTATGTTTTTAAGATTTTATATTAATATTAAGATAAATATTGATTCTTAACTGCTCCAGATGATGGTGTACTTGATACAGTTGTGGTTGTAGTGTAGAGGTTTGAAGTTGTGTTAACGCGATTTCCTGCTTTAATAAAAATCTGTTTCACCCACAATGTGCTAAATGTCTCTCTGTCTGTTGAGCCACGTCGTGTTATATTGCGTTTTTGCATAGTATTGATGGTTTCTATAATTGCAACGTGATAGTGGTGGTATTAATAGGTGTATCAGTCAAGTAAATCCCCACTGAAGGCTCAGGTACTGGCCGCCACTGGATAACTTAAAACCAAAGAGTGCTTAATGGTAATTGTTGCAGAACAAATTATATCTTATGGATGTTTACTATGGCTGAGTAAAAATATCTTTACAGCTAACTATCGCAATGTTTTTTACAATAGTGTGCCGATATTCTAACCGCTAGTATCAAAACATATTTAAAGTTTAAAGTGATTTACGTTTACTTAAAACCCTTCGAGCGTGTTAAACGATTTCCTCTTTCGTTCCTGTGGTTGTCACTGACACATACAGTTATTGTCTCAGAAACAAGTGTGGTGGAAACAATGTGGTGGAAATGAGCCATTGCCTTTAAAGTTGTGGTATTTAAGCTATTTGTTATACATATGACGTATTGCAGTATGTTTTGTATCGCAATATGTTGTGATATATTGTATCGTGACCCACGCATCATGATATGTATTACATGGCCCCTGACAATATACAGCTCTAATGTTTACTTTTTGGAAGCAGTTTCATTTTAAAAACATGCATTTAGGTCACTTTGAAATACATTACAGCAATTATGCCATTCGTATAACTCTGAAAACTGAAATGGGGCATTGAGATTTTGCTAAAAAAAAATGAGGTTTTGTGTGCAACAGTTAAAGTTGTATCAGACAAGGTGGGGGATTAGCTTTCACTATAATAAGAAATAGCATTAAAGGCTGGTCTATAATACACAACACAAAGCAGTGCAACTTTTGGCATTTACTTATGACATCATTGTCCTACTCAAAGGTATATAATAATAAAAATTATTAATAATTTCGTACACATTTCCTTCTCCAAAAATAAACTGGTCAAAGAGTGGAACATTGGTATGTGGTTAATGGGGTGGACATTGTTCTAAATTACCATGTGAACTGTGCTGGAAGAAAGACGGAATAATCCTGGAATGGAATCCTGGAGTGTATCCTGGAAATGATCCTAGAAAAAAAAAGGGTTAGTAAAATGTTAGAAAAATGGAAGTGGCTGGTTGCATCCATACTGGCGTTATTCGACTGTTCATTATATGATCTTCATAAGAAACTTTTTGCAAAACTGCAAACCATATTGGGACGGATGGTTTTGGGACTGATTTCACTGGATACTCCAGAGCGTAGGTACCAGTAGATCTAATCTGGGGGAAAGGGGCTGACATCATGCTCAGTCACGTGATTGGGTGGAACCCGAACTCTGTGCTGTTCTTAAAAGATTTTAGCAAGCTACAGACTAACACACTGACACAATTCTACAAGGGGCTGTTTTCATGTTTGATGAAGGAGGCAGGTCACAAAACTTTACTGGCTACTGCAGGAACCCCTTGTTCATTAAGTGAGACTGAAAGGGGTGTTTGATGCCAGATTAAGACCATCATAAATTCTTTGTACATTTAAGACATTAAACCTGCATAACGTGATGTGAAGTCTGAAAGACAGCTAGAAAAAGTTCTAGACTTAATGAATATAATATAAAAGATGACAGCAGAAGAAGATGGTTCTAGTGAGTAATCATTTTCTTAAGATTTTAATTATCTCTAATCTAGAGTGTTACAACTAGGCCTTCTCTAGATATAGTTAGTTTGAAGGATATACATTTTAGAGAAAGTTAAAGAATGAAGCTGTATCAGGGTTTTTAATAGTGATAAAAAAAAGAACTAGTCCAAAAGGCCAAATGTGCCAAACAGTGTGGAGAGAAAAACAGGGGATGGATGATTATGCAAACCTGTACAAAGAATATCGTACTATTTAATATAGGCAGTTTTACCAGCCAGAATGAGTGTCTGTGCGACATCTGGTCTCTTAATGAATGGATAACTGAGAGGTTTTTTTAAAATTATGTTAATTGAAAATATTTACTAAAACTGTAACACATACATTAGAGTCAGATTAAATTTTTCACAGAGCCAAGTAAAATTAAAACTAAATTATAATGATTCAAGTAACTATTACAGAAGCGATACAGAACGTCATAACATGCCACTGGATTCCGTCGTTGGGCCAGTGGGTGGTCCTTACATGCTCATACTTTTGTTAACACTATAAATCCAAACATTTCAGAATAACTGTTCTTTTGGAAAAAAAACAGGAAATCGTTTTTCACAGGTTTTTGAGTGCTTAAGGCTTAGTAACTTTTTTGGTATACTTTTTCCTGTATATCCATAGATACAAATGCCAACTGGTAAATTTTAATGTTGTACAAGCTAAGAGAGAAATCTATCTGGCAGGGCAAAAGAAGATAGAAGGCACCAAATAAAGAAAAAAATCTGGTGACAGTTGAGTCCTAATAGAATTTATTCATTTATCTTCTATACCCGCTTATTCCCTAATTCGGGGTCACGGGGATCTGCTGGAGCCTATCCCAGCCATCTCTGATAGGGGGAAAGACAGGAGGGGTCGCCAGTCCATCACAGAGCCACACACACTCACTCCTATGGGCAATTTCGAATCACCAATCAACCAGAGTCCCCGGTCCTTGAGATATATATATATATATATATATATATATATATATATCTATATATATATATAATCTCAAGGACCTTTCATTGACCTCATTATTAATGCAGTTAATTATATGCTATCATGCTCTCATGTCCATGCCATGCTGCTTAACTTTTTTTTTTAGCATGCCCTTATTAACACTATTCTCTTACAGTTTCTAAATTTTGCTGATTACCGCACACAACACACACACAAACACACACACACACACACACACACACACCTTTATGCCTCCCTGAGTAAATATAGCGTCTAGGTCTTAATGTGTCTGGTAATGCTTCCATCATCGCTTCATGGCCACGCTCTTTCTTACAACTCAATCTCCATTCTCATGCCACTCACACCACACACACAACACACTTTATCACTCACCCTGGCTGTACAGATCACAACAAAGATCTTTATCACTCTGGCCTTTAGTTGCTACTCTCTCTAGAACAGAGAACATGACCCCTAGGCTGTGTGTGTGTGTGTGTGTATTAGAAGAACATATTTTCCGTTAATAACAAAATAACAAAACTGACTAATTTGGTTGATTTTTTCCACCAGTTTTTTTGATTTATCTACAGAAAAGAGTGTATACATTGTGGTGAAATAGTTTTTAGGGCTATATATTTTACTTTTCTTGAATTTTAAAGATACTTTTAACCAAGAAACCTTCACTTTAAGAGGTTTAAGAGCTTTGATCATGTGGACGTCGGTGGCAGCATGTTGATGCTAGGAATAAAAACTATGATCCTCAGCTCAACAGGCCAACACCTTAACCACTGAATTTCCACTCCTACTGTAGTTCTGTCTGTGCAGGATATAATTAGAGTTGATATAATTAGAGTACATTTTAATTCTATGTAAAAAACAACAACAAAAAAAACCCTTTTATTTTGAAACAGAATCTGTATCGTTGGTTAATTGGTTAATGGCAATAGGGTGTGGAAAGCTAACACTTCATCATGACTAGTTTGAACTTTTTAATGGAAAATCTTAGGTATAACGGGTGTTTTGTGAAATTTGCTACTTTATATTTATGCAGTAGTGAGAGTGTTTATGGACGAGACTTCGTTGTGCATTTTTGGACTGTTGTATTTAGCTTTTACAGTGTTTTTGGTCAAGTCACCTTTATTTCTATAGCGCTTTTTAACAATAAAGATTGTGTCAAAGCAGCTTTACAGAATCAAATGAGACAATAGTGAACACTCACTAAAAACACTCCGTTCAGTTTAATTAATATCTGTAAATTAAGAGTCCCCTACTAAGCAAGCCAGAGGCGACAGCGGCAAGAAACCCAAACTCTATTAGTGTCTCAGTCTCAGTCGGGGGCTCAGTTCTCCTCTGACCAGACAAACCCGCAGATTATCTGAAGGATCACTAGTAAAAATTCCTTAGTAACGTTTTGCCATCAAGACCTAAGCCAGAAGGTTATGTTCCTATAACTCCAACCACATTCTCTAGTTAATAGAGGAGAATGGTGTGATCAGTGTCAAAGGAAGACACAACCCTGATCAGAGGCCAGTAGCAGGTCAATTACCCCCTTAACAACTTTAACCCGTCTCTGTGCTATGATGTGGCCTAAATCTGATTTGATACATTTAATAAACATTTTTCTATGTAGGTATGAGCATAGCTGCTGTGCCATGCTTGCCATAAACAAGTCGTTCCACTTTTGGCAGCAACAACTGCAATCATGCATTTGCGATAACTGGCAATGAGTCTCGCCCGTTGCAATGGTGGAATTTTGGCTCATTTTTATTTGCAGAATTGTTTTAATTCAGCCATTAAAGGGTTTTAGGAGCATGAACCGAAAGTCCAGACAATGACTAGACTACACCTAAATCTTACTTTAGCCATTTAAATGTGGACTTGCTGGTATGTTTTTGATCAATGAACTAATGGCTAAACATTCTATTTTAGGATTTTCTAGTATGGCACATTATTGATGGTTCCGTCAATTATGGCCAAGTCGTCCAGGTCCTCAAACTGCTAATCAGCCCCAGACTGTTGCACCACAATGTTTGACTAATAAAAAAATGGTTTTTTTAATAGTTACTGTGTAAGTTTAACCTTTTGTTAATGTTTTTTTTTTGTTTTTGGTTAGCAGTGTCTTTCACCATAGAATTCTTTCATGTATGTAGTTTTTTTACTCTTTCTTATTGTTGAATCATGAACACTGACCTTAACTGAGGCGAGTGGGGCCTGTAGTTCTTTAGAGGTTGTTCTGGGTTCTACTTTGAGCGCCTCGATGAGTCTTCAGGAGTTATTTCGGTAGATAAAAATAAAATACACATTGACCTTTAATGTAATTAATGTGATTCAACTGGAAATGATGGAGTTGTATTTACATAGCCGAATTCTTGTTAAATCGCATTCTTTTACTGATTTTGGCTTTTAAAGGTTTCAAATCTTTTGGCATAAATCTTGTAGGTTGGGCACACAAATTTAGACAAAAGTATAGAATTATGATCTGTTTAACTAATTAGATAGAATTGTTAATTAGAAAAACTAAACTCAACTATTTATTCTATTAAAAAACTAAACAATTATTGCAATTCTATCCAAGACTATAGTGCTAAATACTGCAAAAAGGCTTAAGTGTGTGTTTTTGTCAAGGCTTGTTGTAATAGAATTATAAGACAGCCGCAAGACAGAAGGTAAGGGTGGAAAAAATGAATGACAGAAAAATGGTTAGCATACTCCATTTGCCGTTGAGAAATGACCAGTTCCCATCTTGTTGTTTTTGCCCTGCAGCTGCCAACTTGCTAAAACAAAGCTCTTTGTTTCAATCTTCACTTTGGCAGATGGGGTAGAAGATGTTAAATAAAAAAACAAAAAAAAAACCCCAAAAAACCACTGAAGAGTTAGCGGACCATGATGGAGCATGCACATACTAAGGCCAGTCCTCGGGGAAGACTAACAGTCTTATTGAAAACAAAAACAGCGTTGCCACAATGCTCTGAAGTTGAGCGGGTGCCAGAGCAACTGTGTAGCCCTCTGTTTCTTTTTCAGCTGTATCCACTTGTTTAAAGCAGTAGCTGCTGCCTCAAAGCTCTCCTGGGCCCTTGCAGCCTTTATTAAGATGTTAATGGAATTGCCTTCATGACACATTTCCACGGGACGGATTCACTCACCATTGCCTTTTCTTCAGCGCTTTAGTCTAGCTGCCACATTCAATACATCAGCTCCTTTTGAACAACAGGTTCTTCACCCATTCATGTTTACTCACTATAGTCGTGTGCTTGTCTTTTCTTCTGCGCTTTGCTCTCTGCCATTTTATATATTTTCCAGCCACATTCTCTTTTCTCCCTTTCTTGGGGTAGGGGTGGCTCAACAGTTAAGACTTGTGGACTACTAATATGCTTGACATTAGTTTAAGCCCCAGCACTGCCAAGCTGACAGGGGATGATAACATACTCTTAGCATTTTAGCGCTGATAACCCATAACCATAACTAAATACATTCCCTTGATTAGGATTATTGGTTTTCAACCAGCATTACTTGCCTTCCCCATAGTCCATTTTGGCTGTGAGTCTATTCCAGACCTCTGTGTAATTCCCAATGAAATGTTGATGTTAATAGGGAGACTATGGAACACACTAAAACGAATTGTCTTTTTGACCGTCCACTGAATCTGTCCATTTAACAAACTCAACCAAGCCTGCATACATACACACTGTTATAAAGTAAAGGGAGTTATACTTCTCCATGACAAAGAGTGATCTTTTGTAACTTCTGAAAGCCCATTGCCTTCGCTCAGCATGCCAGTTTCTCTTAAAGTATGTTTAAATTTAACACCATCCCTGACAGCGTTTCTAATCAATTAGTTCTTGCCATAGCTGTATGATGTGGGTTATTGTCCGCCTATGGAAGTCATCAGTAAGTGAGCAACAAAAGAATAAAGAGTGAGAGGCCCAGGGTGGGTGGTATAGGGAGTCTGTCTGTATGTGTGTGTGTGTGTGTTTGAGTTTATAGGGGAGGTGGTTGAGGTGTCAGTAGATCTAGATGGGCATCTGCACTTGACAGACAGTTTGAGTGTCTTGAGTGTGTGTAGACTAAAAAAGGAATAGGGCAGAAGCATATGTTGCCAACGAGTAAAAGTTGCCATGGTTACCACAAGGTGGTGCAAGGCTTGTCGGGTTGGAGGGCAGGATAAAGATATTCCAAGGGCTGTTTGGTGATGCCAGCTCATTCTAATTATAACTGGTCTTTTGAACAAAAAAGTGGGTGGGGTGGTGGGGTTATTAAAGAATTCTTTTATTGTTAAAAGTTGATTGTAAATGAATTAATTACATGACAGGAAGAAAATCCGTCCTATTTGTATTGACGCTAATTATTATAATTAAAAAGTATTATCTTTTATAAGAACCAAGCTGTACTGTGCTAAAAAATAGGCATATTGTATAAAGTATAAGCATTCAGTGAATGATAGTTCTTATGTACTGTACCCAAGTTTGATCTTGGTTACCTAAGATGTCCTTGTGGGACCACAGCCAAAAAGTATAAGAAGCCTAAGTACTGTGTCAATATCCGGTACTGACATCAGAAATAATTACACCTTTGATTTTCTTTTTCTTGATCTGTCGTGTCACTGAATGACTCAGAGGATGCACGCAAATTTCCCTTTTCTTTCAACTCCTCAGGTGTGCATTTCCATGTGCTGACAGGAACGACTGTTTTGCTGTGGGAAGGTAATTGCTTTTAACCTTTCTTCACCTACAGGTACATACGTGTACCTGCCTGCACCTGAGCCAATGGCTTTGTTACAATTCTCAAGCCAGCCGTGGCCTTATCAGCTTAGATAGCTCGTCATTCCAGTCAGGATAGAGGCACCTTGAAACATCCGCACCGCCACAGCTTGGAAAAGTAGAGATAAGACTCCAAAATTCATTCCTGGGCCAGATAGCAGACACAGACCCTCAGATGGAAGGGATAGACTGTGGGTAAAGAAAAATAGGAAAAATGATGGAGAGAGGGCAACAGACAGAGAGAGAAAGAGAAAGAGAGAGAGAGAGAGTTATCCAGATAAACATTTTCTAAAGCATCAAGCAAAACAGTCTCAAAACTGAAACCATAATAAAAGTCCTTGCAAGTCTAAAGTTAAAAACTTGACAATGACATGTCCTTGCATGAAACTCCCATCAGCCCACTGTTAAGTGCTGCTTCTTACTAGACTGCAAGGGCAAAGCAATCACAGACTTAAGAATCAATGTCACAGGGACGGGATGTGCTGTTTAAAGCGCAGGACAGGCTAGTAGAAAATTACTTCAATAATAGAAGCTTTTTTGGGACAGAGCAACAGAACAGCAAAAATAAAAATGAACATGTCTCCATTTGGCGCTTGGTATAACAAGGCACCCACTGTAACTCTGGTTCACTTTGCAGAACAATCTAGTCGCAATTTAAGATGCACAATCTTTTTATAGACAGTTTTACACTTGTGTTTTTTTAAAAATGTGAGATTTGGTTCACATCCCTTTGTAATTCCTCCAAATGAATGAGTATTCATTGCATAAGATTTATCTGTAAAACTATCGTGAGGTGTAGAAACTCTACATCTCCCTTTGCAAGTGATAATAACAATAACTGATCCATTTTGGGTAGGTTAGTGATTGTCCTTTTTTATTTTAAAGATATTGTTTGGGAATTTTAGCTTTTATTTATAGGACAGACAGAGATAAAATAGGGGAGAGAGAGAGAGAGAGAGAGAGGGGTGGGAGTGGAAAGGACCTGAGCCAGAATCAAACCCGGGTTGCCGGAGCACAATTGTGTACCGGTGCCATAACCGTCTACAGCACGTTTCTAAAAGTGTACATTTGCGAACAAACTAAAGGGTTAAACTGTGTAAGTGAAACGATAAGCTGAGTGTCCACATAATTGTTTTTACATTAGATACATGTATGACATTTTGACTATGACAGAATAATATCCTTTTCTTTAAATGTATTAACTGCGGATGGACAAACCAACACTTCTAACCTCCTATGTTTTAATGTTGGTTCTCCCCTCAAACTCCAAATTTTGACTCCCAACATGATGTTTTTATAAATAAAAACATCTTTGTTCAATGATTTTTTGTGAATGACTTGCTATAGTGTAAGGCAACAACTACAGCCCACAGCAGGCATGTGTTGGAGCAGGAAAAAGAATGCCGTTAGAATGACATTAAGATAGACAAGAATAAGAAACTGGTGCTGAGAATCATTATTATTTTTATTGTTAGGATTATTATCATACACACTCATAAAAAGTTTGATACATGGTACACGGTTCTGGAGCCGAAAAAAAGTTCATCAATGTCATTTACCAACAGGAACTGTGTTAGCCTTGTGAAGATGTCTTAACATATTTAATATCACATCATCTCAGGTGTCAAAATGAATAAAATGTGATGACAGGAACATCATCCATTGACCTTGTGCGTCTGCTTCTGGCAAACGGCATAATTATAAACGTTTGACTTTTAAGACAGAGGAAATTGTGTAGAACGGACATTAAGGAAGGTCAATCAGACTTATTTGACGGAAGCAACTGGCGAATCTAAGACAATTCTAAGTGTGATGGTACTGAGAGTCCTGTGTTGTCTGAGGAGATGCTGATTAAATATGACTGTGCTGGAATTGCTGCCTCCAAAGAGAGATAGAGGAAAAGAAATCGAGACTAAGACAGGTAGTGAGAGAAGAGGAGGTTGTGGAAGATAAGGATAGAAAGATAGAAAGAGGGATTCAGGCAGATCATGCCAGTTCCACTGCTTTAAAATAAAGATGCTTCAAACTGACATGTGAGCATTCCTATAGCTGTAGGCCAGTTCATTTAAAACGATGAAATGTGCAAGCTGCTCATATCACGTCCATATTAACAGAATTTGCAGCTGTAGAATTTGCTGCAAACCTCTGGAATTAAAATAAGGTCTTATTTCATTATTTTCTGGTTTCAATTTTCAGCACGATCATATAAAAATATCATTATAATTGCTCTAAAATATTAATAACAATATCTATAGTCAAAGGTGATTTTTTTTTAGGTATTTTATTAGCCTTGTTGGAAAAAATTGCTTTCATGACAGAGGATTGCAAATCCTTTCATTAGTCCGCCTGCAAGTATCATTAAAGGGATTTTTTTCTCAGTTCGCCAATTAAATGCTTGTAATACATAGTTTTTAAATCCATTTTTCGTCTCCTAATTTCTCCAAATTCTTGTCATGGCAGGAAGGTGAAACAAGAAAAATGTGGATTGGGAGGTGTGTGTGTGTGTGTGTGTGTCTGCCGGCCTGTGTGTATGAGATATTAGTATGCTATCCACTGTCAATCCTGCAACAGTAGAAACTCCTGCATTGCTCTTTCTCCAATGCTATTTACAGAACTTTGGCAGATACCCAGAATGTTAATACATTTATGAGCACACATATATGCAAATATATGCCTAGCTTTGTCAATGACATGCAGAATAAAAATCTGACTTCGTTAGCCTGTCCTCTTCAGACGTTTGAGCACCCATTTTCATCTACTGATCACTGATCAGATGGTGGAGGACATCATATTCTTCTTCAAAGTGCTGGCCTATGGGAACAAAACACCACATTTTGACTCCCAACATGATGTTTTATAAATTAGGACATCTTTGGTCCGTGTTTTCTTGTAAATAACTTGCTACAGCCCAAAACAGGCCAGTGTTGGAACAGGGAAAATAATACCAAAGAAACATGCTGTTGTTTTATTGTTCATGATATTAAGACAGACAGGAACAAGAAACTGGTGCTAAGAGGATTATTATTGTTATTATTAGGATTATTATCAGACACACTCAGGGGAAGTGTGATAGATGGTGCATGGTGCTGGAGCCGGAAAAGGAAAGTGTTTAGGACACAGATGGGACCAAGCCTGCAGAAGAGTATTTGAACTGAATTTGAAGAAACATGATCAAGGTCATAGTGACAGACGTTTGTACTTCCTAGGATAAGCAATATTAAATGCTTATTAAATAATTTTATTTTTTTTTTTTCAGGATTGAAGTTGTAAATGTGTAATGTGCAGGCTGAGAGATGTGCTGGCTGGTGTGCAGATTGATTTGCTTTGTCTGGATGAAGTAATATTGATTTTAGGTCAGGCTAGCCCAGTACAGGATAAAACAGAGCAGGGGTATTTACTATTTAACCAAAATTTATGAATGTCCAAGTGTTTTCGTTTTTTTGCTTAGGTTTGGATGAGCATCTAACATGACAAAAAGCGACAAAAGTTACAATCCAACTATTGATAAATATTGCGTAGCTGTAAGATTTCCATGTTTTTGGGTTTTCTTATTTCATGTTTTTTGTTTTTCTTGTTTTATGTTGTTTCATGTTCATTGTTTGTTTTGTGTCTAGGCTAAGCTATGCTAGCTAGCTAAGCTATGCCATGCTAGCTAGCTTAGCTAGCCTAGGCAGTGTTTTGTTTACTTCCTTGTTCCTCATGTCTTCCTGTCATGTGCTTCCCCTTGTCCTTGTCTCATTGGTTAGTTGGTCCTAATTGTTCACAGGTGATCATTGTCTACTCTTGTGCTTATATACCCCCTTGTATCCTTTTGTCTTTGTGGTTTGTTGTTCCCTGTACCACTGTGGTGAGGTCTTGTAGATGCTAGTGGTAATGTTTCTGGTCATGCCTGTGTTAGTGTTAGTGTTAGTGTTAGTGTTAGTGTTTATGTTTTATGTGTAGTCAAGTCAAGTCTGCCAAGTTTAGTTTATGTTTGTTTGTTACACATTGTGAATAAACTGCACCCTAGGTTCTAATACCTCTTGCCTCAGTGGAGTATTGTTACAGTAGCTAAAATTTTATAACCCTCTTTGAATAAATTTTTTTTAGCATTTTCACCTAAATAGATTTTAAACCAAAAGCACAGAACGACACATGCCTCTTTATTCAATTACATACCGTCAGCAAATAACGTAGACCAAAGAAGACAAATAAATAAACCATCTTATCCAATTGTGATTTTGGGTAAAGAATTAAGATGGTGGCTATGTTATGCTCTAACACAGGAACTGCTGTTGGTGTGTTGAATTGTTGTTATAGTATTTGATTTCCTCTACAATTGATTTTTGTTGTACATTTACATACATTTAGATTTTTTGGTACTTGGCAGACTTCCTTATCCAGAAAGACTTTCATTTATTTCTTTTATGATCTTTTAACTGAGTAAGTGGGGGTTAACGCACTGGTCCCCGACCCTGATCTTTTAGGTATCAATCCAACACTGTTGTTGTAAGTCTCACGAATCCCAACAACTGTTCTATTTGTATAATTCAGTGTTGATTCTGTCATTTTTTTAAAACTTCAGCTTGGTACTTTTATGTGTTTTGCTCATTGTAATAACAACTTACCTTTTGTTACCTGGACAAAACCAACGCATGGTTTGTTTGTGGCACATTTGTATTGATCATTGTACAGCTAAAATTTTTTATACATAAAGAAGAGATGGGATACTTGTGACTGCCCAGTAATGCCAACAGGACTATACAAAAATTCTAATTAACTAAGAATAATAGTTTTAGAATAGTAGTACTGGTTATGGGTGGTATACTGTATGTATAACTTTAACTCTATAGATATGAATAATGTAGAGCTCTTAATAGTATACTGCAGTGTTTACCTTAATACATTAACACATGTCTTTGAACCCTTAAATTAGGGAATAAGCGGGTGTAGAAGATGCTGTCTTTGGACCAGCAGGGCTTAGTGATAATATGTAACCTGTATGTAATAAGTATACACTGTCACTGTAGGGAGTAAAGATTAGGCCATCTAATCAGATACCACAGATTAAACACATCAGAAAATAATTTGCAATGTTTGGACCCTTAATACAAAGTTTTCCCATTTGACAATCAACCCACTGACTTGCCTGTAGATATGGAACTGGTGTGTGTTTTTTTTTTTTTTCTCCTCCAGTTTTCATAACCCAAAATTATTCACTTTCTATTAGGTACCCTGGAAAGTGTGGGGCCTAGTTTTTTAGTCTTTGTCCTGTATGTCAAAACTGACCTGATTCGTTTTATCTGCACTGCTCTGTCCCTGATGGTCTTATTTAAAATTGAAAGGTAGCTGGAGGTATACGCACAGTGCGTTTCTCTCTCCTAGCCATTATTGCCTACTCTCGGGTCTCTCTGTCCCTTTGTGTGTTTCAGTCGTTCTTTATCTTTCTTTGTCTGTCTGCCTCTGTCACTCTGACTCTCTCCGTCTCTGTCTGTCACACGCTTTTTTCCTGTCAGCTCTTTTTCTCTGCCTGTTGCTCTTTCTTTCACTGTCATTTATTCTTACTCTTACTCAGTCCCCTTTTTTGTCTTTTGTTACTTTCGATGGGTCTGATGTCAACCTTTCCTGCTATCCAGGTAAAATAGATGCTATGCACATACCACAGTATAATCGAGGCAGGAACTGTGTCTACGATGTTGGGTAGGATTATGAAATTATTATTTTTTTCCTTGTAAAAGGACAAATTGAAGAATAAAAAAAGATACTTGGAGATTTCTGACATTACATACTTGATGACAGTTTCATACCGCACTTAATTAATGTCTCACGCAGCATGTCCATTATTGGTCTCCAGTGTAGCTAGAAAGAGACAAAATGATTTTGGTGAAACCCAACAGGTATAGCTTGATAATAATTGGACCTGGAAAGCCTTATGCTAGTGTTACCATCCTATTAGTATTCTGTCCACACACTGGGTCGGATTTAGTGAATCCATGCTTTGAATTTCAATTCATTCACTCTCAAAGTAGGTCTAGGTCCCGGCATGTGATAATATCAATAAGCGTGTTCTATTAACCCTGGACTTCACATTACTGCAGCTGTATCAAAGTGAGTTATGAGGTGATTCCTAAAGCAAGTTCTTGAGGAAAGACAGAATAAAGAAAGCGAATCATTTGACTAGCGGAGAAAAGCTTTCTTGTCACAAGGAACAACAACAAAAAAAGTCTTAATCATAATCAACAGTGTTCCTAAATCTTCTGTTTCATTTACAACTTTTCCCTCCTTCTCTTTC
Organism: Bagarius yarrelli; assembly: GCA_005784505.1. Taxonomy (NCBI): domain Eukaryota; kingdom Metazoa; phylum Chordata; class Actinopteri; order Siluriformes; family Sisoridae; genus Bagarius; species Bagarius yarrelli. Next base: position 910,798 of record VCAZ01000102.1, read on the forward strand.
TCTCTCTCTCTCTCTCTCTCTCTCTCTCTCTCTCTCTGTCTTTTTTACTAGAATACATTCGCTATCCTGGCTTACCGCACACTCTCCCTACAAAAAAACCCCAAAATTTAATTGTGACTTCTTTGACTCTTTGACTGCGCTAACCTGTACCTACAGCTATCAAAGTAGCAATCAAATAAAATGAGAAAAAGAGAACATGAATTCGGGGGAAAAAGACTAGATAAACAGCCAGTTGTCCCTTTTTGAAATAAAATGCATGAACAGAAAGTCCCATAGGTTCCCAGATTTCAGCATCTGGTTTCTGTCAGTCTGCAAAGCAGCAGTTCTTTCTTCATCTGGTACATTGGTAATAAAGCTCACACTGTTATGTGCAGCAGACCGGATTGTGTTCTGCTCCTGATACCGAGTGAAAAATGCCAGATCTTTGGTATTGCATCCTTGAGCCACAATTTTTTCCTTGCTTATGGGTCAGCTTGACATTTTCTCTTCTTACTGCCTTCGCGAATGACGCGGCAATATCAATTTTTGTATCGAATGCTTGTCGAAAACTGTAGGTCAACCTATTGTCTTTTATTGCCGGTATTACAGGTACTACTTCTGTAAAGAAAAAGGCATTCTAGCCATATGTTATTTATAGTATGTTGCAACAGACATAATGCAGTGTGTAAAGTACAAAAAAAAGCTGTGCATGTTAAACAAAATGTGTTCTCCGACTGGGGTCAAACAAAGCCAGACCATACAGGACACAGAGCCCACAGGATGCCTCCGCACTTTTTCCATCCTGTTGGCATTTTACCCAGAGCTTAGCGGAACGTATGACTCAACACTTTTTTTATGAGCAGAACCATAAGACAAGGCTACATCCCATGATTTTGCACTTCCGTAGCTTTGCTACCAGAGAGATCAGCATACGTGGTCTGTGGATTTATTATCATCATTTGGCAGACACCCTTATTTAGAGCGACTGGGAATCGAACCCTGGGCTTTCTGGTATCAGTCCGACACCTTAACCGCTAACCCACCACTTTATAGCAACCATAATTAGACATGTTATTGCTTAATGAGTGGCTGTATGACAAAAATTACTGCTGATGATAGTGCCTGTGGTTGTGGTGGTGCTGGTGGTGGGGATCCATCACTTTATTTCATTGCTAAAGATCTATGTTGCGTAGGATGTGATGATGGAATTATTCTATCGTATGTTATAGTTCTGCTTTTGACACTTTTGTGTTGCTGCTGTATTCCGTGCCAATGTGTTGATAAGCTGTTAAAAGAAAATAATCAGTGACTGAGTGAGTAATAGAATAAAAATGATGCAGATTGTCCATCGCAGATTGTCTATACCCGTTAATTCCTAATCAGGCCCACGGGGATCTGCTGGAGCATATCCCGGCTGTCAGTGGGTGAAAGGTCGCCAGTGGAAACTACAACCAAAGATGGTAAATTCTTCGCTGAATGTTTTACCATATTACATATTACACAGTCTTTATAACACACTGGCCTTCTTTCTTTCTTTCTTTCCTTTTTTCTGTATATCTTTCTGTATTTTTATACATATTTATTTTTCTCTTCATTTATTTTTGACAAATGAACTATTAATTAGTAAACGTATTAATGACGACATGAATATAAACTCACGCGTGTGTGTAATAATTTTTTTACATACGTTTTTATGTGTAATAGGTTTTTTAATTATAAACTTTCCATGTGTAACTATTTTATGCCTATTTTATATAAGTTATATTAAATTTATAACTTTATATATGTTTAATAAATTAATTCAAACACAGAAATCAAGAAAAAAAAAAATAAAAAAAGGAAAAGAGAGAGAGGAATTTCAGATACTATAATAGACCACTAACGGATTCTGGCTTCTGAAATTGTATTTGGAGAAATTGAGTGTATCCATAAAAATCCACTTTTTATGTGTTCCAAAATGTCAGATTTGAGTAAAAGGCATGTCAGGCAAAAGAACCAGCAGCCTAGCTACCGATACCTCTTAAACACTTTCTGTTCAGGAAAACTATGTAAACACATTAACATTATCTTTAAGCACTGTGAGTAACTCTCTGAGTGTGTTTTCCGAGTTTTTTTTTTTGCCCAGTCTAATACTTTAAGCATTTGGAAAAAGTTGGCACAGACTGGTGTATTCATGCCCATAAAATAGTTACTACAAACTGCATTCTTCAGACTGTATGAAAGCCTTTACAGCATAACTAATGAATCCTGACAGCTGGTGTTTTTTGGGGTTGGGGGTTATGCGCTATTGTTGTATAATAGTTTCCATTGCGATATAATGGTTATATACTTTATGTAACCTTAAGATAAATTTTTTATATTACAACCCTATTAAATTATATTGGTTAAACTTTAATTCGTGTTTATTTCATTGTATTAAATGGAATTTGGTTAGTTTGTGAAATATTTGGAAAAAAACAAGAATGGTAATAGTTTTCTAGTTTACTAATGTGAGAAAAAATGTTAACAAAATATTCATTAAACAAACATAAAAGAAGATTTGAGAATAGGTTTTTTAGGTTTCTTTGCTGGTATAAAAAAAAGGTTGTGAGGTCACAGCTGTTACAATGGAAGTAATAACAGGAACTAAATATTGGCGTCATTTACACTCCAGTGTCCTTGATTATTTTTATATGTGCTTAATATCCAGGATGCGTTAAAGTGAAAACTCATATATAGATCCAAGTTATGCCATCATTTATTATAAAAATCGTAAATTATTTGAATGCTTCATGTGCGCACACAACGCCTATACAACGCCAATCTCTCTCTGACTCTCTTATTGTCTCCACTTTCTCCATGCAGTGGGTGTTTTTACTAGATAAAACAAGTATTGGTGCAATTTGCCTTCCTGACCAAAAAAAAGACAAAAGACAAATGACAAGCAAACAAAAAACATCTGTGGTGGTGGGAGAACATGAAATTCAGTTAAAAAGACAGACAAATGTGAAAAAAAGCCCAGAGCTCAGGGTTAGTTAGCTTAAAATATAAGCACGAGTAACAGATAACAATGTAAAAACAAGTTGCTAAGTTACTTACCAGGTACTGTTACTAAACTCACAAGATGTCAGAGATCCTAGTGGTTAAAATGAAAAACAAAAATCTGCTATGACATTGTAATTGTGCTGTAACAGAACAGATGAAAAAGGAAGAGAAG
>VCAZ01000102.1:913980-1001480 GCA_005784505.1 Bagarius yarrelli
GAAGGGAAGGGAAGGGAAGGGAAGGGAAGAGAAGGAGAAGAGAAGAGAAGAGAAGAGAAGAGAAGAGAAGAGAAGAGCAAGGCAGGGAAAGGAAACACTGAGAACGTAAGGGAAGGGAAGAGAGGTAAAGAAAAGAGAACCACAACCACAGGCACTATCATCAGCAGAACAGAAGAAAAGAGAAGAGAAGGGAAGGAAAGGAGGGAGGGAAAGGGAAGGGAAAGGGAAGAGAGAGAGAGAAGGGAAGGAAAGGAGGAAGGAGAAGAGAGGGAAGAAGAGAAGAGAAGGGAAGGGAAGGGAAGGGAAGGGAAGGGAAGAGAAGAGAAGAGAAGAGAAGAGAAGAGAAGAGAAGAGAAGAGAAGAGAAGAGAAGAGAGAGAAAGGCCGAGCAAAGGCAGAGCAAGGAACGCTGAGAATGTAAGGGAAGGGAAGAGAGGTAAAGAAAAGAGAACCACAACCACAGGCACTATCATCAGCAGAAGAGAAGAAAAGAGAAGAGAAGGATTTCAGACAATTAAAAACTTACTAAATAAATAAAATATATAAATCTACTACAGTCTCATTTATAACATTTACATGTCTGTATAAGTTAGAAAAAATGAACTACGTGTAGGTTTAAGACACACATGTTTTCCCTTTATATACACTAATTAGTTACTTTACTAGAAATGAAATAATATCATTAAGAACATTTTCCTCGTAGCTCGTTGGGCACAGATTTTGGTTTATTTTGACATGAATGCCTCATGTAATTGCTGCAAATTTGTCATCTGCAGTTATGAAAATTGGCTCAACTGGAATCTAAAGGTACTGGTGACTCAGTCATGTGAAGGAAAACTTGTGCTTTGTAACATGCCACATTATGTCTTTATTAGATGAGTAAATTGCAGCCATCAGAAACAATACACAAGAAAAGCTGAAGCATTTAAGGGTCCCAGTGGGTTCTAAGCAAACATTCCCTCCACTATGGGTACCAGCAACTGGCAACACAACTCCGATTGGGTCCGTACATTCCCAATTCCGATTGTTTTTATGACACGTCATCAATCTGGAATTCCATATTAGCGTAACTGACCAAAACACACCAGATAAACACACTCTCTAAGTTTATTTCTAATGCTGTCCCTATTATTTATAAAGATTCATCACTTCAGGTAATATTTTCACAGGGGGACCCTTCTGTTAGTTAAAAACAGAAGACTGGGGTAATAATGTGCACCTGCACTGACTAGGCACTCAAAGAATTGGAAAAAGGCCAGGCCATTACCGGCCTAAAGTGTATTATTGTTGCATTACAGCCAAGTCTAAAGTGTGTTACTTCACTTATTCCACAGTGACTTGCGAATGTTTACTTTTTTTTTTTTTTTTTTTTTTTATTAAAGTATGACATGTCACACTTTTTAACTGCTGATAGTAACATTTAATGTTGCGTAACCTCCCAGGCACGGATTATTTCCAGTTCGCACATATATTATAGCAACATTATTAATTATTAAGACCAAATCACAGCATGAGAGCAAGTACAATTCCCATATCTTACTGATCGTTAACATATTACTTACTGCACTTAATTACACTTAAATGTCTTAAGAAAACTTAAAAATATCAATAATTATTTATTTTTTAAATTACGATTCATTTTTAAACGTTTCGGGACTACGGTATAAGCGATTGAGCTGTTATTATAAGGAAAAGCAGCATATTTAAATAGGCATATTTGCATATCAGATTGACATTAAAATTCTGAATTATATGTTTCTTTATTATTTTATTAGTAATATTAATATTACAATTACCTGTATATGTAATTTACTAAATTGCGGGCCACGTAAACGCAATAGATCGTATCCATGGCACATCTGTTACATCGGCTCTCCACCTTGTGCGCTACCTCTGAAGTGTAATCAGTAGAGGAAAAGTAATTTACAGAGATAAGTAGTTCTGAGATGCTGGTAATTGAGAATGACCTTCACGAGAATTGGACTTTGCCAGCAGGAACGCTTTTGGAAAGATTATTATTTATTTAAACCTATGCATCGCTATCCTCCACTCATTAAATAGACCGATTTTTTCATATTGCTAGACTTTTCCCTGATTTCGAAGCAACTGCTGAGGATTCGATTTGGATCCGGAGTTTGATGGGAAGCCATGTGGAATTATCAGCAAGGCTATCAGCCAGAGATTAATAGAATTGGCATCTATCTAATTGATCAGTGCATGATGGGAAAGAGGGAGAGAGAACATAGACTGGTTACTGTACAGCCCTGCTGAATGCTGAATGCTGAGTTTTTTTAAGAGTTTTTCCCAAAATACATAAAATCCTGGCTTCTCATCCAACCATAAACCCAAACACAAAGTTATTGTAACTGCTAATATCTACTCGCCACTCTCTCTCTTTCTCTCTCTCCCTCTCTCTCTATCATTTTCTTGCTCTCTAGCAATCTATTACCCTCTCTTTCGCTCTTTATCTCTTTCACTCTCTTTATCTCTTTCTCATGCTCTTTATCTCTCTCTCGCTTTATTACTTTTTCGCTCTTTATTTCTCTCTCTCACTCTTTCTCTCTCGCTCTCTCTCTCTCCCTTTTTCTATCATTAACTCTCGCTCTTTATCTCTCTCTCTCTCTCTCTCTCTCTCTCTCTCTCTCTCTCTCTCTCTTTTCTCTCTCTCGCTGTTTATCTATCTATCTATCTATCTATCTATCTATCTATCTATCTATCTATCTATCTATCTATCTATCTATCACTCTCTCACTCTTTCTCTCTCTTTCTCTATCATTGACTCTATCTCTTTCTCACTCTGTATAGCTTTCTCTCTCTCTCTCTCTCTCTCTCTCTCTCTCCACTCTCCCTCCTCTCCTCTCCTCTCTCGCTCTCTCTCTCGCTCTCTCTCTCTCTCTCTCTCTCTGTCTCTCTCTCTTTTACTCTCTCGCTCTCACTCTCTGTTTCTCACTCTTTGGTCTCTGTGTGGGTGAATGCCAGTTTTTGGAGTTGTGGCTGCTGTTGTAACTGGTTGTTGCCCAGCTGGAATAATGAATGGCTCTGTTTTTTTGCCTCTCCCTCTCTCTTGGGCGCCACCACAACACATGGGCATGCTTCCCTACCAAGCTGCCAGCCATGCCTCTGATCACTAACACACACAGTCCTAGGGTTAATAAAAGTTGTTCATTCAGTTGCCTTCTAGATCTTACTTTGGGTTTTGTTGGAAATTGGATTTCATTAAGCTCCTAGGGTGATTTAGAAATGATGGATAGGTGGGATTTTAAACATGCTGCACGTTTCATTCGAGCAATACTAATTTGTGACATTCATAAAAAAGATTTGCTCAGATTATTTAACTGAGGATTGATATTTTACTTAACTTTAAAATTCGGTCATCTGGATAATTGCCCAGCAGCAGTAGATACAAAAGCTCTGGAGGAGACAAAGCCCTAGAGTGACATATCTGACAGCGTCCTTCGAGAGTTTCTCTTCTGTACCCATAAATCTGCACCCCATCCAAGGCAATTAAATACCTCTTCATGATGATCTATTACACTGCAAATATAAGTAAATGCAAAAAGAATTTGAATACCATGTGTCTGAGTTCCCTGCTTATAAAATTGCTAGCCAGCTAGCGAGCTAGTCCAGTTGGGCTACAGGAATTGCCTCCTGAATGCATGGTTCACGGAAAATTATTTCAATACATCAGGTGTCATTTACCGGTGTAAACTTTATAATTCAGTTAGTAACAATACTTAAATACAAAAACATAAGGAAAAAGTTGAAAAACTTTGTGGGGAAACATCCCAATCTGGCAACTCTGGCTGATGATGGATCATGTCTGCGCCAACAGGCTGCGCAGAGGTATGCAAATACATATGTTGACGGGCAGGTAGGAAAACCTACATCATAATTTTTGGACAGAACATTTTGATTGGACGAATATTTCTTAGTCCTGCCCCTTCCTCAGAATATAAATACTTAGCAAATCATTTAGACAACTTAACATAACGTGTTTTTGACAACGATCAGCGTGGAGGGTCTTGCGAAACTCTTAATCTGGTTATAACCCAATATTTAATTGTAAATTGTTTAAATTTAGGGCTACCAAAACTTAGCGGTTTCTAACATCCATAAAATGAACAGGAGTTGATTTCTAAAGTAGTTTCTAGTACTAACTACTAAATAGCTAAAGACCACTCATGGGTTAGAAATACATAATTATTAACCGATATCTTGTTTGTATCAGTTGTGAGGCTAAGCTAAGGCTTTAGATAATCAGACTCACTTAGAAAAATATTTCTCAAGTAGAAAAGGTCTGTGTCTGCAATTTCCCACTGAGCCCCCTGTAAAATAAACAGCTTTGATATTGAAATGGGTTCAAATTGGAACAATACAGCCAATAGCTATGTTTTAATGCGTCTATTTTTACGCGCATAAAAAAAAATTCAATTTAATCCAATTCAGTATTATTTGTATAGCGCTTTTTACAATGGTCAATGTCACAAAGCAGCTGTACACAATGGAAGATATTATAAGATGAAAATGAATCAGAAATCAGCAAGCCGGGGGTGGCAAGGAAAAACTCCCTGAGACGGAATAGGAAGAAACCTTGAGAGGAACCAGACTCAGCAGAGAACCAATCTTCATTTGGGTAAAAAAACAGGCAGCAGGAATTATGTAGTTACACTGTGTGTGTGTGTGTGTGTAAGCATCGAAAATGTCATGTGATTATGCTTTACCACAACATGTGATAACCAAAATGGCGGAAAGTGATCGTTATGTTTGGGTTTGACAATGAGGTTCAAACATTTTTTAAATGTTATATATAAAGAAAGAAGTGACGACCATGCTTAAAAGAAAACCCTGGAACTCGCACATCTTCCAAGAAGTGCAAGCGGAGATGATTTAAAAAGCAAAATGACATGACTGCATTCACTGGGTTTGGCAAGTCATTTATTATACAGGAAAAAAGGCCCACAGTGGCTTCTCCCAGCACACAACGTCCATTTTTCTTTATGATATTTGGCGCCATGTTATCAGGAAGTGACGATTTTGTTCTCTTTAACTAGGATGAAAACGGTGCTTTATTCGCAGATGTTTTCTGCTATATTTCAGTTTTGTGCATACGTTCGCATACTTGAATGGAAACATATTTAGTGAGACATTTTTCACCGACCATTTTTAAGCTATTATCTCTCAAAAAATATTCACAATGTGGAAATAATGTGCATGCTGTATTTATTTATTTATTTATTTTCTATATCCGGTTATTCTCTAATTTGGGTCACAGGGATTTTCTGGAGCCTATCCCAGCAGAGAGACAGGAGGGGTACACCCTGGACAGGTCACCAGTCCATCACAGGGCCATACTCATTCCTATGGGCAATTTAGAATCACCAATTAACCAAACATGCATGTTTTTGGACTGTGGGAGGAAACCGGAGTACTCGGAGTGAACCCAGACAAGCATGTTGAGAACAAGTCCACACAGAAAGGCTGGGCATGGAACCCAGGCCTTCTTTTTGCTGTGAGGCAACAGTGCTAGTCACTAAGCCACTGTGCTGCCAGATGCTGAATTGTTGCAGAACTGAAGGATTTACATTTTTTACCTGTGCACATATAAAGCTTCATAAAGTTAATGCCCAGACATCAATATATTCTCGATTATAATCAGAGACCAAGAGAGACCTGAAAATCGTTTGACAGACAATGCTGAGACAATCCTACTGTTTAAATCTATTTGTCCTCCTTTTTATAAACACTCCCTTAGACAAATCATCTTGCTTTTTCTAAAATATCTCTTTTGCACAAATTTATTTACAGCATCTATGTAATGTTTTTTTTTTTTTTTTTTTTGCAGTCTCAGTTTTGTGTATCAATTGTTTTCCTTATACTTTTATTGTTGTATGTTTATAAAGAATGCAGCACCGCGGTTCCACGAGACAGGACATTTCGTTCCACTACACTACATGTAGCAGAATGACTAAAAAGCTTGACTAGACATTAGATAAAGCTCTGCGCGGTAGAATACATGTGACCCTTAGTACAGAAACACAATACAGTAAATCCACATTTACGGCTGACGTCCTTATAAAAAACGAAATACATGTATCTCTTTTTTACAACTGAGCAATTAGGGGTTAGGGATTTTGCTCAGGAGCCCAACAGTGGCAACTTGGTGGTGCTGGAAATCAAACCCAGTTCTTCCAATTAACAGTCCAACACCTTAACCGCTGCGCTACCACTTCCCCACAAATAGTAATATTCTAATCATTCCTAAAAGATGGCAAAGCTAAAGAAAATGCTAAATGTTCAATTAACGTTAACTGAAGCAAGAAAGAGGAGGCAGTACGAGCAGGGTTGTCTCTGTGGGTTCAGGGTGATAGGTAGAGATTAGATCCAAATACCGGCCTTCAAAGATAACAGAAGAATCTGATGCCTTCTAAAGCTAATGTCATTGTGACATGCCTTTATGTAAAGGATTGCATTCTGTCAGGGATTTATTTCACTTTGATATGCTTCATATCCCATCGTTCGGCTATGTGCAACACAGAGACCCAGAGATTTAAGATAAATCCTAAACATGCTACACACCATAGCAAAATTGACAACCCGTATGAAAACATCATGATGGTTTAGGCTTTTAAATAAACTACACAATGTCCAGATTCAGATCAACGCTAATCAATTGCCCAGTACTTTGCATTGTCTGTTTTATACTATTTATACTAAGGACTGTTTTACCAAATAAATTTAAATACCCTATTTCTGTGACAATGGCTCACAAAATCGCCAGTCCGGTGTCCAGTTGGGCTACCGATATTTTTTTCAGTGACTGTCGATCTGTTGCACACCAATTCCTTTGACATCGTCCTGTCAGTCCATGTAAATCAAGCTTGAAAGTGCAGTGGGACATATTGGAAAATGCTAACTGTAGCTTGATAGCACTGAAAGCGTACGCCCCACCCTTGCCGTCCAAACCCATGCATTCTGAACACAGAACATTATTACAATACAACATGTGTGAGAAAACTTGACAGTACCATTAGTAACAGTCGTAAAATACCAAACATAAAAATAGTACCCACACAATTATATAAAAAAAAAAAACTGTGTGGGAAACTTTCCAATCTGGCAACCCTGGTTGATGTATCCGGTCTGCATATCTTACATATGTATATGTTGACGGGCGGGTAGGAAAGCCTATCATAAAGTTCGGACTGAACATTTTGGTTAGATAAACATTTCTTTGTCCTTAGACAAAGCTTAGGTTTAAAAAAAACTACACAACAATGTCCAGACTAATTGTTTTATTGCTAACACGCTCACCAAAACTTTACTAGGTACTAGGCTATTTATTGTATGCACATTATTATTATTTTCGTTGGGGTTTAATTAAATAAGGCTGTGTAAAAAATATCGATTTGATTTTTTACGATAATGTATTGACATTTTAACTTCTAGTATTAATACATAATTAAAGTACATTTTAACCTGATTTACATTTGCGTTAATATTTAATTAAAACCGTCAGTTTGTGTTAAGCAACTTCCTCCTCCGTTCCTGTAGTTGGTGCTGACACATATGGACATTATGTCAAAATAGACCTTTTCCTTTCCCTCCACCTCGGACCTTTACTCGTTTTGTTTATTAGACATGACATATTGCATGCGGAAACTGGAAAATATAACGTATTTTCGCAGGCGTGGGTGTGAGCCGAACCAAATCTTGCTAAAGCGGGATTGAAAAATCAGTCCCGTGCAGGTCTCTAACCCTAGGTTTAACCATTGTAAATAAATTTTTAGGTATGAATAAACAAGGAAGAGTGCAGAGTAGCTGGTTTAGCTGACGAAATCATCTTGCGCTCCTAAGCCGGTCTTGATGAATAGAGAATGTTGGGTCCAGGGAGTTTGCAATCTGGGTTTAATTTTCGGGCAGTGTTTTTCAGTTGGATGACAGTGTGGGATTTAAACATTTTATTACCTCTTTCCTATTTAAAACATATTCATTTAAATCTGAGCTCATTTCCAGAGATTAACATTCCTGGTCACCTCAATATTCCTGGCAGAGTTCGTGTTGGCAAAGCATACTAAAATGTAGCTTATCCTAGCCAACAGCAGTATGGATCTCCTAACACACTAATAAGCTGACAATGCAATGAAGGTCAACATGGTACTTGTGTGGTAGCGGCTGTTAACACTAACATGTGGTTTACTTCTTTCTTGCTGTTCATTATGAACAACAACTGTTATTTAACACTATAATCACAGGCCACATGAATTGTGGAACAAAGGTTTCCTGTTGTTTCCATTCTTTGTGATCTCTTTAGAATTATTTTGCTGTGATACTTATAAACGTTTGTTTTTAAAGCAATAGCTAGCAATGCTTTAGTTTACCTATAGTAAATTATTGCTAGTAAATTTGCTAAATTATTTTATTTTTGAATTATTCATAAGGTACATGAATTTGGATAGTAAAAATCACAGGTTGAGGATTGAGTTGTAATTTTTAAAATATATTGTTTACTGACTTTGTCTCGATACAGAAGTTAAAAAAAATTGGTGGCTTAGTGGTTAGCACTGTTGCCCCACAGCAAGAAGGCCCGGATTCGATTCCCGGTCAGGGGTCTTTCTGTGTGGAGTTTGCTTGCGTGGGTTTACCACGGTTTCTGTCTACAGTTCTACCACTTTTGCCTTTCAGATACAGCTGGAATAAGCCAGTATAGAATATAAATGAATGAATAAATGATCCAAAACCTACCATTAAACAGAAAAAAAAAATAAAACACGCAAGAGAAATTACAATATTGTCAATGCATTTGTGCGTCTACAGTACATAGTTGGAAAATGGTAGCACAGTGGTAAAGGTGTTGGACTACTGAGAAAAAGAGTATGGGTTAAATTTCTAGCTCCCACCAAACGGTCACTTCTGCTCAGTTGGTAACTAAAAAAGGAAGGTGAATGTATGTGGCCCCGGATAACGGCATCTTCCAAATTACGGAAATGTAGATGTAGAACCTAATGGTGTAACCTAGCAAGTGTACTGGGTAGGTTATCTAGTTATAAAATAACTAGCAAAAAATTTGAACATAGTCTAACCCAGACCTGTGCTTTGGGCTTTAAAGGAACTGTATAGGTTTGGGATTTTAATAATCAGAAACACACAAACAACAACAGAGGAAGGCTGTAAACTCTGGCAAAGGGGGGGCATGTCAAGTCCTAAAAATGTGAAATATACCTATTAAAACAGACTAGGATGCGACTATTAAATACAAATTTAAGGATTACAACAAGTTTAAATATAAAATTTAAAAAAAAATCTGTTTTAAGAAGATTCCGCACTCCGGTCCCACCCCCATCTCTGATCTGTCCTGTCAATAGAGGCAAAATGCCCAAACATACAGTATATCTAAAAAAAAATAAATAATAACCAATAGTTTTACAGTTATGAATAGTCCATTGTCAAAAATCAAGCTACACTGACAATCTTTTAACTACCTATGATTAGCCATTGTCTTGATACCCATTTAAAATTCAGCTTCCAGAAATTATAGTTGGCCGGTTCAGCGCCACTGCAGTCATACTTTTCTATAATGTCACTCTAAATAGGACTTCCAATGTTATAATTATGATTAAAAACTGAAAAAAAAAACCCTGACCGTCTCCAGGAAATGCGCACTATGTCATTTGTCGACAATGGCAACCCATTAAAGGGCAATGCATTTAGATGCATTTCAGCGAATACAGAACTGATGAGTCACTGTTTTTTAGACATATCGCTTTATTTTTGGTGATAGTTACTGAATTTTTTATAGACGTTTAGCACTTTAGTGCGGAGCTGTTCAGGAATGGTGCCCTACTGGTAGCTCTTTAGTAACTGGTGGCTTTAACAGAGCATGTTTAACCTGTCCCCTCTTAGATGGATGCTTACTGTGGAATAAGAATAGAAGCCCTTAATAGAAATGACGGAAATGATCTAATATGAAAGCTTATGGTTAAGTTGGTTAAAAAGTCACTTGCGTTACTTAAGTCACTTGAGTTGGATGTAATTATGTGCTTAGAATGTACTTCAGGATGTTTTCTTAGCCTGCCGGCAACGTATATAATTTTGCATGGTATCTACAAAAATAGTTCCAGATCTGAAGATAAATTGGTGGAATTTTAGTTACATCGGTGGCCCTTAAATGTAAGTGTTTGTGTTGTCAAAGCAGTGAAGCTGAATCAGAAAGCTGTTACTTTCCCACTGGTGCAGTGTGAGGTTGTGACTCATCACTTTGGCAAAATACAGTCCTGCCAACATGGCTCTCTTTCTCATCCCTACCAGACAAATGTTAGCACTAGCTGAAATTGCCCTGTTATTGATGTAGGCTGTGGGTTGACATAGCTATGATTTGCAGGTGCTAACACTGACATGTTACTCTCTTACTTCTTCTTTTTTCAGATTTAAAACAAACATAATTACTCTAGACAACAATAGGACACTGAGGAGTTCATCAGCCATCACTCTGTAGTTCTGTACCACATAATGAAAAGAGGCGTGTCAGACATAAAAAATGGATAGAACATAATAACCAAAGAATTTTGTTTTTGTTAAATAGCTGCGCGGTTAAACATTTACCCATTTTCTCTTGTGTCTTGAACACAAATGCTGCTGTCAGAAAAAAAAAAAAAAAAAAAAACAGTCTTTCTTATACTGACACAGCTAAAGGGAAAGAGAGATATGCAAAAAATAAAAGAGGTGAATTGTGGGAACTAAAGTTGGTACAAAAAAGAGGGGAGTAGCTCTTTTCCTGCTTAAGGCAAAAGAGGTTCTGGGTTAGTTTAAAGTACTGCCTTAGCAGGTCTGTAATAACTGCTCCATAGGGATGTATTCATGCACTTTCTAGCATGAGCAAAAGTTTAACAAAGCAGTTGCATTAAGGACAAGCTCAGCTAATGCTAATGCTAATGCTCTGCTATTGGGAGCAAGACACCTTATACCTTCCCTTTAGATTTGCTGTACCAATCAGTTTCCCAGTTTTATGAGGGCACCAGAAGCCCAGTGAAAATCCAGGTAGTACACCAATAAAGTTTGTCTGAACGCAGGCAAGCGTATATGCTGGACTGTTAAGACTCTAAAACTTGCCAACCATAGAAGGGTGGGCAGACAGATATCCCTGGTAGTCAATTTTGGGGGAGGAGTTGAGAAGGTAGATACTCTGTAAAATTTAACTATTTAAATGATGAAATAGTAAAAATATCGCTGTACTAATCTTCTTGTATGGGATTGGTTGAAATATATTATATAATGTTATTATAAGCAGAAATGTTTTATTTATTTATTATTTTTTCAACGTTCACAATGGCTATTGACTGGTCCAATAAGCACAAATTCAGGCAATTTTAAGATTAAAATTCAGGCAATTTTAATCTGAAACAAGTTTGTTACTTTATTAAGTGATATTTTAATATGAGAGTATTCTGAGTAATAAAACTAGTTGATCTGTAGATAAATAGTTTTTCAAATCACAAATTGTACAAAAGAAAATGAAAACATATTTATATACCGCTGTCTTTACCAAAATTTTGATTGGGTGGGCAGGACAGACGTTCGGGTGGGCTCAGCCCACCCCTGCCCATGCTTAGAGTCAGCCTTGCTCTCAAAGGGGAACCAGGACACCTGAATGCAATTTTGGCATATTTCTTCTTAAAATGTAAGAAATAAAGACATCTAATCATCTAGTCATTGTCATTCTATTGAATGTGCTGGTTAATTTCAAATAATTACATATCCCGGCTGCTAAAGCACATACTTGATTTTTAGAGGCACAAGCATTGTCTTTATTGGCTGCCCTCTTATATTGCCAGCCTGTAATAATGTATGCAGAGCAGCCGGGGACAAATAACAAAGAATACAAATGTGGTGGATGTGGCTGGATGACAGCACTGGTATCTCTAATGGTGGCCTGATTCGTTTAGGAATGATTACTCTCCTGCCAACGATTAATTCCCCCAGGCCTTGATTGTGTCAGATAAAGAGGTAAAAAAAGAGGGGAGGAAAAAGACACAGGACCAAAATTGGAAAGCATAATTAATAGATTCAGATTCTGTTAAACAGCCTTCTTATAGAACCGAGAGTAAAGAAGGGTACATGGAAATGGCACCCAATTTGTTCACACTTTGTTGCGGTAATAAGATTCAGGCCTCCCTGTGTGGTGGATGAGATAATTAACTCCCCAAGATACACTTGAGAAAGGGGCCTCCCTTTTGATTTATTGTATAAAGTAGGCAGGTCTCCGAAGCGTTTTTCAAAAGACTGGTCTAAAATTTAATACTGTTTTTTCTTTCAGCTTTTCTCCTCCTTTTTTTTTTTTTACTGTCTAAGCAGTTATGTCTAAATGTAAAAACTTACAGCTGGGAAGGAATAAATAGGCAACCCTGATATTTGGTTAAAATAATAATAAAAAAAAAAATCAGAAAAACATTGAAACATTCACATCTATCTGCCATAGATATATATATATATATATATATATATATATTATATATAAAACATTAAAATTGTGTTATTATTTATTATTGTGTATTATACTAGTAACAGTAATAGTGATTTGTGTCTGTATATAAAAAGCAGCCATAAAAAATGTGTGGGTATAGCCTTTCTGCCAAAAAAAAAAACCACTAATCATGCAGCGAGCTTATTTAAACACTTCACTGAGTGTGTGGTATAACTGGTCATGTAATTTCCGTGATATGAAGCTTCAATTTCGTCATCTACTTTCCTACACGACAGCTTCTTTGTGGAATGTGTAGATAAAGTTTCCGGCCATTGTCGATGAGCGATTGAATAGCGACTCAGCCTAGTGAATTATAGCTTTTCTGTGACTTTATCTATTTCATTGAACTTACATGTGAGGCAGGATGACCTTATTTTACTCATTTGTCCTTTTCTTTTTCTTCTTTTTTCAGAAATACGTAAAGATGGTGATATAGAAGAACCCACAGGAAACCAATAGGACTCGATAGAAAGGTTGTATTGATACCTGCCTGATTTCTAGTTTGTTTCCTCCTGTTGTCCGTGGGAACATGAAGGTCAGCAGAGTCTCAAGGACTAGGGTAAATGTGTCTAATTCTTTAACACTGCCCTGTCATCTGGCTGCTGGTTCTAACCCTTGCTTGCGCTATGCAGGGACAGACATTTACCACATTTCACCTGAGAAGCGAGACTGGTCTTTCAATCATCTGACGGTCCATCAAACACAGGGGCCCTTATATCGGTGCTGTTAATCGTGTTACAAGCTCTCTAGCAATCTCACTCTCTTGGTCTACATGATAATGGTCAGAGGAAGACAACAAGGCCTGCGAACCCCCACTTATAGTACAGCCATGTTATGACCACTGGTCTCTACCAACAATGTCAACAAGCTTCTCCTTATTGATTACTCGAAGATAGATTACTGGCCTGTGGACGACTCTACAGGGTGTATGCAAGGTACTTCGGCTGGATGATCTCTTCATACGGTAGAACTGCACACAAGAAAGAGCATTACCTCACCAGTGAAATCAGACAGGAACTAGTCGGAGTTATAGTGCCTTCCCAGGGCAAAATGGCACACTTTTCATAGCACTGCAGTTGATGGCAAGCAAGACTACTTTCCAATCTCTCAAGCCGTTAACTTCCTCGGACCAGAGTCCTCAGCAATGCTTGGCTATGAATTGCAACCGATTTTGTCTACTCACTAATCAAGATTCCTTAGACCTTTAGCTCTGGTCTCCATTTTGACATTTATACATCTATGGCTTTGACAGTGGCAATTTTGTGTACTTTTATGTACAACCAGAGACGCCCGGGAAGCGGATGGCCTCCAGTGGTTCCTCAAACGCTCTCTTCGAATTTCACGCATTGTCCGTCTCTGCAAAGACGACAAAAGTGCCACTCCTATGGTAATGCCCATTGGCTGTGTGCGTAACGGCATAGAGTACCGGCTGCTGCAGGCAGCCTACATGACCAAACCGGAAGAGTTCTAGGCCCTCACTTAAATCAGTACACCACGATGTGCTTTTGCTCTCTTTTCTAAAGGCCAGACAGTACCACCGGCCTACTGATGATTCAGCCCTCTGTGTTTCACCAGACAAGGACATCAATGCCGCATAAAAGAGCGCCTGCAGTCCTGCTACCAAGGAGAAGGCAATCTGGAGTTGAGTTGGTGCTAGGAAAAGATGTTCAGGCCCAAGCGGTAAGAGCTATAATACATTAATAGAATTTAAGGAAAGTTGTTCAGCAAAGCTTAGAAAGGCAAATCATAAGAAATTTGTTGGATTTTTTTTGTATTAGTGCCTTATTATTTATTTATTCACATTTATTTTAAATTAATTAAAAACATCTTATAAATCACACTTTTTTAATACTCCTTAACAGTACTTAATTATAACACCTTTAACAATAACTCTTAGATGAATAAAGTCTAAAGTGCTTAGAGACAACTATGTTTAACAAAACTCTTAAACCTGCCCTTTAATTTAACTGGGGGGCAGTGGTGGATTAGTGGTTAAGGTGTTGGACGGATACCAGAAAGACAGGGTTCATCCAGCACACCAAGCCAACAAGTGGGACCTGAGCAAGACCCTTAAAACCCCAATTGCTCAGTTGTAAAATAAGATAAATGTAAGTCACTATGGATAAGGGTGGCTGCCAGTGCTGAAAATGTAACTCAATCTTGTTGAGGTGCTTAAAATAATTGTTTATAACCATGATAGGATATGTAGTCAGCTGAATTAGACATGTTAGCTTAGAGTAGATATATTCTTGGCAAGCATTAAAGCATTATGTTTTCCTCCACTGCAACGCAAATAACAGCAATCTTTTCTAGTCTGGAAAAGCATATAGCGAGATAGAACAAGAGCAGTGGTAGAAGAGAAAAAAAAAAGCTTTGTCCAAAGACCCAAAGTTGTAATCTCAGTATGTATCGACGTCCTCCTATTCAGTAAGAAATCCAGCCTCGGGAGACGGATGTCCTCTTACTGTCTGCCCTAGTTGATCAAGCAATAAAAGGAATTACGATAGTTATCAGCCAAATGTTGGCAGGTGTTCCCTAAGGAAGACACTTTTTTGGGGGGGTGGGGGGTTGGGGTGGAGGTTTCGCACCGCTTAAGTGGCAGCAGTCATGATGTTTTCTCATAGTTACTTTTCCAGCCCCATTACTCCCCACTGACAGATCTCATCAATACTCATGAGGCTGTAGCCAGGCTATGTCGTCTTGATCTCATTAAATCGTTATGAGTGCACTTAAATCCCGCTATTTTTTACTTGTTCTTTAGAGGAAGGGACGTGTCATCACTTATAGAAAGATGCACTTAGAAAAAACATTTGGCTCAATACCTGTTCAATAAATCTATAATATTTAATGCCTTGCAATGGGTGCATTTTTAATGATTTAAGCACTAAGCACTTTAAGCTTACTAAGATTAGCCGCGTTTGAAAGGGTCACTGCCCTCCTCCTGCCACACCAGCAGGATTTTAAGAACAGCAGGATTACAAAAATATTTTTCCAAAGAAATAATATACTCTTTAACACCCCATACCCTTTTCAGTCTAAAATAAAAAATAACCTTGTTTTACCTTAGAAAAATTGCACGTTTGGCTCACTCACTCAGTGAAGGCAGACAGGAGTGTTTTTATTTAATTTCCTGCTAGTTAGTCCGGACTATTTTAGCTGGTACCAGATGTGGCCTTCTCAGCTTTTTTTGCGCAAGTCTAACACCATGTGAGAGAGAGAAAGAAAGAAAGAAAGAAAGAAAGAAAGAAACATGGTGAGTAAGTACAGTATGACTAAACACAGCTGGGAAACTGGGAAATACCAATACAAAAAAAAATCACCCTGTGTAAAAGTACCTGATAAAATCAATGACTTCCCATATCTAGTTATTTACACATCACATTTTCTTTGTGCAAAGCAGTAAAATGCATTTCCCACATGTACCGTTGAAGGCCAGAGATCAGTGTTTTACGAGGTTTACAGGTCCCAGACCTCAGTTAAAACTCAGCGGTCCCTTTGACATCAGCAGTAATGTTTAATAAGTCCACATTCAAGAAGAAAACAGAAAAGCAATTCCTAAACCATGTTTGATTTATGCGAAGAAACAAGAAAATCAGCTTCCTGTTTTATTCACATTTACTGCATTTGGCAGATGCCCTGCACAACTGAGCAATTGGAGTCTTGCTCAGGGGTCCCAGCATTGGTAACTTGGTGGTGCTAGGAATCAAACCCTGATCTTCCATTTAGCAGTCCTTAACACCTTAACCACAGTGCTAGCACTTCCTTAAATTTCCTGATGATTGACCTCAACTGTTATTTTGCATCAAATTCATATTCTAACAATTATACCGTTTAGAAATGTCGTCCCATTATCTCCCTAAAAAGACATTTAGCATTTTAACATTTGCGCTTACAAATCATTTTTTTCTAAATCACAGTGTTACTGACTAAAAGCAATACAGGCACAATCATAAATCATTAAGACCTACGTCATAGGTCTTCTTCTTCTGCTCCTTTCGGCTGTTCTCTTTTACGGGTCGCCACAGTGAATCATCTGTCTTCACCTACCCCTATTCTCTACATCCTCTCCTTTCACAACCACTAACTTCATGTCCTAAAACTCTAAATATACAATATATAGATAAAAAAATTGGGACAGCCGACTTTTACATCCATATGTGTTTTTCGTACATCCTATGTTACGATTTAGTCTCACTCTTTCTTCCATAATAACATCCACATTTCAGTAAATGCTTTCTATTAGACTTGGTTGTGGCGATTTAATCATACAGCCGACTAATGTAGGTGAAGAGGTCTGGGATGAAGTCACTATTTAAGTTCATCCCAGGGGTGTTCTTGGGGGTTGTGTAAGCAAAACAACCTTGGGTCTGTTGGTAAGGTTTCCACAAGTCTTTGTCCGTATAGTGGACATACCGCAAACTGCTGTGCACTTTTTAGTACTATTGTCGGCTGTTCTCTTTACTAATTGCTTAATCAACTCGAGGGTAGTTTATAATTTATAGTTTATAATTATTTCTCGTTCTGCAACCAGGTATGAGTGGAGAAAAATATATATTTTTTTGTACAATAAATTTTAGTAAATCTAAATTCTTTAATACTTTATATACTATAATATGATAAAACATTTGCCATGTATTTGGCAGACGCGCTTATCTAGAGCGACTTATAATTATTTACTCTTTTATATAGCTGAGCAATTAGGTTAAAGCCCTCGCTCAGGGGCCCAGCGGTGGTGACGTGGTGGTGCCTGGAATTGAACTCTGATCTTCTAGGTATCATTTCAACACCTTAACCACTGAGCCACCACTTCCCTAAAAAATAGACTAAAGGTATTTAAAAATATTAAACTCGATGTGAATTTATATACACTTGTCTGCAAAATGGCAGATAACTTACGATAGTCTGTAAAAAAAAAACTTTCAAATAAAACAAAAGTGAGCAGCAGTTCTGCATGGGAAAATCTCTTGTTGATGAGAGAGGTCAAAGCTGAATAGCCAGACAGTTTCCAGCTGTCAAGGGGGCTGCCATGACTCAACTAACCACTCTTTACAATGGTGGTGTGCAGAGAAAACATCTCAGAACTCTTCTAACCTTGAGACACCTGGGCTACAACGGGAGAATTCCAGATCAGTTTCTAGCTGACAGCCAAGACCAGCAGTCTGAAACTACATCTGGGAAGTAAATAAAAAAACAAACAAATGACATTTTCATCCACATGATGATATTCACATATACACATGCATTTGTTTTGTACAAAGTCAAATAAATTGCTTCAAACCAGCTGGTATTGGGAATAACCATGACAGGAAATACAGGATGCGGATTTGCATCTGCTTGTCTTCATCTATGCACGTCATCTAAACACTCACATTCTAATGGAAACCAAATGGGCTAAATTACATTTGCAGTCTCAGGCCCGAAGCTGCACCTGCAACACAATTTTTCAATTTACGTGGCTAGTGTAGCAGTGGTGTCAGTTACAGAGTAAGGTCTCATGGTGGACCTTCCAATTAACACCATACCCCCAAAATGCCCCACCTTTTGCCCCAAGCTGTCTGATCTCACTCACAGTGTAAAAATACATGGTGCAGGCAAAGAATCTAGCCACGTTAAATCTTGTTCAGCTAGTTGCTGTGGCTATTTTTAGAAAAAGAAATAAAAAGAGAACGTGGACCTCTGTGCATTATTGCTTTCCCTGAGCCTATATAACTGGCCTGGCAGCCGTAAAATTTTATTGCCCGTAGCTGGAAAGCCAGTGTTAATGTCTGAAAAGACTGCGGTGCAGGTGATGAACAGTGCGCTTACATCAGCGTGATCCTCCCGATGACTCTCTATGGCATTAGAATCAAGAAGTCTGCCACTTAATGCACCTTACTGAGTAGAGATTGATGCCAGGTGAGGGCTCTGTTCAACATAAGGAATGACCCTGTGTCATTTATACACCAGCTTTTGTTTGTGCGTGTGTTATTAACGTCATTTTGTTGGTTTAATGGGATTTCAGTTAAATACCTACATTGCTATACTGATTTTTATTTTTTTTTTATGTCGTGCCCTAAATAAGGTATTGAGATATGACCAGATGTGGGTAGAAACAAACAACTTTTGGCCGACGCCCTTATCCAGAGCGACTAACATTTATCTCATTAACACAGCTGGGCAATTGCATGTTAAGGGCCTTGCTTAGAAACCCAGCAGTGGTAGTGCTGGGAATCGAACCCACAATCGATTCGAACCCACAATTTTTTTTTATCCGAATGAGCCTTACTTAGCGGCCCAGAAGGATACATCCGGAGCCAGGAAGTGTAAACATATGACCTTAATTGTGTGTGTAAAAGTAAACAGGCTAAGACTTAAAGTGCGAGTAAATATATAAACTACATAATCATGGTTTCTAGCTATCTATAGACAAAATCACTTAAAATTGTTATACAGAAATCAATTCAGATGAAAGGATATGCAATAGATTTTAGTGTCATTTATTCCCATCTCACCTATTCTATTATTATTTTTCTTTTCACATTCGAGTATCAACATTCAAGTGTAATCTCACTCATTGCTCTTTTCAGATTCTCCAGGTGGGTAAATCACAAGCCACAATTGCACACACACATGTGCACACACACACACACACACACACACACACACAAAAACCCCAACAAGCAGCTGGCTTCCCAAAAACAAGCCAACAGCTTTCATCATAAGGTATTTAGTAAGCTGTGATTTCAAATTCTTAGGTAAGCCTTAATGTGTGTATGTGCGATCATACTTCTGATAACCGTGGGTAGGTGTGTACAATTTAGTTTAGAGCTGTCATGAGTAGAGAATAAGCCAAAGCTCCTTGCTTACTGCTTTCCACAATAATTATTACTGCCCTAAAAATCCTTAACCCCAGCGTTTATTCACTTACAGCCCGTGCCAATTGATGACTCCTTCTGTGGTCTGGACATTAACCAACCCCTGGGTGGTTCTCAGTTGGTGACCGGACACACACTTTACACTGAAAGCAGAGACCGCATGACCTCCGTCACTTCCTACGTGTACAACGGCTACTGCGTGGCTTTTGTTGGCACTAAGAGTGGACGTCTGAAAAAGGTATGTTTAATGGTGGTTTGGTATCACACTTTACACACCTTCTTCATCGAATCCTGTCATTTTTTTTTTACCCATCCAGTGATCACGTAGACAACTTAAGCTTTTAGCCTCTAAGTGTTTTGCTTAAGATTTTTATTTCACCACAGTGTATCGCTATTTTAACCTCTAGTATCGATACATATTTAAATGTTGTTTCGACCTGATTTACATTTACGTTAATATTTAATTAAAATCTTCAAATGACTTCCTCCTCCGCTCATGTAGTTGTTGCTGACACACACGGACATTGTCTCTGAGACAAGCATGGTAAAATGATTGGAGCGCCTCTGGCTTTGTATTTTTTGTATTTTAAGCTATTTGTTTGACATTTTTATTGCTCATGTTTCGCCAATACACAGCACTAATTACGATATATATTATGTGGCCAATTATAGCTAAACTGTGAATTGTCAATTAGAACTTGCCGTTTTTAAATACTATTACCTCCGAAAGACATTTTACTTACTACCTATACCCTATACCCTAGGAAAAAGGGTACAGAATACTCTATAGCAGGTTTTATTGGGTATAATAGGATGTCTGATTGACATGTAAAGCAACCAGTCACAATTCCATGCCAAGTTTCTTTGGCTCATCATGCAACAAGTTTGTTTATTTAAAAGATGTTAAATACTGTAATTAAGCAAAATAATACCTCTGTACCATGAACATTATATAAAAAGTCAGCTGATCCATATAAAGGTTAAAAAGCAACATACAAATTTGCCAAAATGTAACCAATAGGAGTGAATTTTGTGCCAACCATTCTTATACATGGTGCATGAGGCTGAAACTAGATACAGCATGATCCAGTCTGTCCACCCGGTGTGCTGGGAACAAACTGATCCCTACTGAGTTATAGAGTTTTAAAGTTATCAGTGATTATAACCCATTTCCCACAACTGGAGCGAACTCTGAGTATGGAGTAAAAACGTGTTTTTTCGAGTAAGAAGACATGTTGATATAGCAATTTTCCCTGCAATTTCTGTAAGGGTTATGTACAGTGGTGCAATATATGGATGGGGTTTTATACAGATATAAGTAGATATGACATGCTGTGGTAGCAGCGTTCTAGACTAGCGAGAGTATATTGTCCATTCCCGACCCTACTTCCTGGCAGTGATCATCCCCCACACCATATCCTAATACAGGTATGTAAACATAATCTTTACATCTTCGGTGGTTACCAGGTGACATTATCAAATTGGGGGAAAACAAACTGTAAGCAAAAACCCTGATAGTAAGTCAGACGTCCAGATATCTTGCCAGATATGAGCTCATAGTTGGTATTACTTTGTTGAGCCTGAAACTTAAACTAAATATTGCAATACGAACTAAGTGAATAAATAATAACAAGTATTTATAAAGTGTAAATCTTTCGACTGCTATTGGAAGACAGGGTTAATTCCCAGCAACAAGCAGTTGTCATGTTGCAAGCTGATTAACCCTCAATTGCTCGTTGTATAAAAGAGTTAAAGTGAGGGCGCTGTATCAGGGCATCTGCCAAATGCTGTAAATGTAAATATAAATAATCAAAACTTGAGAAGCCAAATCCGCCCCTGTAGACCAGCCTTGATGTCACAACTTTATATATATATATATATGTCAATGGATCCTCTCCTTTCCTCTGATCTGGACCAGCCTCATTCCTCATTAAAAATTACCTATAAATGATGACAGATGGCATTCACTATAAATAATACTTTCTATTATGCAGAC
The DNA here is from genome assembly GCA_005784505.1 of Bagarius yarrelli. NCBI lineage: Eukaryota > Metazoa > Chordata > Actinopteri > Siluriformes > Sisoridae > Bagarius > Bagarius yarrelli. The sequence continues at coordinate 935,347 of VCAZ01000102.1, forward strand.
AGGCACAGTTACGATACTAAATGTCCTGCCTGTTTACACGGACACTATCAGAAACACTATTAGATGAAGACGACGTACTGTTAACTGTCACGTATGAATTTCACTACAATGCATGTAATTTTTTTTAATGTCCCTTATCAGAAAGTGCGTTTGTAAGCAAACCAACCATTGTCAATGGCACCCCTGAATCTTATATTCTTCTCTACTAGAAGCAGTCGCTTCACCAGGAGACTCCTCAATTAGTGGAAGGAACAAACAACAAGAAAAGGAGAGGTCTCTCTGGTGGCGTATAGGCGACCAACTAGTTTGTCTATGCCTAGAAATATTAATGACATGCGCTAAATCGCGCTATAGCAAATATACAAGGCTTAAAAAATCTAGAAATAATAATAAAACAAAACAAACCTTTCGTTGTCGTTTGGACATGCTATATTCCAGACCTGACAGTGTAAAACGAACTTACAAACACTAATAAAGTACGTTTGTACATGCTAGCTAACATTATTTCATAGGCAAAATTAATATTTGCACAGTTACTACTTAGAACCCAATTTAACATGTGAATCATTTTAGCTAGCTACAAAGCTGTCTGCATCTAGTAGAAAGAATTTTGTTTGATAATCCTTACATTCATAAAGTATTCATAGTATTTTTTCTACATTATTTGTCCTTGTTCTGTTATAATAACTTTCCTCTGCGAATGTTTATTTTCCACTACTTCCACAAGAAGGTTGGTGTGTGGTCAGTGCACAATTTTAAATTTTTAAATCTCGGGGGACGTGGTCGCTAGTGGTTAAGGTGTAGACTGCTAATTGGAAGATCTTGGTTTGCTCCTAGCACCACCAATTTGCCACTGCTGGGACTCTGACTTGCATGGCCCTTAAAAAATTGGATTTGGATAAGGGTGCCATACATGTACAGTAAATGGAAATTTTACCATCCCGATCGAAGAAAACCACTTATAGTTCGGCTGGGCTGGTCCACCACATTAGGCCATGTTATTACTTGAAAAAATCAAGCACTTCTTTCTACAGTGAATGATTACATATGGATAGCTTTAAGATCTTTACCCTTGCTCATAAAAATATTATTAACCATACCTTAAAGTACATGATCATTTATATTCCACAAAAACAGAATGGGTTCCGCTTACTGAATCTGTCTTGTGTCATGTCCGGGAGTTTGCCCCTGGCCTTGATCAATTTGGCTTGCTCATTAGGGGGTGTAAATCTAGATCGGGTTTCAGTAAAGCTGTTTATGTGCGTGTCTGTATTATAACTGCTAGCATAAAATAAGTATAGGATGTGAAGAAGTTAAATAATAAAGCGGTGTCCTTCTTCTGAATTAAATGAATAATGCTCCCTGACTGAGCGTGACAGACGTCCATGGAAGTGGAGGTGGTAATGAGAACGCTGTAAAGGCTATTGGAAAAATGGACTAAGAGATGCCTGTGTTGCTGAAGTGGATCATAGAACATGGTCTGTTCGATTTTTTTTTTTGCCTGATCTTACGGCTTAATATCCAATTCACTCACACACTAGACACGCGGAAAATCATTTCCCTCTATAATTGAATCGGTGGTATAATCAGGAAGTGGCATATGAGCGTCTCATCTGTGTAATCCTCTTGTTTGAGAAGGTTAGAATTCACACAAAATCCCGCCGTCCATCTATAGTGGAATTGAATTAGGCAGAAGGTGTAGTGCTCTTCACAGCGCTGCTATGGCCCATTGGCTTTGTTCTGATGCTTTTGATTTAATCTCACACACACACACACACACACACACACAACACACACATGCAGCAGCTGGTCAGGTGTAGCCAAGCAGTCTAGGACGAACACACACGCATTCCTCTAAAGCCCATGTCTGTCAGTCAGGAAGCCGTGGTAACGGACTTCACATGGATGTAAAAGGAGACACTGCATTAGATTATTCAGCCTAAAGCCCCATGGGAGGGTAATCACACAACTGCTGGAGCGAATGACAGTGGGTGTAGCAGAGGATGTGACTACTTTGTCAAGGTTTTTGTCTTTTATTTACGGGTAGGACATGCTAAGATTTTTGTCCATGTTTAAGACAAGCAGTCTTAGAGACCCTTAGTCTTACTCTAAGAGACATCTCAGGAGTTTAGAAGTCGTCCTCTGATTGGAAAAAGTGTACAGGATTTCCTGAAGACATGTATTCTTTGTTTCAGAGATAATGGAAACAAGCGTTTAGAAGAAAACAGGCAATAAGAAAAACCGAACTCAGGTGTGCAAACATGGCGTGCCGAGCGAAAGTCACATCAGATCACAGATCAGCAGCAGGAGTCAAATTTGATTTGTCGCTTCAGATATTTATTAGGTTAATAAAAGGTCTGCGTTAAATATAAGTGAGTTTGTCTATCTTTTTTCCTGTTCATTTAAGCAATTGACACCGAATTGTCAAATACCGCTAATTCAAAAGTGAAAGTATGTATAATGTATATGTATAATATGAGTAATATGAGTCATATTAAAGATTCGTTCGAAACGAATGAATCATTCATGAACAACACATCACTACACCTTTTGTAACAAGTAAACGGATATATCCTTCAGAGAAATGTATCGGAGTAAAAATGCTAATTTTATTTAGGCAATAAAGTAGAGTAAAAGTAAAAGACTGATTTTCTCAAAAATACTTTATTTTATTCCTTTAGCACTAAAGGAGTCCTTCAGCACTCACAGTCATTCCCACACACTTCTTCCTTATTCATTCCACGTAATATCCTTCTCACTTCAGTGAAGCTTCCCTGCTGTTTCACTGCCTATTCTTCAGGCACTACTTGAGCATGTAGTAAAACTGGGTTCAAGTTAAACCTATGATGGGCAGGACCCAGAAGAGGTCTGATGGGATGGCTAATAAAATAAAAAAAAAACAATTAAATGTTAGGTTAATGAATCGAAGAATGAATAACAATGTTAGTAATGTTTAATACTAGCACGTTTATAAAATTGTGCGAACAAACTAATATTGTCTGTCATTGATGTTGTATATCTCCAGTACTTACAAAATATACGTGTAATAAAAGCAGCTGTAAAACCGAAAAATGGGACGAGACAGCAGGAGAGAGCAGTTGGCCTTTTATTCTGCTGATGTAATCGAAAAACCAGGATGAGAAAAAAAGGCGGACGTAAATCTTCGGCCTGCTTTATCTGTCTTTTGTCAGCGGCTTTGGTTGTATATTTCAGTTGAAAAGAATAATAGAGGAGCATGTTTGGCCGTATAAGCGTGCATTTATTTTGACAACATTTTTATGATGCCCTTTTCTTTGATTTGCATTGTAAACAGTATGTTTATGGCAGAATCGGTTGTGAGGTGAGCCAGGTGACATGGCTTATATTTGCTGTTACAAAGCTTGGCTTTTCCAGGCTTCTACACGGCTGTTTATTGATATTATGCTGTAAAATGTACATTTCTAAATGCCTTTATTTGTCACATCGACTCTACAGCACAGAGAAATTTCCCATCTTAGTTAGTTGGGGGTCAGAGCACAGGGTCAGCTATGATACAGCGCCCCTGGAACAGGAAGGGTTAAGGGTCTTACTCAAAGACCCAACTGTGACAGATGGACAATGGCAGGGCTTAAACCCAGGTCTTCCAATTAACAACTCAGGACCTTAACCATTTGAGCCATATATTTATTACTGCCCCAGTAATAAACATATATTTATAATAAGAAATGTCTAGATAAGGAAACACTGATACTGATAGTGGGACTTTCTCTCTATTTTTGAACATTCAACACTGGACTGGCACAGCACAGAGACACTTTTAACCCAGCACAAAGACACTTTAGTACTGGCTATTAATAGCTGTGTATACATAATCATACTTCTGTATCCATGTGCATATCCTTTTTGTATTATATATATATATATATATATATATATATATATATATTTTTTTTTTTTTTTTTTTTTTTTTTTTTTTATTTATATATCCGATAAATTTATATAAATTTATATATTTATATAAATCTTATGTATTATTATATACTATATATAACTATATTATCTATATATATATATTATATATATATATATATATATATATATATAATATATAATATATATATACTATATATATATAGTAAACTTATTTAATTAATTTATTTTTAGTTTGTGACAATAATTTTTTATTTTATAAATGTTTAAAAAAAAAGCAGGTTGTATGAAAAACTATGACAAAGTTAAACATGTTTTACTAACAGATCTAAAATTGCTGAATGAATGGGATGTTACGAATCTTTCTCTGCCATTTTCTCAGTAGCGACACAAACTGATATGGTTTATGTTAAATATCTAAGGTTTAGCATCGGTAAACAGTATGTAGTTGCCTGTCGAAAAGGTCAATGTAGCTGGTTAATGTATTATTTTTTATTTATTTCCTTTTTTTTAATTAAATAATAACCGTATCACTAAGCCCCAGAAAGACTTAAAAAAAACCTCTCGAGGTGGACCTGCCAGCACTGTCAGCATGTCTTTAATGAAATAAAATTGAGCAATGTGGTGTTTGTTTGTCCCGGGAGCTTTTTACTCCATATGAGAACTCGCTTGTACCCACATGAAAGTAAAAACCTTCTGCCTCTCAATCTAGATGCACATCTTTACCTCAACTGGATGCCCAATAAGCCATTTTTAGAAAAAAATGATTTTTAATGATGTATTCAAATTGGGTTATTATTAATAACCTGACTGTGCTTATGAAGAAATTCTATCAGAATAAATTTTCCTCTTGCTTGTAACCAATCATCCCTACAGTTGAAAAGTGGCTAATGAGGCACCTTTAACATTGCCTCATCTGATATGGTTAGGTTGGACGGCTGTACAATACACAGGGAACATAATCAGACTTCATGTACTTGTAGCCCCCTAATTAATTCCTTTCATGTTGCTTCAGAGCGTAGTCAGTATTTTGTTTGCTAAATGCATCAGCAGGGCTTGAAAGCACAGTTCAGGTGTGCCTCTTTTGGCAAACGCCTAAAACATTAATTGGACTCAATCTTCCGTTGAACTGGTCAAGTGAGCATCTGGGCTCTGGTCCCAGTTTTCTTTTCGACCAAGCTGATCTGTTTGACACGTTGCATGAGACTGAAACAGGGACACAGCGGCATGCTATACCCAACCATACCACATGAAAGGCCAGCTGGTTTGAAGAGCGACATTGACAGCTGCTCCCAGCACTTGTTTTCACCTTTTTTCTTCTTCCTCTCAGATGTATTTAGATTTTCTCACTGCCTTGTTTTTATGCCCCAGATGTGGCTATGCTATTTGGCCTCATGTGTTTGTTCGGCTCAAATAGACAGACATCCTTATCATGTCCCACCTTGTTTACATCAACTGAAGTCCATCTGGCACTTGTTTGCAGGTCTTTGTTGCTCTGATTTGTACTGCCTAACCTTACACTGCCTGTGCTGTGTCTTTCCATGAACTGTCAGCCTAATGAGCATCAGCTAGAGGTGTGTAGCTTTGCTTAGAAGCGGGATAAGAAAAAAAATAATAATATAGTAAGAGATTGACAAGACACAGCTGGACAAAACAGATGAATGAAAGAGAGAGAAAGAGAGAGGGAAAGTGTTTTTACAGTGTGCATCTGTGCCAAGACTATCTGTCCAAACCAACATGGAGAAGAGTGTCCCTAGCAACAGTTAACATTCATGGCGACGGTTGAATAGCGTTCCATTCGTCCCTAAGGAGTTCATCACTCCAACTGCAGCAAGACAATAAAAGCAACCAGTCTTTTTACCCCTGAAAAATGCATGCATACAGACACATACTGGTGCAATTAGGGCCTATTTTTGAAATATAGTCTTCCTCGTCTGGTGTTTAGCAGCGATTCTACACTGAGGAACCATAAAGTCATTCCGACAAGAGAGAAAACTGATTACAGGGCTTTTCCCTCTAGAAAAAACCCTGACATTTCTATGCTAATTTATTTTTTTAAAGTCAGCGTCATCCACCGAATTGTTTTATAGTTTTTTTTACTTTTTTTTTTTTTTTTTTTTACCATATTGTCTTTTATAGCTGCAATAAGGGTATATGGAAAAAAAAAACCTAGATAAATGTCCATGATATTAATTATATAAATATCAGACTTGGATGTGAGGGAACTGACCCAATGGCAGTCCATAATTGAATCGACATTTAGCTAAATGTTAAATTCCTGGTTAATGCGTTATTGGAAAGAAGATAATGACGACGATGATGATGATGATGATGATGATAAGATACCAAACTGTTTTGAATTGGTTTGTCGAGTAACCCTAGAAATCGAATTAATACCGCCTGAGCGACGCTTTTACCTGTAACTGTATAAGACCCTATGATGGCGACCTGTCCAGGGTGTACCCCTCCTTACCTTTCGTCCTTTCAGAGACAGCTGGGATAGACTCCAGCAGATCCCCATGACTCTGAATTAGGGTGTAAGCAGGTTTAGAAGATGAATTAGTAAATAAATAAATAAATGAATGTATAAGCCCATTTTTTGAATACTTTGGTGCTCGACTGGCCGACGTGATCTTTTTGTTTTGTATATATTAGTGATGCAGTTTGTTTGGAGCTCAATAAACAAAGTAAGCAAGTTATTACGGTAAAAAAAAGATAATTTGCAATGATTTTAGCTCGTACTTAAACTTTTCCTTACCAACTCTCATTCGAGATAGCAAGCAATCTTCCTAATCATGTTTCTGTATGCTGGGCACTTCCACTTCAATTTACCTGCTGGCAATAATGAGATCCTTTGAATGAGTGGAGAAATTGGCAAGCTGCAATATGCCTTTTGTACCAAGTGCAATTTTAGTATAAAACAAAAGTGTTTTCAAATGGCACAGCCAATGCTTTAATCCAGGATTAGTGAAAAGCTATACAGTCGTAATAATGACCGGCTTTATGGAGTAAAAAATTGTTAATGTTGCTATTTTTTTACACTCGGCTAGATGCTGTGAAAAGAACTGAGAGAAAAGCTGTTGGCATTTGTTTCATTCATGTAATCACTGTAAATAAATTAATAGGTGTAAAATGGGCACTACTTAGCTTTTCTTCTGGCAGATTGAGTAATGGAATTCTAATGACTTTGACACCGTCTTCCAGGCGTGAACTGTGTCATGTCATTGTGCAGCCGTGCGTTTGCATGACTGGTGTCGATGATCGAGTTGCCTTTTGAGAGCACTTTCATTACATAGTTATTCTGATCCAACGTTTTGTGGTGAAGCCTAACGGCGATGACCTTGATGTGACCTTTCGTTTTACCTGCGTGATAATCCACCATTTAACCTTGTGAACCTGATGAAACAGTAGCGGTGGACACATGGCTTGGCATTTAAGGTAGAACGTTTGAAAATTTGCTCAGATCTTTCAAGCGTGAGAGATGCCTGCTTTGCTGCCTCTCTTGGATCAGGTCCAGAGCTTCCTCAAGAGCCGGGTTACGTTTAAAACAAAGAGCTGGATGACTCCCGCTGTTGCATTCATCCTTCAAAAACACATGCACATACAAATGAATGCACACAGATACACACTTACACTTGCTTTTGAACTGGGTCACCACCTTAAATCTTTCCTTTGTTTTTATACAACAACTAGAGAAGAATTCTATACAACAACTAGAGAAGAATTCTTTTTTTGGTCTTTCATGCTTTCTACAAGTTTCAACATTCCTCTCGACATTTTCTAATACACTAAAACATTTTGTTTGCATTGTGATTACAGAAGAGTTTAAATCAACACTTGTGCCAGGGGTCGTACGGTCATGAAAGTCATAGAACTTTAAAACTGCAATTTCCAGGCCTGGATTTTCACAAATTGGAGTATTTTAATTGCTAATCTTGGTTAAATTAAAATAACTAACGTTTATGTAATTCAACACATGACGAATGTTTATTTTGTATCATAATGTACAAAGCTGGTCAAGATTAATGTAATGGACACGCCAGGCTCCTCCTCAGTTTACTGCTCAAATTTTCCAGAATACTGATCATCGCACCTGACGACACTCATTTCCCCAATCACACACACTCCCTATTTAAACAACTCACTTTCACTCACTCTCTGTCTGGTCTTATAGTTGGAAGAAGGACTCACTCCGGTGTCTCCTCAATTTCCATTTCAAGTCACCTTTATATAGCGCTTTTAAAAACCAAGATTGTGTCAAAGCGCCTTTTCAGAATCACATCAAAAATACAATAGAGGGAACAGTTAGTAAAACACTGAGTTCTGTATAATAAATATCTGTTAATTAGGAGTCCCCAACTAAGCAAACCAGAGGCAAGCCGGAGGGGTTCTCCTCTGACCAGACAAACCAGTAGGTCATCCATGCTGCAGCAAAGTTTTCATGGTTTTGTCTGGACGGCTGTTTAGAGGACAAGGTCAACAATGGGAAATTGCCTTATTGTCTCCAAGTGTTGATTGACCAACAGGGCTGAATACAGACTGAATCTGGTGACAACGGTAAGCTTGAAATAATGTATGTTAGTGTAGATGCCATTTGAGTTATGATATACAAAGATATTGTGTGTTATTGGTGGCGGTTCCGGTTGACCTGCTTATTGCAGCCTAACAATCCTTTAACAGATCTGAATAATAAAAATGTCTGTGTTATGTGTAGACCAGATTAAAGAGATGGGTCTTTAATGTAATATTAAACTGACCAAAAGTGTCTACCTCCCAAACAGTGATCAACAGTGACCAAGTGATCTCCCTGATTCCTCAGAAATTTCCAGATTCTTTATGCCCTCAGCATTTCCAGTGAGATCCTGGTGTTTTGGGTCTATTTATGTTTCTCTTTTGGAATTAACTGGTCTGTTTGATTCGAACCCTGTGTTCTGAGTCTATTTCCTGTTACAATTAGCTGTGGTAGATTTCAACATATATTTTACTTCTTAACCTATTAAACATGTTTATACAAACATTTCATTCAACTTAATAACTTAAGAGTTGTTATGGAATTTTATTGGTAAAAGGTTGTACCATCCCCAGGACATATTACTTTCATTAGACTGTATTTGATGATTGATTTTGAGAACTGACAAGCACCAGACCAGACAGCATAAGGCTGCTTCTTATCATTCATAGATTGCCTTCACATCTCTCCTTGCCTAGAGTGTTGATTAGCCAGACATTCGGGTACTAATGCCTTGGTCCCTTCAGGACCTCTTGGCACTCATGTACTACCACACAAAGGATACGCTTATTCATAGCCATGCTCATTATTATTAACTGGCTGCCGATGCACCTCCTTTCCCTGACTTATTATTTCCTAAATCTCTCATGCTGATGATCTTCAGCTCAACAAATGACCCCACTGACTGGCAGTGTTAATCACTCTTCACATAAGTAAATGAATAAATGAACCTCTCCATGATTAGCGTGAGTTCCCTGAGTCTGAGTGTATGTCGGCACTATTGCTGGAACGTTGTCCCCTTAACTGGAAGCGAAATGCAGTGGATAATGATGGGGTGGTTGCCAGGTCTCAATATAATGTGCTCTAGCAAAGCTGAGGGATCACTCTCACTGGGAGATTTTGGCAGGGGCCCAGCAGTGGTAACTTGGTGGTGCTGGGAATCGAACCCAAATCTTCCAATTAGCAGTCCAACACCTTAACCACTGTGCTACCACTTTCCTGGATTTACCTGGTTAAACAAAGGTTATTATTCCTTAATAAAACTAAATATTTCTTATATTTTAATCTATCAGAGAGTGGGGTATAAGGTGGCTGGGCAAAGAAGGCCAACAAAGCATGTAATTTTTGCTTAAACAAAGCTGAGCTAATTGGTTTAGAGGGCACTTTACCCAGCCAGACATGCATATTCAGTACAATTCAGGTTATCCCGTCTAGCTTTGCTTTTATCTAATTTTCTTCCACTCTAAAAGACTACAGTAATGAATTGGGTAATCACAGATATTCAACCCATTCGACTTCTTTGTAAAGTAAATCTATACACTCTGGCAGCGAGCCAGTGGTTCACTCTGATGGACGGGAAAAAAATCTATATTTAGAGTCACTGCCAAAAGAATGTAGTGTTGTGTATATTGCTCCCTCTTCTTGCTTTTCTTGTTCCACTTATATTTAGAATTCTCGTAGATAAATACATTCGAAAAATAAATGTCCCGGGTCTATTGTTTCCATAGCAACAGATAATGTGAGCAAATATAACAAATAAGGATTTTTATGGCTTTGGAGTTTCAAAGCATTTCCTGCGGTATGAATGCCGACTGAAAGGTTCTTTGAATATTTATAAGCTGATGGTCAGCCAGCTGTTTAAAATTTCTGACATGAAGCGCAAAACTTTGACTTTGAATCTGAACAAAAGTTCAATACCAAAAAAAAAAAAAAGGACATGCATTAGTAATCAAGCTTAAAGTGAATGCGGCACGTCTGTTCCAATAAATAATGAAGAGTTGCCGACAGGATTCTAATTTCAACTGGAAATTAGCCAGATCATATGAAATAAGATAGAACAAAGTTGAAATTACATTACTGAATAAATTATGAAAGTGCATACGAAAATATATTAAACAATCTTTACATTTGGCAGATAGTTTGTCAAAAAAACATTATTATTACTACGGGAAAGTGGTAGCACAGTGGTTAAAGTGTTGGGCTGCTAATTGGAAGATCAGCGGTTCGAATTCCAGCACTACCAAGTTACCAGCGCTGGACCCCTAAGCAAGGCCCTTAACTTCCACTTGCTCAGTTGTATTAAAGGGATAAATGTAAATCGCTCTGGATTAGGGCGCTCTGGAAATTAATTAAGAACCAGTTTTCCTGCTCAATAACATCCTGGCTATGAGGCAAAATAAAAAAAAAAAACATATAAAACAATAAAGGCAGTATATACAGTTACAAATAATACAATTATATACAAAGAGGAAGCAAATAACTAAAAATAAGTACAATGATCCTGTACTAATGACTGAATAGAGTTTTTTTTTTAAACAAGCGAGCGAAATAAATGAACTAAGATTCAAGGATCTAATCATCTGCAGCAGGAAACAAAAAAGAATGAAGAATAATAATATACAGACATTAGGTAGAGCGCAGATTACGACTATTATAAATATTAAGAAGTGATTTTAATTATAAAGAAGTTTTCCCGAAACGAGTTTTAAAAATAAACACAAACCAGTGAGTTTGTCTTTAAGAGTGAAGAGAAGGCCAGTTCAATAAAGACTACAATAAAGTGGAAATGCTGAGTGTTAAATGAAGCTCCAGTCATAAAGCGGATTGCAGTGTAGTAAATAACATCTATTTTATGAAGGAGAACTTTTTAATAGTGTTACAAAAGTGCTATCCTGAAAGGGGTGGGTTCTGAGTCTGAGCCTGGTTCCAAGTAAGGTTTCTTTCTTGAGCCTTCCAAATTTCCCCCCCCTTATGATGCTTACTCATTAGGAAATCTGCTTTTTGTGAAGCTGTAAGACATAAAGCTGCTTTGTGACAATGTCAACTGTCAAATTCGCCATATGGATAAGATTAAATAGAACTGAAATGAATTGAGCTTCTGCCAGTATCTCCACTACTCTTAGGATAGAGAGTGAACAAAGCAGACAAAATAATTGTACACATCTATTCCAGGAGAATATCTGCTATGTATGCATTGCTGCTGAAACCGTATCCAAAAAATCAGCCTATTTCATCCAACGGAAACATATATTTACTAGATTTCCAAACGTCTGTGGACACCTGACCATCAGACCTATTTATGGGTACTCTTCACATTGTTGCCCCACAAAATTTGAAAGCACACAGTTGTCTAGAATGTCTGTTTCAGCATGTCAATGCTCCTGTGCCCAAAACCCCTGAGCTCCATTAAGACATGGTGTGTTATGATTGGAGTGGAAAAACTGCACAAAGCCACTAAGCACCTTTGGAAAGAACTGGAACACCGAATGCAGCACATTCCTCTTGATTTCACTAATATTATTGTAGCTGAATGAACACACATCTCACATCCAAGCTCCAAATTATGGTGGAAATCCTTACTAGAGCTAAATCTAGCAGCAAAATAGGGAGTAAATCTAAAATGTTTGTACATTTACAGCATTTGGCAGACGCCGTTATCCAGAGCGACTTACATTTATCTCTTTTTTATACAACTGAGCCAATGGGGGTTAAGGGCCTTGCTCAAGAGCCCAGCAGCGGTGGCTTGGTGAAGCTTGGAATCGAACCCGTGGTGATCAGGTGTCCACAAACTTTTGCTAATGTAATCATAATGCTTTGATATTTTTCACCATTGAGAGATAGTGAAAGAGGTCACATTGTTTCCTGTCTTCTTCTTGTTTCTGTCTGCCTCTTTTTTCTTCTTCTGTCAGCTGGAGACCATCAGCTCTAACAAGTTCTGACTTCCATCTAATAGCATGTGATAATGTTTCAAATGACAGGTAATAACGTCTCCCTCAGAAAGTCATTTGCACGCCATCTCCTCTCCTCTCAAGGTACTGCACCTTGGCAGAGAGCAAAGAGAGAGAGAGAGAGAGAGGGAAATAGAGAGAGAGAGAGATACAGGCCTCATTCTTAACCAGTGACTGACTTCCCCATGATGCCACAGTCAGTTGTGCCTAATAGGCACTGACAGCTTCCACTCCTTCCTGCATCTCAATGCTTTCCAATCAGAACAGTTTAGCAAGGTTGGTACCTACTTAAAATAGAATCGGGTTCAGATTCGTTCTATCAACATACGCATTAGGACGGATATCATTAGAGAGATAAACATCTACCGCTTTTCTTTTCATTTTTCATGTAATTATTTTTTCTCTTCTGCCTCTGTTCTGTTCACCATATGGTTTACCTGGATATGTCTGTAAAAAACCTTCCATCATTTATACAGTGTTTTTTTTTTTTTCCTGTTCTCATTTCAAATCCCATCAGCGTCACTCTTGCTGTGTGGTTGGTAGGCTCTGGGCTCTTTCATTATGTGGTGCCTGGGAGTTGCTTTAGAGGGCAATATGAGTGTCGGAACAAAGAGCAAGGTCAGGCTCATGCAATGCCATTACACAATCCTGAAGTGGGAAAAAGCGGGAAAAGTAGCTTAGAGACGTGACTGTGTAAGCCCTGGATGGATCAGGCTGCGTGTGATGGAATTGATGGGGGTCAAAAACAGCAAATATGCTAGCAGAATGGCATGGAAACTCATCTAGTTTAAAATGTTTTCTGCAGAGGTCTATTATTCCTAAATGACTCGGAGTGCATTGCCGTCGCGACAGCTTCTAGGAAAGAGAAACCTTTCACATATTAACATGATGAGAATTTCTTAAAGGCAAATAAAAAAGTAAAAGTGGCCAATTGTATGTAGAAATGCAGACATGCAGTATACACACCATAACATGACATGGATAAAGACTACAAAGTGCAGAACAACAACACAACAACTACATGGTAACTTTGTTTGTACATTATCCTTAAACATCTTTAAAAAAAGACTCATAAGTGGTAGCTTAGTGGTTAAGGTGTTGGACTGCTATTTGAAGAACGGGGTTCGATTCCCAGCACCACCAAGTTGCCACTGCTCGGCCCCTGAGCAAGACCCTTAACCCCCTAATTGCATAGTTGTATAGTATGTAGAGATAAATGTAAGTCTCTTTAGATAAGGGAGTCTGCCAAATGTAATAAATCCATTAATATACTTAAGTCTGCATTAAAGTGATTAACAAAATAGCTACACTATATGGACAAAAATATTGGGACACCTGACCATCACATCCTTATTTGTGCTATTTGATCATCCTATTCTAGACTCAGTCTCACTTTTTGTTCTCCACTCTTCTGGTAATGTATACTAGACAATGGAGTGTGTGTCTCTGTGGATTTGGCCATAGAGACACAATAAAATTACTGAGATCATCCACTAATCTAGGGTGAGTTGGTCTGGGGTGCAGTCGGTGTTCCGGTTCATCTGAAAGGTTTAAAAGTGGGGTTGAGGTCAGGACTCTCGAGTTCTTTCATTCCAACAAAAACACAGCATGTAGTTACAGAGTTCAGGGGCTTGTTACGTGTTTGGACCATTTAGTTCCAACCATCTGTTGTCTATACCTGCTTATTCCTAATCTGGGTCACGGGTATCTACTGGATCTATCCCAATTGTCATTCGGTGGAAGGAACCTGGACAAGTTGCCGGCCCATCGCATGGTCACATACAGAAAAACAACCACACACTCACACTCCTTCCTATGGACAATTTAGCATCACCAATCAACCTAACAGATGTTTTTGGACTGTCGGAGGAAACCGGAGTACCTGGAGTAAAGCCAACGCAAGCATGGGGGAACATGTAAACTCCACACAGAATGACCCTCCTTTTAGTTCCACTGAATGTAAATACTAAGTCTACAGCATATAGAGACATTTATTGGTTTCCAATTTTGTGGCAACAGTTATAGGTGTGGTGGTAAAAGGTGTCCACAAATTTTATATCTTGCCATATCTTTTACTTCTTCTTCTTACATTTAGAGCATTCGGCAGACACCCTTATCCAGAACGACTTACATTCATCTCAACCGAGCAATTTGGGCCTTGCTCAGGGGCCCAGAAGTGGTAGCTTGGTGAACACCTTAACCATGAGCCACCACCCTTCTTGTTATAATTACTGTACACTTCCACTCAGTCAGCCTGGTATTCAAGCAACCAAACCTGGACAAGCATATTAAAGCCTTTGCCCGATGGTCTAGCTGAGAGAATGCATGATTTGTCCAGCCCTTCCTAAATATTTTCAATAACTCTAAGGTGACTGACTATAAATCGAGGTGTTAAAGAACAGTGTTAAGAGGCAGTTGACTTTATCAAGCTAGGTGATAATTACATTTGTTATATCTGTTATACATTTAATGACTGAAACATTAAAGGAGCAAGCAGCTGCCAGTTTTATGTGCTGGATGTTATTTGATTATCCTGCATCTCTGCAATAAATTGTGATGTCTAGTAGAGCTTTGGCTTGTGCTGAAATATCACCCCTGGGAATAGCTTATATCACTGATTTTACCTTCAGCTCTATAACAGCTGCAGTGCTGCCTTTTGACCCGTGGAGTAAGACAGATAGGGTTATCCTCTGTGGAGTGGGGTGTCATTGCACACACAAACACACACCGAACTAGGCTTTATTGAAAGCAGCTGCAACCCCAGCAGGGGTTCAGCCCCACAGGCACCGTGTGTGCGAACGCAAGAGTGTAGATCTTGACCCATTGTCTGTTTGTTCTTACCCCCACTAGGGCAAGTAAACAGCTGCTCCTCGGGGTAGGTCAACATGCACTCAACACCATTAGAATAGATAAACTACTAATAATCCTGAAGGCGGCAAATTTTTTTTGAATTTCACTGAAGTCAGCATGCTAATGTCCCCAAAGACATTGGCACAAACACTTCCCTGTGGGATAAGATAATGCTAAGGGAAGTGTTTAGGACTAGCTCGTATTTTCTTTTGGATTCCTATTTTGACCGCACTAGCTTGTAAGTGGCTCCCAGCACTAAGAAGGAAAATGGAACATAATTCCATAATCACTAAATCTGGAATCATCAGACGATTCCCCAAAATCAAATCTGTTAGTCGAAATCCTGTTAACACTCACCAGATGCTACATTAGCCGCAACAACTATCCACAGGTATGTAATGTGTTGGCGGGGTGTAAAAGCCGAATGGTGTGTGTGTGTGTGTGTGTAGGTAGTGAAGGATCCAGTGACAGTCATGGCTTCCAGGGTTTCTCCTCTGTAACACAATATGTTTGATGTTTGGTCTACGCTTCCCCCTGGAGTGCTGGCACGTTTAAACACAGCACAGCGACTCCAATGAGATGAAATGTGTCAGAGCCAGATAAGGTTTCTGTAGTTCACCATTGACTTCCTTTGTCTCTCTCTCACTTATTGGACCATTTCTGTCAGGATTGTTCAGTTTTTGGCTGCTATTTATATTCCCAGTCATATGTCACAGAGTAAAACTTGTGCATTTTTTTTTTAGGTTTTATAGACCACACACGCTGAACATTTTATTGGGCTCTACCACAGAATTAGCGTGTTCTCACTAGCAAGTCTTTAGGAGGTGATTTAGGTGTTTTAAAGAAGGTAACCACAAATATGCACCATTTTCAATTTCCATAACCGGTACTAAAGAACCACACATTTAAATAATGGTTACTCTTTCTCTTACGGTATGTCCTGTCCAGATCTTCAGTTCCTACATCGTTTCATTTGCTAAATGTGTTAGCACATTTATTAGAAGGAATTGTTTGGGTCACCTTAGGCACTTTAGAGTCAAAGTGGTTCTGATTATCTAATGAGTTTATTATACCGGCAAAACCAAAGGAGGGCTGGAAAAGAAATAAAGAAGAGTGTGTGGGATTGTAACAATAGTAGCAGTGGCTGCAAAGTGTCTCTGCTGGAAGCTATTGCAGAAAGGAAATTGCTTGTCCTTTGAAAGTACAATGACTTCCTCCTTCAAATAAGCAGAAAGAAGCCTTGCCAAGTGTCAGCTAAGGAAAACAGTATATTTACTGGAGGTGGAAGCACTCAAAGAAATCTGTCGTGTGTCTGTTCTCTAGGTTTTTAAGTCGTACTCGTTTCTCTCTCTCTCCTGTTACATCTTCTCTATAGAAGCCAAGCCTACACTCGAAACGATCCAGTTTAAAGCAGCTGTATTATACTAAGATCTGCACATCTGCATATCATATCGAGTGATATTAACATTTGTGTGGCATTCAAATAAGTGAAGCTTTGAAAAAAAAAAAAACAGACATCTCGTTTCTTTCATTTGTTTTCTTGGCCAGGGGGTAACCTTCATCCCTGAGCTGAGGAGGTTAGCAGATGCAAATGTTCCTAATTTCTTTGGAATAAATCCTCATTGCTGGCCGGACAGTAAATATCCAAAAACAAGCTCAAAAATATGAATGAACTGTTTTATATATATATTTAGATGCAGAAAAAGGAAAGTGAGAGGAACATAAAAAAACATAATAAAAGACTATAAAAAAGACAAAAGCAGCTGCAATCGCTCCAAAAATCTTATTCACTGTTTAATACTCTGGTCGGTATGTTACTTTTTTTGTTATTTTTAGATCGTTCCAAAATGACCTTGAGCTTGTTCTTTATAACTTAGACATAGCCACGCATTTTCTGATAGCCTTTTCTTCTCTCTCTCTCTTTCTCTCTGTATACAGTTTTGTGTGTGTGTGTGTGTGTGTGTGTGTGGTTTGGCCTGATGTTTAAGCCGTCTGGTTTTGATTAAACCACTCTCTAAAAAATTACCTTCAGTACCACACTACAGACCCGGCTGGGACAGTGTCCTGTTCATTAACCCTAATTCTTAAGGAAAGGGGCTGATTTCACGCTGTCATCCTTCTGGGGCAGAACTCTCAATATTATATTAACATGTTACAGCCTCTAATAAATAGAAAGTTATTAGATATGAGTGTATTCTGCAGACTTATTGCCATGTGTTACGTGTGTTTCTTCAGGATTCTGTGTTATGTGTTAAGCAATGTCAAATTTCTGCCAATAAAATATTCCAATAAAATATTTAAAGAATATCTAGCCAGCAAAAAAACACAACTTGTTGACTTGTTAAAATGTTGACTTGATGTGAATCTGAAAAAAAAAACGAAATATGAAAAAAATGATTTTTACAAAATGTTTTAACTACATCGTTAGGAGATTCTTAAAAAAAAACATTGCAGCACAGTAGCGCAGTGGTTAAGGTGTCGGATGGATACCTGGAGGATCGGGGTTCGATTTCCAGCACCATTAAGTTGCCACTTCTGGGCCCCTAAGCAAGGCCCTCAACCCCCAATTGCTTAGTTGTATAACAGAGATAAATGGAAGGCACTCTGGATAAGGGCGCCTGCCAAATGCTAGAAATGTAATAGCATTTGTTTGGGGAAAAAAGTATTATTTTCCTACAGTTGAGTTGTAATGAAGTGTCATAACGAGATATAATGTGAGTAAATTTTTTCGAGCGGCGGTGCTATTAGCTGCTACTCAATTCAAATTTTCCGATTTTTAAATCTAGCAATGTTTAGTTGCACTGAACATTACAGATTATTACATATTGATCATTCATGCTTTGTGATAATTCCTTGTCTCGGTGTGTGGATCTAATGCGGTAATAAATAACTCGAATGGGTCCTCCGACAGTAATTCGAGTTTCCAGTGTAATATGTTAGTTAATAATAATAACTATAGCTATGGGAATTTTGTAGTATTTTTTTTTTTTTACAATTATATGAAGTTGAATGAAACAACTTGCAGAACAACAGCCCATAACAAAAATACAGTCATTCGAACCAGATGTCTGCTTTTATACTTTTTTATCTCTAAACCGAAGCTTTTTTTCCCTGCCTTTTATTTCAATATGACCACATGTTTACGAGCAGGACGACCCCGGACCAGATTCCATGTTTGACTTTTATTTATTTATTTATTTACTGCTGTCAGCCTAGAAAGGGTATGCGCTTAGTAATTGCAAAAATGAAATGAATAAATCTTGGGGTGTAGCAGCATAAATCCCTGTTCACACCGTATTTGGGTAAGCCGCTTGTGGCGCTTAGTGTCTCTGATTTTCCGTAAGCCTCGAATGAAATGGAGAAAACATCAGATAGACATAACTAAATAGTTTTTTCTAATAAAAAAAAAAACACAATCTTTCTTTTTTTCCCCTTTCCTTTCTCTCTCTCTCTTTCTCTCTCTCTCTCTCTCTCTCTCTCTCTCTTTCTGTCTCGCTCTCTCTCTTTTTTTTTCTCTGGTGTTTTGACTCAATCACTTTGAATTTTTTTGAAAAACACAGCCTTCTTTGTTTTTGATGCCTGGAGCTTCTACTTGTATCCATACCGCAGACTGTGTCATCGTGTGTGTGTGTGTGTAAACTATACACTTCTGAGGTGAGCTAGAGGCTACAGAGGTCTGTTGCATCGCTTTGCTAACTTTTTACAGTCCTTTCTTTCCTTGTCCTGTTTGTCCCCTTTGCCTTTTCCACCGTATTCTTTTTTCACACACATTTCTTTAAATCTGTTTTTTTTTTTTTTTAAACGTGCTTCTCGATGCTTTAACATATTAGCATATCATTGCCATGAGAGACCTCATCTTTGCAATTAATGGCTTTTTAATGGCTCCCTCAGCCAGCAAATTATGCAGCTCAGCCTCAGCATGCCATTTGAGGGGGGCACCATATGGACAGCAGCTCGGCCCCATGTAGAGAAGTACAGAGGTTCGACTAAGCTTCCATTTAAAAGTCAGAGAAAGTTTATTTGTGTGAATGTTGTGGGGTTCCACTAGAGCTCACCCTCTTCTTTATGCCCACTAAAATAAGTGTCAAAGGGGTTTTGAGTTACACTCAAGGTGGGTGTGTGAGGGGTCCTAAAGCAGCTGTCGGGTGAAAGAACACACTGAGAACTTTGAAGTCAACAACTGAAGAAACCCTGCTGGTCTTTAGAGTCATGACAGGGACACAACAAGCACTGACAACCTTGAAACGTGTGAATCAAGTTAAAGTTTCACTGTCAATCTCAATGTTTGTGTGTGATTTCCGAATACGGTTCAGACACACCAGCTGGCAAAAGATTAATGAAGGTTTAGAATCTGTTTAGACAAGTCTGTGAAAGCATGTTTAGACGTGCATCTTATCGCTGCTTCACCCCAACTAATCAAGGTTCTTAGACACAGGCAGGAAAATGTATCCAAACTGCATAATGGAGCATTAAAAAAACAACGGGTTTTATGATTAGTTTGCGCCAAAAAACTCCAAAGTTATTAAAAAATCGTAAAATGTTATCAAAGTGAGTGGGTTCCGAAAGAGACTTTGTTTATACAGAAGGTACAAAGTAATGAACCTTTTCACCACATTCTCAGTCTTCTATCATTCTGTACTTTAGAACTTTCACTCAAGTAAATTTAATTAATAACATTAATACTTTTTACAATTACTTAAATAATTATTTTTTTAAGTAACTTTTCTTAGCTACTCTGGACCTGAAGCCTATAATTACATTTAGATTTCTGACGTGTGATAGATTCCATTTCTCTCATTTATCCAACAGTTAATGGTTAAGAACCTTGCTCAGGGGCCCAGCAGTGGCAGCTTGGTGGTGCTGGTAATTAAACCCATGGTCCATCACTCAAACACTGAGCTACCAGTTCTGTTACATTTACATGTATGGCATTTTGTCAGACTCTCTTATCCAGAGTGACTTACATTCATCATTTTATACAACTGAGCGATTGGCGGGTTAAGGGCCTTGCTCAGGGGCCCAGCAGCGGCAGATTGGTGGTGCTGGAAATCGAGCTCCGATCTTCCAATTAGCCGTCCACCACCTTAATCACTGCTCTACCACTTCCCCACTGTAAACTGTTAATTGAACGTGTCATGCATAATGCACGAAAAGACAGTATGAGTTCTATCGGACGTTTGACATGTGAGACAAGTGCGTCATTGTATTTAGAGAACTTAAAATTGTGTCTACACACATTTTTTTTAATTCACTCTGTTGATCTGTTTGGAGACCAGTGAGCTATTGTTACAGCAAATATGCACTGTTATTTTTGAAATCGAAGGTTCTATGTTGGTCTGTTTTTTTTTGTTTTTTTTTTAAGACATCGACTTTACAATTTCACATCATGCTGAACAAAAACCATCGTATTAGACTTTAATCATACGACCTATTTCCCGATAAAAGTTGCTATGGAGTCTTCAATTGTTAGTCTGAACGTCTGGCTATGTGAGACTAGGCACACACTAATGAGTTAATCTACCATGATCAGTAGATGGGTGGAAGAGGTACTAAAAACCTCGGCGATGGCCATTAGTGAGTTTGTGAAAGTAATTACAGGAAAACGCTTTGATTTTAATATATTTCCCTTTAAATCATTACATCCACATAAGCTGGCGCCGAAATATTTATCATCGTGCCAATTGTTGTGGGATTTTCTTACGCAGTGACAGGCGGCAAACGCTGAGTTGTCTTTTTCTTCAAAATGCCTCCAGCACTGTCCTCCAAGCCCCACTAGTCAGCAGGGGTTGACATTTGCTTTCTCATTTACAGGCTAATTAGCCTGATTTATACCAAAAGGTGAAGCAACCTCTCCAGATACCCATCCAGTGGGGAATTTCATATTGTGAATAGTGCAGTTTTTAGACGACTAGCAAAAAAGTTAAAAGAAAAAAACAAAACATATCATTGGAATTGCTTTTTTTTCTAACTTGAGGAGTGACAAGAATGTTTTTTTTTCTGTCAAATGAATGGGAGAAAAGTATTTAATATCTTTGCTGTGTTTACTTTTATCTTCTGCCACTCCTATGAGACACCATTTGTTTCAGCGCAACCCCTTGCAGGTTTTTTTCCACATCACAGTTTCGCCTGCTGCTTAGAAAAACCTTGTTTCTACTACAACAGTAAAATACTTACTGTTTTTTTAAATTTTTTTTAAGGGTGGTTTTTATGTATTACAATGTAATAACATAGTAATACAAATAAATCTTAACCATTTTCCAACACTTGCTTCTGAATTCCAGACTAGGGCCAATGTTGACTGAGGGCACGCAGGAGATATTTGAAAAAGAAATCAGTTCTATTTGTAGTAAAATAGACACCCAGTGACCTGACCTCGACTGAGTCAAGCGGCTCTGGGAGGTCTGGGATGGAAAAATGAAATGGGTTTGAGAAATAAACCTACACAATATGGACAAACATGTTGGGTCACCTGACCATCAAACCTGTATGTGTTTTGTTGTTTTTTTAACATCCGATTTCAGATCTTGTGTCATTCCTACTCTACAATTCTGGAGTCCGGCTTTCAGGATTTTATTTCATTCAGTCAAAATCTTATGAAGGATGTTATGTAATGGCTCTCTGCAGAACACGATTAATACAACCATAACACACCATGTCTTTATGGAGCTTTGTGCACAGGGGCATTGTCATGCTGGAACAGTGTTTAGGTCTCGTATGAAATAATGCTATAACATATCAAGACATTCTAGACACTGGTAAAGAGAGAAACCTTTGGCTTTGGAGTTTATGTATTCTGTTATAGGGCTGTTCGACTTTGGGAAAATATCACACATGGCACATTACTGGCACATGACCAGAACAATGCTAATTGGCCACACGAAGCTGTGCGCACTCAATTGGCTGGTATGAATGTCACTCAAAGAGGGCAGACATGCATTTGCTCTGGGACTTTTTTATCACCTTTACATTACAGCCTTTTGCGATTAGCCAATTGCTTAAGTTTGAAATCGTGATTTGTGATTTGATTTCTATTAATCATTCAGCCCTCGTCTGTAATATACTAAAGTAATGCAAGGGGGTGAAAAAAATAGTTATCTAAATAGTTATAAATAGACTTTTGATTGGCGGATCAAGCTTGGAAGCTAATTTAGGCTGATGTTACAGATAACTTTAGTACAGCATGTGCTGGATGAGTAAAAGCAAGCTAGATATTTTTAAAGGTTGTTGATAAAAAAAACAAAAAAAAACGGACTAAGCTTCTTCTCTCTTTTATTGTATGCTCTCCATTGCAGTATATGCTTTATTGATATTCTGCTTCAGTGCAGTATCTCTGACTCATGCCTTCGGCTATTGCAAATGTTAGGTGGTGATGATTAATTTTTTCCACTTTATTTAAGTCAGACTAAGGTAAGCATGGGAGAGGAAGAGAATGTTTTGGGCTGTTAGAAAATTTGCTCTGAATCTGACATTTTTTCAAGTGTAATTGTAAGCATGCATCCGAACGTCCTCACTGAAAAAAACGTTTAAAACACAGCTATAAAAAGGTAACTTTCTAAATAACACACACACACACACACACCCACACCCCTATACATATATATATATAATATATATATTATCATATACATATAAGCCCAGGGTGACTTTTATACTAATAGATCATTGAGATTAGAGTCCAGTGCTGTGCATTTACTATTAATGTTAGACATTTGCTTAAGCCAGCAGAAAGAAGCTGCTATTCGTCATCTGTCCAGCTGTTGAGATTAAAACCATGGCCTCATTAATAGCTCAGGGTCTTTCGCAATCTTTCAGCATTCCCATAATGTGTAATTATAAAGTCTACGGGTTTGATATTACAATCAGTGGCTCAAGGCTTTGTTCTTACTCCCATGTCAATGTCTCGCCACTTGGTGTCTGTGTATACGCCGGTGTTTGGATAGTTGATAAGTGACTTTATACACAAACTAACTGAACATGGTGGTACTTACCTGATTCCCGGTGTCTTGGGTCATCTGTTTGCATTTGATAATGCGACAAATATTCAGACTAATATTATCTTTTAAAATTGAGGGCTTACTGCTGAATGAGAGAGAGAGAGAGAGAGAGAGAGAGAGATAAAGAGAGACTGCGGAAGCCTGTGTGTGTGTCTGCTTCTTAAAGCTGGTTTCAGACAGAAGTGCCGGTTCCCACAGGGGCTCAATTACTTACTAATATCCAACCACTAAAAGCAAACATCTGCTCTACTTGAGAAAGAGTTGATTTTAGAGCTACCGTTAATATTTTCTCCTTCTACGATCGATCTCTTAAGGATTACGCATCTGCCAAGAAATTGCTCAACCAAATTTTTGTCCTTTAGGTTATTGATGTATTATTTCAATAATGTGTTTATTTTTTAAAGCGAATATACGGAAATATATTCCTGAAAACAGTTTTTTTTTAAATTTATCTTTCACAGCTTGGTCCAAGATGTGTCATGTGGCGTCTCTGCAACGCACTTTCAGCCGACACCCCTTTTCAAAATCCAAAGCGTTCACTGGTAGTAAATTATAAGATGAATCCTGTTCCTCTCAAGTAAACCGGACTCAATAGTGAACCTATTTTTATTTGGGTGACACTAAACAGTGTGATAAGAAATCTTTATGAACATCATATATGCTGGAAACTGAAGCTGGTGCAATCTGTCTAAAAATGGGTAGAAAAAAGCCGTGTTTACGTAAGCCGTGTTTACGTTGTGTGAATAGTAATAATCTTAAGTGATTGTTGTTTGTCCAACTATTGTAACGATAAAAGCATAATCCCAGGGTCACATTGGAGGATCTCAGTTGCCATAATGTCAAACTGTTTCAGTTTCTTCTTTTGCTGTTCTCTTCACCGGGGGTTTGAAATGAAAATGGGTGGAATTTCTAAAATTTGTTAAACCTTGTTAAGATGCACATTCATGAGAAAGTCAGCACCTGATCTCAATTGCTGCATCCTCACCTGCCTGAACGAAACACACGACAGGGTTCAATCCAAACAGACTAAACTGCAGATGTGAGGAGACTGTTATAAGTTAGGCTTTTCTGTTTCTTTTTACTGCCACATCTGGAAAGAACATTTCGTTTACGACAGAATCTGTACTGGGGTAGTAAAATAACCGTTAATAGCTGTTTAACCAAAACTTTAACAACAACAACAAAAGCGAGTAGCACAAAATGAAACATTCGAAAGGACACAGCTGAATTTTCACTGTCTCTCCACCATAAAAGGAAGTCTCCAGTATGTAGCAGGGACACCAGAGACACAACCACCCCCCCCCCTTCTTCCCTGCATACCCGCTGTGTAGTTAACACAGGAATTTGAGGTAGTGTGAAGGCCACCGCATTCTGAATTGGCCTATCATGTCGCTGTCATTAGTGTTTATTGTCTTAAAAACATCTGTTTCTAAAGGACACACAGAGCTGGGACATAATCAGGACGGAGAAAGCAATTTGGTTATAAATCGTTTACGTCCTTTGTTTTCTACATAAAAATGGTGTCGACGGCACAGGGCTTTAAACCGTTAAACGAAATTGGAGTTAGTTTGTAATTAAGGATTTTACGATGCATGCTGGTCTGGTAGCTCTAACAGCCGCAGTTTTAGACGATTCCGGATGACAGCCAAAACCTCCAATACCACCAATCTGCTACCAATACAGAGGTGCTGTTGCGTAATAAGGATTTAAATTTGCAGTCTTTCAGTCTCCTCGGGTAATAACAGCCTTCTGTCCGCTCTGTGTGTGTGTGTGTGTGTGTGTGCTTGTGCACATTTTTGTGGTCATCTTTGCGGCACGAGAGACATGACTACTGTGAGTCTATTTAGGATCATTCGAGGTCATGGGCTTCTCACAGTTTGAGAATTGTGTGTGTGGGTGTGAAGGTGGTTGTGATTTTGCCAAAAAGGATGTGATCCTGGATGAATATCCTTTGTTAATCCTGAATCCTTTGCAATCAACCATCTGATGTCATCAGTGTGTGTCAACCAAACCCACCTCAATCCTTTTTGGATTCTTTTCCTATTTGTAAAACAAAATGTATTATTATAAATGTAGTTATGTATGTATGTGCAGTTTAGGTAATATGTGTACATTTCCCTTACCTTCATTACCAACAATGATGTGTGTGTGTGTGTGTGTAGTAAAATGTTTTTATGTGTGTGTGCATAAACAAAAATATATTTTTTTTAATTTATGGTTATAAAAATATGGCTTGTGATGATATGATTATAAAATATGGTTGAGCAATCGGGGGTTAAAGGTCTTCCTCAGGGGTCCAACAGTGGTGGTGCTGGAAATCGAGCCCTGATCTTCCAATTAGCAGTCTAACATGTTAACCACTAATCTACCACCTCCCCCTATTGGTAAATTTCATCTTCGATTTGATTAAACAAACATGATTAAAAAAACATCTACATTCACTAATGTTTTTACTGGACTATCATAAATTATTTTAATATAAATTGTGATCTAAAGTTAATCCAGGAATCGTCATTATCAGGTAATTGTTACAGAAATAACAAATTTCCAGATATTTTTCAGCTTTTACTCAGTTAAAATTTTTTAGTTGGTATGTGAACAAATAATGGATAGAATCCAAAATAGATCGAGGCGGATTTGGTCGACACACACCGATGACATCGGATGATTATGATTGGTTGATTAAAATGTTGATTAACAAAGAATGTTAATCCAGAATCACATCCCACTTGGCAAAATCACATCTACTGTGTCTGAACACCACCCACAGTGGATGCCTGAAAAACAGCCCACAAGCATTCTCTCTTACACTTTCACACAATCTCTCACACACACACACACATACAGTCATCATCATGTCAACTGAGTATGTCCAGACCCTAGGGAGAGAGTGTCTCAGGCCATGGTGATGTAAACTCATTCATTTGGCTGGATGACAGATGTAGCAGAGAGACAGCTAATGAGAAGAACAGCACTGTTTGTCTACCGAGTTCTGGAACCTGTCACACATAATACGGATCATCGTACTTTATTTGTCGACAAGAAAACATCTGTCAACCACTGCAATCTCTCTTTTTTAGGACGGACCAAGCTGTCGATTCCGATAAACATTACAAGTACAGAATGATTGTGTGGGCAGTAATTGATTTCTTATATTTTTTGGAACATTGTGTATAGTTTGTAGTAATTTATACATTAGTCTGATGCAGTGGAATACATTTTTATCAGAATTATTATTATTTTTGGTGTTTAAACCAAGAAACCAAAATATTGAAGAAATTCCAATGTGAAAGCAGGGCACAATGCAGAAACGGTCTCACAGTCACACTCACACACTCATTAAAGATGCCTATAAGCCTACTATGCTAATACTATGTGTTTTGATCCAGATGAAAGCACTAAGGTATTAGAAGACCAAGCAAACTTTACACAAACACAAAACAGAAGCAGAAATAAAACCCCAAACCTACAGCAGGGATTGCAAAATTGCTAGCCTGACGTCCCTGGGCTGTTTCGTCATCAATTAAAATGTATCGCAGCCATGCTTGTCAGGCTATCTCATAGAGAGAAAAAAAATAGATAAAGAATGCTTTTGCATTGTCTTACAAATATAGTCGGGTATGTATGTATATATGTATGGCATTTTCAGGCATTGGGAAGCCATTGACATTTCAAAAACTGTGTACCAGAAATTTTGCGAGCCCTGTAGAGGTGGTTTATACTGTTTCACTGCTTATTACCGGCGGTATTGTTTGCTAGCCTTCTGCTGAAAGATGTCACATCTGGTTTGTAACAATTCTTAGCGAGAGAATCAACATCCAGTCAAATGTTGACATTCAATGACATCCCGTCCTCTTTGTCAAGCGACAAAGTGTTTGAAGTTCTATGTAAGGTTTTCATGTTCTTGTCTGTTGGTTTTCTTATGTTGTTTTATGTTCATTGTTTTTGTGTCTAGGCTAAGCTGTGGTAGCTAGCTAAGCTATGCTAGCTAGCTTAGCTAGCCTAGGCAAGGTTTTGTTTACTTCCTTGTTCCTCATGTCTTCCTGTCATGTGCTTCTACTTGTCCTTGTCATTGGTTAGTTTGGTCCTAAGTGTTCACAGGTGTTTCTCGTTTTGTCATGTGCATATATACTCCCATGTATCCTCATGTCTTTGTGTGTTTGTTGTTCCCTGTACCACTGTGGTGAGTTCACGTAGAGCTCATGCTCATGCTCATGCTCATGCTCATGGCTCATGCTCATGCTCATGCTCATGCTCATGCTCATGCTCATGCTCATGCTCATGCTCATGCTCGAGCTCATGCTCATGTTCAGTGGTAATGTTAAGTTTTAGTGTTAATGTCTAGTCAAGTCAAGTCTGCAAAGTTTAGTTTATGTTTGTTTGTTTCACTTTGTAAATAAACTAAATATACGTCTTGCCTTAGTGGAGTCCTTTACAGTCTAAAAGTGAAACTTAATAAAAAGTTAATAACAGCCAAGTTTACCGGCGTTAATACACCAGATATTGTTGTTGATATACTGAAAAAAAACACCCCACACCCTACACCCAAACTTGATTTGCTAACAAAGGCTAGTAAAATTTTTGTGAGCTATTACATAGCTTGCATCTATGAGCGCTGTGAGCGGCTAACAGCTAGCACAGAGCGCTACAAGCTAATTTGTCGATCGTGTTTACTTTTTAACATGAATGAAAGGACATGGAAAGGACATTCCGGCTATATTATTGTCATCCAGCTGTGTTAGCTGTGTAACGATTGTCTACATCACTTCTGCTTATTTACTGAACTTAATAATGCTTGCGTGTTATTATGCAGTAATGTGCACACATACGCCGCTAGTCTTTTGCTTCATTTGACCGCAGATCCTCAGTAGCACCTGAGTGTATAAGTATGAAGAATGAGAGAACTTGAACTTGACATCGACAGACAATATGAACTCAATCTTAAAGGTCAAAATGTCTGCGTGTTCCTCTAACTGACATCACTAGAAAGGATGGTGGCTAAATGGCTCGAATGAAGATCAACTGTGTGTGTGTGTAAGACTCAGATGAGCTTTTTCTCTCATCTCAGCTAGACCCCCACTCCCCGAAACACACACATACACTCACAGCGGTTGTATCCTGTAACTCACCAGGTTGACAGGGAGACAGCTGGAACCCCACAACCCCTCCTTTAATTTCCCCTATTTGAAACACAGGGAGTTTGTCAGCTGCACTCATTCCCCTTTCAACGGGCCCTGGGGCCTGCCATGCCACGCTCGGTTAGTTCAAGTCCCCCACCCCCCCCCACTTCCCCTCTGTCAATCTCCCCACATTGTCTCCCTTCACATGGGTTACTTAAATTATGTAAAGCTCTGTCACTATTCTGTGGGCCCGCCACCCAGGGCACCGGCTGCTTTTTCACTTTACCCACATTCCCTCTGCGTCTTTCACTGGTCAGACGTGACCCAAGCAAAGTTGCAGCCCTTCAGAAGAGCAGCGAATGGTCAGACCCGCTAACTGGAAGTGCGGCACCGCCCTTTGACTGGGCAAAGACGGCTGCTTTTGTAGAGCTTTAATGCTTTGCACTGCGTCTTTACTTTTACTGCGTCAAGCACTGTGACATTCTCCGCAAGTGTAAGTAAAGGTGACGACTGGGAACAAGTAAGGAGGAGAAAAAAGGGTGTGGGGGTGTCAAGTCCCATTAAAGAAAGTTGTTCCTCAGATAAAGCCAAGACTAAAAGCAGAGCAGACTTGCTGCCAAGGCTTTCCTGTGTGTGGGTCAGGCTGTGGTCTCAATGTGTACCAAAGAAAGCTTGTTTCCACAAGTCTCACTTTTGACTGGTGACTTTTGATGCTAAAGGCTAACGGCTTTAACAGCCGCTAATCCTTGGTTAATTGAGGGCTGCTGTGGTTCTCTCTTCATCTGAATTCTCAATTCTCCACGATTGGCCACAGGAAAGTTCCGTTCCGTTGGTTCGTTTCCTTTAACAGTATTGACTCAAAGTGATCCTCAGTTTTCTGTTAAAGCGCTCAATCTTAAAGTGCTTATTTCTCTATAGAAAATGATATCGAAGTAGATCTTCAGATGTTCTAGTAAAAGGAAAATGTTTCTGTCCATAATAACGTCGTCGTTAACTATTATTTCGATAAGAGGGCGGATTTAAAGATATAAGAAGTCCTGAATGTTCATCAAACAGCATTTTTTATTATTATTATTATTATTTTTTTTTTTTTTTAACATACAATAAGACACACCTTACTGGGTAATGTAAAAAA
Source organism: Bagarius yarrelli (assembly GCA_005784505.1). Taxonomy (NCBI): domain Eukaryota; kingdom Metazoa; phylum Chordata; class Actinopteri; order Siluriformes; family Sisoridae; genus Bagarius; species Bagarius yarrelli. The sequence continues at coordinate 964,812 of VCAZ01000102.1, forward strand.
TTGTTAGTACACATTTACATATTCAAAATTATGTCTCTATCTCTCTCTCTTTATTCTCTCTCTTTCTCTTTTTTCTCTTACTTCCTGTTTCTTTCTCTCTCTCTCTCTCTCTCTTTTTCTTTTGCCCACACTCTCTCTGTTGCCTTCCTGTATCCTATCGCACTCTTTCCCTTCTCACCTTGGCTAGACGTCCTCCCAGTGCCCCCCCCCAGAGTTCCCCCTAAGGCCTAAGGCTAAGGTGACCTATAAAGCTAGTGTTATAATAACCTCCCACCCCACCCCAGAATGCCCCCCCCACACACACACACTACTACTGAGTGTTTTTCTTCATGCCTCACTCTAAAGCCAAATGCTCTGTAAACTCCTCTTGCACTTACACACACACACACACACACACACACACACTTACACATGCACATACACCGTTATCAGCAATAACCTATTTAATACTGCTAAGTAAGTGTTCAGAAATTCAATACAGGAGGTCCAGCAAGACAATCAAGTGGATTAAATTCTGTCTCTGTCTGTCTCTTCTGTCTGTCTCTGTTCTATCCCTTTCTCCCACTCAGTCTTTGCCAGTGGCCAAATAATGTTTAGTAGGAGGGGAGGAAAATTGAGTAGTGGATTTTGTTTTCCTGTGTTGGATGAAAGCAGGTAGATAAAAAAAGGACAGAATGGGAAAGATTAAGAGAGAGAGAGAGAGAGAGAGAGAGAGAGGGCGTGCTGTAATAGTGCTGAGTGTAACCTAAGTTCATTTCTACTGTTACTGGCCAACAGGAAAGTCAAACGCCGGAAAACACGGCCGGAATCTGGACAAACACAGTGCCGACTGCCCGGAGTCTGTGGTGAACGCCTGAAAGGGATAGCGAATGTGTGGGAGAGTGAAGGAATGTAACAATCTTTTTCTCCTGTGCTATAAAACAGGGTAATTATCTTTAACTACAGCAAGCCGAAGCACTAGATTTATAACTACCCCAACACATTTGGTTCCACCAGATCAGTAATAACTGGACATCATCTTCAATCACAGACTGTGACAGAGAGCTAGACGTTACCTCACAAAGGCAATCTGCAGCCAGGAAATGCAGGATATACTCCAGTGATTCGGGCGGTGGACACAGTTAGGACGAAGGCTCCATCCAAAATCATGTATTACTTTAGTATATAAGTCAGTATGTACTTCCTGACCATTAAAAACACTACGTTCTATGGAAGGGGTCACAAAACTCGGGCCACTGTCTTGCATGGTTTGTCTTTATTTTCATTTAATGTGCCACCAACTAAGTTTTAAGTATACCTAGCAAATCCTTGTTTAGCCAGTTAAGGTGTATTAAATTGGGAATAACTTTGCAGGTCCTGGGCCCTCCAGGACCAAGTTTGGTCATCTCTGCACTAATGTCTTCCACAAAGTGTGCAATTTTGAAAGTGCACACTTTAGTTGATAAGAGAACAAGGAAACAAGTGTGTTGACATGCGGAATTGGTACAGTTTAAGGCACGTCACACATTTGCGCTAAACGTCATTGCTACGCCATCGACATCAACACGCCTTAGACAAAAAATGGTGGTGCCGGTAGCCATGCTGTATCCAGTATTGCTGATAAATTGAATAATTACATAAATTAATACACTTTTCAGGTTTTTTTCTTCATCTTCACCAGAGGAATTCTGGGTAATATCTTTACACAAGTTTGCTTGGACCCGCACTTACAGAAAGTGTTCATTAAGGGCATGAGTTGGTGTGCAAAAAAACGCACCAGCGAATTGGGACATCCTATGAACTTGCACCCCTTAGCGAGATCGCGCAAATTAGGGCACAGGGGTGCGGGTATAGTGACAGGGCCTATTTATTATTACGGCATAAAATCCGGACGTACTACATCCGTCACATTTACACTAACACTTGACATATGATGTCACAGCAACATGAGTTTAATAATGTTTAACTTAAATGATGGGAAACCAGTCGAGAAATAATGTTATTTTTTTCCTTTAAGTACCTGATTCACTTAATCCGCTTCGACTCTTGCTTCCACTTCTGCATATGATGAGTCGTCTCTCCTGCAGCCTCCTGAGATAGTAAAGTGTACATCACATGCATAATTCAAAATCCAGCCTGGAGTAGTAGGTAGGTCATCCGGGAACTTAGCGTATACTGTATTTTGCATTCAGACATACTACTTACTTTACATACTAAGTTTCGCCTACTATATATTAAGGAAGTATGAGAATTCAGACGGAACCCTTTAGACACGCAGAACCTGTTTCTCCTGTGGCGAAAAAAGGCAAAAGGAAACGCTTGCGGCTTTAAAATATTAAGGCTTGCATTACCTCTCGCACATTATTGCGGTAATATTTTATAATCGCATTAAGTAATAAATGAGTCTCTATTTCATGGTGCATTAGAGCTTTGGAATGTTTATATCCTGGGGCTAAAACGCTGGACGCATCAGCAGGCACTTATATTTGTGTTTGAGGCATATTTATTATTATTATTTTTTTTTTAAAGTGTCAGGAATGGAAATCATTATGATCCCTATGTGACCTAAATTTGACAGCATGCTGTCATTTGCCTGCACAATGAAAGGGTTGAGGCGGCCCCAAGGGCCTGAAGGATGGACAGTTGGAGTTGTGTACATGTACGCACACACAAACACACACACACACACACACACACACACACCACACACACACCACCCACACTACCTACACACACATTTACCTGTACCGACATAAGTATGTTACACAATTACTATGCTAATCTGTTCTCTGTTTATGCATATCTTTGTACCTAACACCTACACCACCCGCTTCGTTACATGTCTTTGTGCCTAACCCCATTCACAGCAACACAATACACACACACACACACTTGTTTTAACAAACGGTGCTGAGCGCAATTGTCACTACTATGCCTAATCATGGCTTTGGCCTACATACAGCCAGTCTGACTGTGTTTATTTGCTCATATTTTTCATATTTACACTAAATGACTGTGTTTATAAATGATTCTAAGAAACAACACCTTTTGTCCCTTGCCTTTTTCATAAACCGACTTTTCCTCTTTGTCTTGCTTGTCATTCCTCTCCGTCTTCTGTGTCCTCTTCTCTGTCCTTCTTTTGATTGACAAATCAATGTCTTACTGCAGGTCAAAGTAAAATAAACGTAAGAAACTAAAATCAACCGTCATCTGACCATTTTTTAACCATCATAGTCCATCCTGTTCGTTTAACCGCCGTCGCACGTTGTTTGCCACTGTCACTTTATCTCCAGTTTTCCTTTCTTTTTTCTCCCCCCTCAAATCATTCTGACGGATGGCATTTCCTGATGTTTTACCATTACCACTCAACCCGAGGCAATTCGCCTGTGTTGACTCTGACTGTCTTTCCAGCCATCTTCCAGTTCCCCTCAGGACCATATTTCACTAGAAATGCACTTAGTGTTATGGAAATGGGGGCAGCTGCTGCAATTGTATTGATCTGATGCATGGAGAGTTGTTAAGTTACAATAAAGTGTGTACCATGCATTGCATGAAAACACATGACACATCAACAAGGCTGGTGGCAGCCATTAATAGTAGCTTGTGTATCAATGCCAATGACAGGTGTGAACATGTTGAATGTGAATGCATTAATCAAGCCAGTGTGGCTAGGCAGTTAATCATTTTTTATTCATTTGCCTTTAGGATTCGTATTCTTATTTTCTTATTTTTAATTAATTTTCGTGCAATGCAAACAGTTTGTAATGAATGGAATGTGAGTGTGAATTATTCAAATACAGCCAGTGGCTTACAAAGTTAATTCGTATTCGTATTCTTATTTTCTTATTTTTAATTTATTTTCGTGCATGAATTGAAAATTTGTAATATAATAATTATTACAAATTACAAACTACTACAAAGTATAATAATCAGTAATAATATTCACCAACTACCAAAGGGGCAGTGGTGGCTCAAATGGTTACGGCTCAAATGTTAACGTTGTTGATCTAAAGACCAGGAAGACCTGGGTTCAAGCCCCACCACCGCCAACCCGAGTTGGTGATCTAAAGACCAGGAAGACCTGGGTTCAAGCCCCACCACCGCCAACCCGAGTTGGTGATCTAAAGACCAGGAAGACCTTGATTTAAGCCCCACCACCGCCATCCAACGATTGTTGGGTCCTTGAACAAGAACCTTAACCCTTCCTGCTCCAGGGGTGCTGTATAATAGCTGGCCCTGCGCTCTGACCCCAACTTACTAAATGGGATATGCAAAGAAAGAATTTCAAAGTATATGTGACAAAATAAAGGCAAACACATTATTTCTATTTAGCAGATGCCTCTAAACAGTGTAAGGGCCTTGTTTAAGAGCCCAGCAGTGGCAGCTTGGTGGTGCTGGGAATTAAATTCAGAATAAACTCAACCTTGTTATAATATTATAATGACACTAGAGGCATTTCCTTCCTGTCTTTTCTCACTCCACTCTTCCTTTGGTGCTTTCCAGGTTACGTGTTTTTTTATGACCCTTTCAAAAAGGTGCTGAGAGAAACACAGGAACGCTCGCCTGTCTGCCGTCTTTCATCAGGGTATAGTCACGCTTCGGTGGGCCACTATTTGTCCCAGTTCTTTTTTTTTCACACGCCCCCAGCTTCCCAAAACCTTCCTTCCTGTCACACTTTTGTCTTAAAGATTACTCAGGGGCTGTCATGTCAGAATGATCTGCCCCACCTCATGCAGTGGCTAGAAAGCTCATAGTGCCAATTTGGCTTTCGGTTTGTTTTAAAGTACACTATACTGCCGAAGGTTTGTGGACACCTGACCGTCAGATCCATATGTCGTTCCCCTTTAAAGGCTGGAATGTTGTTGTCTGTTCTAGCATTGCATTTGTCTTTAACTGGAATTGAGAGGATCAAACACTCTTTCAGTGTGACAATGCCCTTGTGCACAAAGACCCTATAAAGTCGTAGTGTGTTTTGGTTAATTTGGAAGATCTCAAGTGACTCAACCCCACTGAACCCAACTTTTGAGGTGGACTGGAATACCGACTAACCCTAGACCAAAGACCATCCTTATCCAACCCTAGCATCTACTTCCTAATACTATTGTAGCCGAATGGAAAACCTCCATACTGTAAAGCTCTGAAATTGTGAACATCATTATAGGAGTAAGAGTTAAACTAAATTATTTTCCAAAAACCCACATTGATGTGAAGGACATGTTGGGTGGTGCACACGGACCCAGAAGAATAAGTTAAATGTGTGGATACTGTCTCTAATAAAATTATGTGAAGACATTCAGGAGCTGTTTTAGGGTTATATATCATGTTCTAAAATCTTTTCAAATTCCATCCAAACATCTAGATGCTTTATGCAGGATAAATGGAGCTTGTGATCATTTTTCCTTTTGTAGCAAATTTCCGTCTGCTTGTTGATCTATTGATTTTTTTTAAGTGGTGGTAGTCTGTTACAGGGGAAGTATGGTGGGGTTAGTGGTTAGCACTGTTGCCTCACAGTAAAAAGGTACCAGGTTCGTATCCCCAGTAGGAGTTTCTGTATGGAGTTTGCATGTTTTCCTTGTGTTTGTGTGGGTTTCCTCCCAAAGTCCAAAAACATGTATCTTTGATTGATTGGTGATTCTAAATTTACCATAGAAGCGAGTGTGAGTGTATTTGGTTGTTTGTCTGTATGTGGCCCTGTGATGGACTGGTGACCTGTCGAGGGTGACAGCAGTGACAGCTGGGATAGACACCAGCAGATCCCCGTGATCCTGATTAGTAATAATCGAGTATAGACAACAGAATGATGGATAGTCTGTTACAATTTATCTCGATGTTTAGCGGCATAACGCTAACGTTTCCTGTGTGTGTTATTGTGTATTTACGTGTGTTTGCACTGTAGGGTGCATAAATAAATGGCACATACTTTACTTACTCTTAAAATAATAAATGGAATATTTAAACATTGTTATTTACCTAAGAGAAGTCCAAGTGTTCTGTATAAGGACAAACAAGTATTCAAGGGCTCTTGGGGTCAGTGCTATGCAATTTTTAAGCTGATCGCCTCAGGAAAGTCTTTAGCACAGGCACTCTGTAACAAGCTGTACTTGTTTTAGTATTTTTAGCTACAAAGAAAGAAAAAAGACTGAGACTGGAGGTAAAAGAAGGCAGGTGAAGAAACAGTTATTTATGGCTGCTCTATAAAGGATGACAAGGCCTACACGGACGTTCTGCAACATCAAATCTAATTACATAAGGTGAAAAAGGTCTTTTATTGATCAAATTAAATTATAATGGACCTCTTCGACTGAGAGGGTAGGATTTTTTTCCACCCACCTCCTGGGCTGGGGGGGTTCAATTTTTGCCTCTGCCATCCATGCTTGGAGTCTGTTAATAATCTTGATTTTTCCTTCAGTCCAAGTTGGCTGACTAGCATTTTTCCACCATATTTCTCACCAATAAGTGTTTCTGATATAGCCTCAAGGTACCCTGTAACCCTGTGTAAAATAAACAGTAAGAAACAATATATAACTTAATAGATTACAGCTAAAACAATAATTCAAAACTATAAATAAATATTTTCGTTGAGTTGCCGCTTAATATTTTGTGTTATAAAGTAACAACTTGCAATAGTGTGGTTTAACCAGAGTGGCGCTGTTGAGCACGATTGCAATTTAGAGCCCAGCCAGAAGAATCCTTTTTCGGTGTATAACTAGAAATTAAAAAGCATCGTATCAAAGCGATGTGGATGTTAGCAGCAGCTCTGCAGTCATAACAGTAATGATAGTATGACAGCCATGAAAGTAAACTCAACGCACCTTATATGAATTCTACAACGTGTAGAATTATAGCCGGATTTTTCAGACGTAAATCAGCTTTTTTATCTAGTCGACGTAAAATCTTATTAGTGATGGAAAAATCAATAAAGGAATAGATAAATAATAAGTTTGATAATCGTCATTTGACGATTATTTGAAAAGTCAGTAAATTGGGAGACAGCCCAATTAAGCAGAGAGCGAAAGAGAGAGAGAGAGAGAGAGAGAGAGAGAGAGAGAGCAGCCCAAACACTTGATAAAGCTGTATCTCTAAGGTCAGTCATTAGCCTAAGTCTGACAATGGTGTTTAGAGCCGGGGGGGGAGGGGACGGAGAGACATGACAATGAGAATGTAGTTCCAGGAGCAAGTAAATGGGGTAGAGTGAACTAGAGCAGCAGACATTCCGGGTCAAACATGTTCAAGTCAGTGTGTGTTATAATGACCAGTTCAGTTCAATGAATAAAGCATTGCACATACACACACACACACACACACACACACACACATACACAAAGTATGTCTGCATCTCTCTTTAGCTAGCTTTTTATTGCTCTCTCTTTTTCTCTCTCTCTTTCTTTCGCTTATGTCCCAATTTCCATTGTCCTAATCACACTTTTTTTTCACACCATCACACTTTTTCCCCACTTCTCACACTGACGCTCTTTTTTCTTCACTTTTATTTTTTTCTCTCATCCCCTCACCATTCATATTCACACTCTCTGAGTCGCGTGACCGTATATAGATTTCAGTGATATGTGCGGTCTATAATCTTTTTTATGGAGAGCTTTTCTCCATAGGTGGCCTTAAAGCTGATTTATTGCAAGCACTCTTCATCCGAAAGTGGTGCTTACAGCCTCCTACACTGACACTGTCTAAAAAGGTCGTTGTTTAGCACTAGTTTTGGCTAGGAGGCATTGGGAAATATCGAGGGAAGTATTGACCGGGGTAAGGTCATTTAGGACATAACCCAAATTGTGTAGGCTGATTTGTATCTCTGGACTGTAGGTTGTTAATTTCTTGAACAACATTTGTGCTGTGTGGATTTGTAACAGTTTATAAACACTATTCCTTTGTGGCGAAAGCTTCTAATCTCCAACATTAGGGACTCAACAAGGCGTTTGTTTCTAAATAAACACAATTTCTACAGCATTTTCTGCAAAATGTACTGGAAAAGTCGTCCTCCAAGTAACAAAATAACGTGAAATGATGTTGGAATTAGTGGTTTCAAATCAATATAGTGGTGTTGGTCATACAGTGTATCTCTGAAACCGGAGAGACAAAAACAGACAGACACAAATGTTTACACGAGCACATTAGAGCCCTAAATGCACTTCCGCTCGTTTCTGGTGTCTTGTACTGCCTTACAGTGTACAACAGTAGATCAAAGGCCACAATGTTTGGCCCGAAGCCAACTTATATGTGGATTTCAGATTGCAATCTTACTCTGTAAATATCTACCAGGCCATGCAGCGGCAGTGATGGAAAGCTAGAGAGGAATGGCAGAGGTGGAGGAGAACCAGAACCCCTTACAGGTTATTATTGCTCCCTGCTGGGTGAGAGAATGGAGGGATGGAAACCTAATTGCAAGTGCAGTGTAAGGGAAAAGAATTTGGAAGTGAGTGACCTTATCAGAAAGAAGAATGGAAAAGCGAGCCACTGAAACGAATAGGGCGACAAATAGAAGAGGGGAGGGGCGGGGGGGGGTATGAGCGCTATGCAGAGAGACTAACGGAACTAGTGAAAGTATTAAAAGGAAAAAAGCCATTTAGTACGGTATGTTTTGCTATTATATATTGAATCCTGTCAAGCTCTTCCTCCGCTATTCTTCTCTTTCTGTTGACAACCAACCCATCATCTTTCTCAGTTCCTCTATTCCTTTCACTCTCTTGCTTTCCTCCCTCCATCTCATCTCTGTCTTTTTCATGGCGGCTGTCTGAGCTTAACAGGCTGCTGTGGGAAGTGCCAACAATCACTCTTGCTAATGTCTGTTTGATGAAGATGCCATAGACTGTCAGTGTGATAAAGCAGTGAAGTACATCTGTTAATTCCAGACAAGCCCTTTATATAGCCGATACGATAAAGTAAACTCTGAACAGGAGAATTAAGGGGAATGCGGTTTTCCTTTGAAAAGACGAAATTGATTTTGTTCACAGTAAATGACTATTCGGTGGATTTTACAGTTGCTGAAAGCGCAAAACTTTCTTACAAAATTGGAGGTTCTTTAGTGAGACTTTAAGGTCAATAAATGTCAAATTATTTCCAAATGAAGTCTCATATAGCAGAGATTTGAATAATTGAACAATGCACTTTATTTTTAATAATATAAGCGCTGACAGTCAGTCAGTCTTTTCCTGTCTATGAAATTAACTCTTTTTCCAGATAACAGACCCTAACCCAACCCTAACCCTATAGACCGTCACCCTATTTCTCTTAAAAGGCATCTAGCAAGCTACCCTGTCTAAAAAAAGTAATTAGTTATAGTTACTAGCTACTTCTCACAAATTTTTTCTAAAAGTAACTAATTACCAGAAAAAGTAACTAATTTGCGTTAGTTTTTTAATATACGTTTAATCAACTTGGTCAAATAACTTGGATGCCCCCGATATTGAATAGGATAAATGAATAAAATGGACGCTAAATTAAATTAATTCTTATTATAAAACATGGTGTCATGTGACAATGTGAGTCGCTTCATTGTTTTCCACCGATGTTACACGTTAAACAGTCTCTTTCAACTGAAGGAGGTAAAAGTAGTAGCGAAAGCTACCTTTAAACATGTTGGACTTGACTCTGTAGTACGTCTTAAATATCATTCATACTACCCGTAACCGTACTATTTTTTAAACGGTTGGAAAAGTACGTGCATAAAAATGAGTACGCGATTATGTTGAAACAGTATTTGAACCTTATAGTTCCATCTGGCTGGGGCCTGTAAACGTAGTTCTAGTTAATAAATCATATTTAATTTGAACAAATATAATCACCTGACAGTAGAATGCAATTTTTTATTCATTCCAGGTTTTTATATATATGTGAAACATGTAGTGTGGACTGGTAGGGTAGACTGTCTCCTAAATCTCCTTCACAGGAGGGACCATTATATGCAATTACTTGGATAAGAGAAGACATAATCTTGTGTATTCATGAACTTCATTCCTGCCGGTCTTTCTGAAGTCGCTTGATGGAGTGTTGCTAATTATAGATGCCGCACTTCTGAGAGGCTCTGTGCAGTCACCTCTGATTATGTTCTAACTTTCTTGCTTATTTGGTTTCCTCTCACTCCTTCGGTAGTTTTTGATCTCCCGAACCCCATTAAACTGTTCTTCTATCCAACTCTAAAACATTCAGTTGCCAGTTTTGACCTCAACTCAAGGCACTTATTTTAGACCCTGGCGAGTGACGTGGGTAGTTGGGGAAGCGGTTGTGGCTTTAGATATTGCTGACACAGAGGTTAGAATGTGGCTTACTGTGTAGTTCGTATCCATTAAAACAGAACAATTGCGTACACATAAAATGCCACATTGAAATATTCCACACTAAGCAGACTGCTGGTCTGTAAAAACACTGTCCTGTGTGTTTATTTTCCTTAGCATTGCAGACTTAGCAAGTTGGGTAATTTAGAGTGTAAACATCCTGACAGCTCTCTAGCACTTTTAGATGATCGCTCTGACTGATTGGTTATTCTATATATGCAGGAGAAAACGGTTTCTGACCCAAGTGATGAAATTGAAAAATAAAACTAAATTTAAAATAAATAGATGTTTTCAGAGCTTATTTTAAAAAGTAAATATTTTGATATGTATTATCCCAGATTGTACATTCTTTTAAGTCCCTAGCATTCCTGATGTCGACCATGGTTAAATCTTCGGTTAGATTTAATCTAAAATGGATCACAAGACTTTGCACAAAATTTGGAGTCCTTGCAAGCGTCCAAAAGAAACCAACCAATCAAATACAGATAACTCTCGACTTTCGATATATCTTGACTTACTATTTTTCCCGATACGGATTTTTACATCATGACTCTGCAACCCAAAATATAATTTTATTGATATATATTTTTCAAATTTTGTGTGACTGAAGGAAATGTTAAAACAGCAAAAAAATACAGCGTAATGTTACTTTAGCCACCTCCTGGCCACTCTTATAAGCTACCGTGGGCTACTTCAGAACACATCAGTGGGGTGTACCAATATTAAGTTACGATATTTTGACCACCATCGTAAGTCTAAAATACATATATCAGATTGTAGATTTTGTTCAAATTGTATGAGTGGTTAACATGTTGTGGGAAGCGCTAGCGCAGTGTTGAAGGTGTTGGACTGCTAATTAGAATATCAGGGTTTGATTCGCAGCAACACCAAGTTTTTGGTTCGAAACCCATCTCTGTTTCCCATCATGTGATAACCATATAATGTTTAATGTTTATATAATGTAAATTATACATTCTAACATTCACTATAATAACCATTTATCATTCAGCAGTTTTAGCATTTAAATATTTGACTAATATTAAATGGTTACTTGACATTTTTAACCATTTTCTTCCCTCTATAATCTTACTGTGGGCTTTTCTTTCATCATCATCAATATTTTTTCTTTTTACTTTATCTGTATTGTTGGTTCAAAATGTCATCCACATCATTTCTGTAACATGAGCATCATTTTAACTGATAAGAAAAATCGAGAGCGGCGTTGTTTTAAGCTCTCATTTCGAAAAAATGTATAATAAACTAAGCCAAACAGAACTATAGGTTAAAAAAACATCTGTTTTTCCCAGCTGAATTGCGGTTCAGACTGCAATATAGTAAGAATACTTAAAAAAAAGCAGGACAGAGGAATGTGGCCTCCTTGTAAATCCTAAAGTGGGACATTTAGGCCAATTAGGCAAAGGAAAAAAAAACACCAAATACCAAAAGGTTCAGCAGGGGTGACGCGAAAGCTTGTTTTCAATGAGCTGAGTTGGCGCTATAGCCCTTCATATTGGTTCTGCTTCTGCTGTTTTAACACAGCTCTATTTTTAGCTGACTGCTCAGAAGCACTACAAAATTGCCAGGTTACAGTTTCCAGAGATGAAAGATATTACTCACTGTATTCTCTATTTTGTTACATCCATGTAGTAAAGCTACAACATTAGCGGTCATCTTAAAATCCTATAGATGGAAGACGAATGTCCTATTCGCACGGGATTAGTATTATCAGGTGACCTTCTGTCATTTGTAATAACTGCGTAGGTTATCTGTGCCGTTAATCCCATGGGAATCGGTCATGTCTGTAATTTCTAAACTCAAAATTCAAGCGTAATTGACCTACCATATTTCGCCGAGAAATTGAGCTCCTGTGATTAATGTCAGTCTTGTGCAAATCGGCCTCTCTGTGATTTGGCCAGGATTTGGCAGGGTCCTGCATCATTTTATCAAGGTTTCTGTTTCCTGTGTGTGAAGAATAGAGGCTATGTTGGAAAGTTTTGGGTGTAGTTTGTGTGCTGCACAACACATTGATACGACACCATAAGAGCAAAAACTAAAAAAATTAATAGAACTGTATAGCGGCATGGGTTGTGAAACAACCGAGAAATTGGGGGTTAGAAGCCTTGCTTAGCGGCCGAACAGTGCTAATTTGGTGGTACTGGAAATCGAACCCTCAATCTTGCGGTTAGCAGGACAAACACCTTGACCACTGAGCTACCACTTCCCATATGGATACCTAGGGTTAGGGTTAGGGTTGGGTTGGGGTTTATCCTCCGCCAATGTGCCAAATGAAATTCATAAGCATGTGTGTGTGGGAGAGTGTGTGCTAGACGTGGGTGGGTGGGGGGGGGGTTGGGTCTGGCAAATGCTAAATTACACAAGATCCCAAGATAATAGCAATCCCATGTGAATTGAACATAAGAAAACAAAACTATCCATGTTGAAAGTAGAACTTTCTTTCTCATATTAATCACAGTGACACCGGCCAATCATGGAGCTCCTGCATGCGTCACTTTCCTGTGCGGCTTATGCTGCCTTTAAGGCAGCTTTAGTCCTCCTTAGCCTTGTAAAATTACAGAATAAAAGAATTAACGAGAAATTACAGAAAATAAACAGTTACACTAATATTTGTATAAGTTTAGAAAATCATTTTCTGGTTCATTTTCTAAACAATTTAATAAATAAAAATCTTTTCCATTTAAAATGTAAATAGAAAAGATTTTTATTTATTAATTTGTTTAGAAAAGACATTGGACTGATTAAAGAGCGTTGAGTGGCTAAAGGCTAATACAGCATTTATTGGTTAATTTAAAACCTTTGCCCAGAACTTCACTTAGATCCATAAAAACATGTCTCCTGCACATGGGACAGAAACCTTGAGGGTCACTGGCATTGTGGGAAATTCTTTTAATAAGAATGTCATGAGTTGTTTTAGCTGCAGGCTAGCAGACACTTAATATAGATAAAATATTAATGAGGTATGTGACATCCACCTACGGAGTCACTAAGTCTTGCCTAGCTGTTTCATACATCTCCACTAGAATAGATCGATGGGTTGCTAATTGTTCGCTAATAGATTGTGTCCCAATTTTAGATCATAAATTAAATCTTCATTTTTTTTTTCTCCTGCCACTTCCTGGAAACAGTGTGTCACAGTGTGATTTGTGTACATTAATACACAATCAGCTTATTCAGGCTATTTCTGATTACCTACATTATGTACATGAGGATAACAAGGATAACACTGGTTTCTTTACCTACATGCTCACACTAAAATAAGCCTCACTGATACAATTCAAGCATGAAAATATCTAATTTGGCTTTAAATGTGGGTAGGATTTAATTATCCAATTAGCTGAGCAATGTTTTAATTGGGCATCGATAATAAGTTCATCGCACATGCACTTTGAGGGCTTCATTTGGATTTTAAGACGTGGCTAATTGCTAACATAAGATGTGTACGTGCGACCATTTTTCCATATCCATTGGATGTCTGGAAGTTTGTTTTGTTTCCTTGTTTTTTTCCTTATTTCAGATATGTGGTACCCAGAATCTTTTACAGTAAATATACAGCTCAACTGAATCCTAAAACACAACCAGTAGCAATATGTATATATAAATTAAATATTAGGGCTGCACAATATTCGTAATTATCGAAATATTGCAAATGTTGCATATCGCGATGGTTTGCGGTGAATGTAATACTTAAAATAATATTGTTTGGTCAAATTTAGGTCGATATGGATAGTAAAATATCTGGTATGCGGATGTCAGTTGGAATATGCGTGTGCATGCTTTGACGCAAGCCAACAAGCTAATCTTGATAAGTCGGCTGTCGACAGTTTAGTGAAGAAAACTCTTTAAAAAAGAGGTGAATGTGTAAAGAAACCATATGTTGGTTAATTCCATTAAAAAAAATCTTATTGTATTATTTTTACCCATTGTATCATATTTTTCACAAATCGTTTCAATATCACAAGGCCCTAATATATATATGTAGCTTATATATATATATATTATAATATTATTATGACAGAGTGACCTGTCTCTCTTGTCAGCATGGTGCTGGACACACATATTACATTTTTCAATTTACCTCTCAGTTCACCACTAGGGTGATGTGGGTGCACACGCACACACCGCTAGCCCACCAGCACCTAAGCATACACAAAAGCCAACCGGAGCCCTAAGCAGCTGCACATGTGCAGAAACCAAATTCGCGTGTTTATTCGTCTGTACTTTGTACATATTTTGGGACTTCTGCACCCAGGCACTGTAAATAAACATCACTTTACACCCCACCATCACAGCGCGTATTGCCATTATTTGGGTAGTGGGAGAACCCATGGGGCTGCTCTAGCACACAGTTTTTTTTTTTTAGAATACAATTGTTAGACTTTTATTTGTCACCTGCGCTTTTGCAATTGTAAAGTTATAGAACATTTCATCAGCTCTCTTTATGCTAGTTTTATGCTAACAAGTTGTTTATTTGCTTTTTTATTGTGAAAGGAAATTTGTAGACTGGAAATCTGTGAATATGTTTGGAATTTCCGACGTTGACCTGTTTATTCATCATTGTGACAGTATTGTTATTTGTATAGCGTTTAGTTTTATAAACTGCTTCAAAAACAATGCCTACAAAATAAATTGAAAAGTTGTAGTAGGAGGTTTACAGAAAAGGGCAACTAAATATACAGTTGCAGCAGATTTCATAATATTGCGAGTGTGAGTGTGGGATTTATGTCCTTTATGCTGTTTTTCTCAACTTCTTTGAATTGACTGCGACTGTTATTAGGCTTGAGCAATAAGCTAGGTTAAAAGACCACTTTAGCTAACTATAGTGCATTAGAGGAGCTTTTCACACCGCACTTCCCCCTGGGGTATCATCAGTAAACCCTACTGATAACTAAAAAAAAGACATTATAGAAATCTTTAGCATTTTAGAGTCTATCGCTGAAGTAACTTAAAAGTGAGCAAATTGCGGATAAAGATTTGTAAGTGTAAAAAAAAAAGGCAAAGGAAAATAGTCAGAACAGTAGATTTTTTTTTGTGATCACCAGATTTTATTTGCAGTAACAGGCGTTTATTATTACTTAATAACTATGTAATTACATTGATTTAAGCTATATAATAAATAAATAATAATTATAAATCTTTTTAACATATAAAATTTATATAATAAAATATTATGCTTTCTTACTTTTGTCTTTTCGTCTTTGTTTTCTTGTAGATTTGTTTTAAAAAGTCACATGATGACAATATTTATCACTGTAAAAACACAAAAATGTCATTTTATGGCAATTTTTTCACATATTCTTGATACTTTTTTAACCAGAAATAGGAACAGCAACCCTGGATGTAATATCCAGGATTCATTGTAAACTCCAGGCAAAGTATTGCGTGGTGTAAAACTTGAAACATGATAACCCATGAGACTGTATACCCTGGGGTTTGGAATGACCCAGGGTTAACTATTTCAACTGTGAAAAGCCCTAGACAGTCAATACTCTTGTCAGTCATGACAGCTGATGTACCGTTTAACTTTGGTTCTTGGGGATAATGAGTAGTCTAATCTATTTACTCAGCACTCCAATGGAAATTCTGGTGAAGGAGGTAATTGTAGAAAATCCCTGTATGTGTGGCTCTGATAAATTGTGTACTCTATAAACTTGTGAAGGACATCTCTCAGACCTGCTGAGAGCTCAGTAGGAATCAAACTCGGTGGGGTCCGTTGTCTACCAGAGGGAGAGAGAGAGAGAGAGAGAGAGATAAAGAGGGAGCTTCTTTATCTCAGATTGACATTGTAACCCATCTGTCAATCTTCAAACTGTGTTGACTTGTGTTGATCCACATTCACTATTTGCTTGATGTGGCTGATTTAGGAGAGGGAAAAAAAAGAAAAAGAGATAAAAAGAGGGGGAGTCTGCTCATGCAGCACATGGTAACGGACACTAATTACTTCACGGTTGAGAAATCCCTCGGAACAGCAAAACTCTAACAGGGTCAAATGTAATCTGCTCGTACTCCTTAGGATGGGTTAAACCAGAACCTTGTGGGGGTTAACACGCATAGTAAGCCCCACTGATTTCTCCTGCTGCTAACTGCACGTCGCTAGCTAGGCATCTTCGAGGTGACAGAATGACAACTGTGCAAGCGGAAGCAGACAAGCAGAACTGATGGAGAACACCTCGCCACATTCTTGCAGTCTAGTTGCGCACTCCTCTTCTAAACTTCCTAGATAAATTACCACCAGATGATTAGGCTGTATCGAGTGTCGGTGTAAGAACCAATTTAGGGATGTAAAGAAGTGGCATTCAAAATTATGTGAGCTACATAAACTTCCTTTGTGCGCAAAGGTCTGAGCAATTAACATGACTGAATAGCAACAACCGTCGACGATTAACGCGGAATCGTTAGTGATCAATTTATAGCAGTAACTCATCAATTGGAAGCTGCTCAGTGCTAAAGGATGGCACCACATGGCCAGACTAGAGATATATAGGACAGCTGGAAATGAGACCATATATAGTGTATATATATATATATATATATATATATCCAAAGGCTATAATTATTTAAGCTATTACGCAGTTAGTAAGCTTAATCCACCATTTCTTAATATGTAAGACTGCTTCAAGACTTGATGGTGGAATGAACTTTCCATCAATGTCCTAAGAGCTGAGTCACTGGCTGTCTTCACCAGACAATGGAACCCCTACCTTGTTGTTACAGTTTCTTTTGTGATCTGGTTGTACCAGTATTAAACTAATGAGACTTTACATTGCTGGCATTTGGCATCCTTTATACATCTGAGCAGTTGGTGGTTAAGGCAACTTGGTGGTCTGGAATCGAACTCACCTTAAATACTGTGCTTTAATTAAGTAAAACTATAAAATATTTCCTGCTTTGGCAACCATACTCTAAACCATATCATATATTGTTAAGATTTAGAAAAGGAAATTATTTTATTATTATACTCTCCAGTGTCACCCAGATTAGAAGGTCCTGATATTTCTGCCTCATATTATCTGAGGGAATTTTCTTCTCTTACCCCTGTTGCCCCTGGCTCACTAATTAGATCTACATATATTTTTAATAAAAAAATAAAATAATAAAAAAGATTTTCGAACCAGCTGCTTTCTGTTGCTGTGTTAATGTTTAAGTTGCTATTTATAAGTCAAATATTTGGAGGGAAAATAATTGGTTTTGTATCACTTTTGACTGATGTTTTAAGGTAAAAATAGAACAATCATCTGGGGCAGTGGTACTAGACTGGAAGGGAAAAGTTCCCAGAACCACCAATCTGCCATTTTCTGTAAGTATTTATAAAATAAAATGAGATAAATGTATGCCGCTCTGGATAAGGGGGCAACCGTCAAATTCACTTATTAAAAAGCATATGGTTTATTTATATAATAATGGTTTAATACATTTTCAAAGTCTATATGGCCAAAAGTTTGTGGACACTTTACCAGCACATCCACATATTTGTGTTAAGCACAAAGTTAAAGGTACCATAAGTAATTTTCTTAGAATCATTTTTTGTTCTGCTGATTAAAAGTCGATTCACCTCCTGATAGCAATCATTAAATTCATTGGTCTAAATATATTTAAATGTATTTATATACCCTGTGGAAGGCATGGGACCAAAAAATGTTTCTCCAATCAGAATGTTTGGTCCGAACATATCAATAAGCATTTCTGACCTCGCATTTATGTACTGCAGAAAAAGACTAGATTAAAACAAAGTAAGAAATCGGGGAGTCAAAGGGTCTGAAAGATGATGTCATGGTTAAATAACCAAAACGATACAAGATATAAGTGGAATTTTACAATAATGTTAGTACTCATCATCTAGACAGTCAGCATCTGGATTTGTGAAGAAACCTTGACAGGTTTTTTAGCACCCTGTTTATGTCTTGTTCTTGTTCATGTTTCTAAACTGGAAAATGCTTCTATTTATTTATAACTTATCAAGTCATTGTCGAAAGACCCAAACGATTCACTTTCACAAGCATAAGACACAAATTTCTTTTTTTATTCAGACATCTGTGAGAACATACGGCATGCTGAAAACAATAGTTTCTCTATTTTGGCTGTGTTTATTAATAGAGAGAACAAGCAATTTCAACTTCTCCAGCTTTTCCTTGCACCCCCATTGCTCTCTCCGTGGTGGACTCGTTCTTTTCTGCAGTAACAGTTTTTTTTTCTCCCCTCAAGTCCCAGTCTGCCTGGATTACACATCTAATCCATCACCTCTGTCAGTTTGAAGAATTCAGGTGCCAGAGAATGTTCTCTTTTTCTCTTTCTTCTTATTCTCTCCGGTGCTTTTAAAACAGACTCTTTTTCCTTCCTGCTTTATCACAATAGCATCTTCCATAATGTGCATGTTACCGCATGGCCTTTAAGTGGCTCTTGTCACTCTGCATCCATAGACACACACCCTGGGCATTCGAGAGAAAGGGAGAGAGAGATAGAGCGAAAGTATGGAAGGTCGTGAGAGAGGAATTTTGCTTTGATAGCAAGCTCACTAAAGAATTCGGTAAAAAAAAAAAAAAGTGCTCAAGAAAGCAAGAAAGCACCCGGGGAGGTGACGTGAAGCCTGTGTGGCCAAAGACACTTGACTTGAATATTTTTGTCAGACCTAACACACACACACACACATTTTTTCTGTACACATCCAAGTAGAATTTAAACGGAAATTGCTCATAGATTCATTCAAAAACAATTTAGGCATCATACTGTGAGTCGGACCACCTACTAGCCCTGAAACTATTATTCGAATGGAAAACAAACAGAAAAACAAAATAGCCTTGGCACAAAAGAAAAACAGTCCACGGATAAATCTTTGCTTTTTTTAAAAAAAATACTGTAGCTAGAGGTCGGTCTAAAGGAAAAATCAGTAAGAAGGGTGTGAATAATTAAAGCTGAGAGAAAGAGAGATATTGAGAGAGTGTTGGAGTGAGCACAAAGACGAGGAGATAAAGGTGAACACAAAGTAGATGAGAAAAGCTCAGTGAAGACTGTATATCATGCCCTTTACAGCGGATACCTGTGTATGTGTGTGTCTTGGAAGTTAATGTAAAGTACGGCTGGTTAATAACTTACAACACACACACACACACACACACATACACAGAATGCTTATGCCTAAAAGATTATGGATTCCCTACTAGCACTCCCACATAATCCCACCAAACACCTTTGGGATGATTTGGAACACTGACTGCACTCCAGATCTTCTCACCCAACATTAGTGTGAGGCAGCATGGTGGCTTGGTGGTTAGCACTGTTGCCTCACAGCAAGGAGGCCCAGGTTTAATAAACCCAGGTTCCAAAAACATGTATGTTAGGTTGATTGGTGATTCTAAATTGCCCATAGGAGTGAGTATGAGTGTGTGTGGCCCTGGGATGAACTTGTGACCTGTCCAGGTTGTATCCCTCCTGCCTTTCACCCTTTCGATAGTCTCCAGCAGATCCCCATGACCCCGAATTAGGGAATGAGCGGGTATGGAAGGTGAATGAATAAATAAAAATATTGCGATAGATCGGTATATTGATATTTTATTACATACATGCCTAATGTGCAGTCAAATATGGAAGTGGTTACCCAGTGATCAAGGTATTGGACTGATGATTAGATGATTGTGGGTTTAATTCCCACTACCACCTAACTGCCACCTCTGGGTCCCTGAGCAAAGCCTTTAACCCTTAACTTCTCAATTAGATAAAAAATGAGATAACTGGATAAAGGTGTCGATAAAGAGTCTCCTGTTAACAAATCAGTCCAGATAAAGACTAGAGACGGATTTCTCTCGATTTCACACATAAACCGCATGTCTGTGTCAAAGTAATCATAATATTAGTGGTGTTATTTTTTACACCGATTTGGCAAATCAAGAAACATGGCACTTTTATCAAGCAAAATGCAATCTATTAATAAAATATTTAGCAGGAAGGACAGAGAAACAGCAATCTTTAATAGTTATTGACTAAATTTGTGATATACAGTCATATCTTTATTATCTTAAATCACATTTTTTTTGTTTTTTATAAATAAATAATTTTGTAAAATCTATTCCAAACTTCTTGGAGGTCTTTTTTTCAATCACCTCCAATAAAAAAAAAATTCCAATAACCATGAAACTCTGTAGTTGCTATTTGGTATAACTTCCATGTTAATGTTAATATGCTCATGTGTATGTCTGCTCTTTACCTTAACTGTTACTTTCTTTAAGTATTATCATTGTTTTAACAGTAAAATACCTGAATAACTGCCTGTTATTGGCTTTATTTTATTATTATTATTATTAATATTATTATTATTATCTGATTATGTCCATATGGTGTCACAACGGTGTGATCAGTGTCACATTAGGCTTTGGCTAACTGCTAAATTGAATCTAGCTAAATGAGATTATTTTATTTAATGATTAATTGGTTTATGTTTTGTCATTAAACTGTCTGCATAAATTTAAAAAAAAATTACCTAATACCTAATAATAAATATATTGGATTATTGTTAGAGTCAAGAAACATGGCCAAAGGAGTGTGAATGAGTTTACCACCAGGACCAGACTGTACCGCGGGGTGAAAGGACATTTAGAGTTGATGGCAGCTCTAATTACAACACTCACAAATAAAACATGAGAAAGTGTCTCGGTAAACAAAGCGGATACTTGGGTTGATTCACATTTCGTCTGAGCGCAAGCGACATCAATGTGCAACTGCTAGCGCAACATTGTCATGATTAATTGCATGTTGTATAGAACATGGGTGTGTGTTATTCACACTTGTCTTGTTTCCTTCACTCACTTGGAACATGGACAAAAAATACAGTAGGACAGATGGGGTTGCATTTTTATACACTTCACCATCACTGGACTGGGAAAATGGTTACAGTCGCTTGTGCTGAAGCGGCAGACTACTGCATTTTTATATTTAATTGCTTAGAAGATAAGTAGGCTCATTAGGGGTAATTAACATCCAGGGTATTTGGCAAAAGCCATTATCCAAAGAGATATTTATTTAATCTGTACAACTGAGCAATTGAGACTTAGGGGCCTTGCACGAGGGCCCAGCAGTGGCAGATTGGTGCTCGAGGGATTTAAATTTATAACTATTTAATTAGCAATTTAGCATCCTAAAGACTAAGATGACACTTAGAAAGCCAAAAACATTTAATTATTATCTTAGATAGTTAGGATTGCAGTCATTAATGACCTTTTCCTACACCATCACAGTAGCAGACATGAAATAGTCTTGATTCTAGCTGAATTCTTTTATTGTTCCTTATATAGATCACATTTTAAACCAATTTTAATATTACTAAGGCATGTGATAGGATTACTAAGACAAGTGAAGGAGCGCAAGTCCTGGGTTCGATTCCAGCTAGGGTCCTTTCCGGTTCCACCTCTCTCTCTCTATTCCCCCATTTTATTTGTCTTATCAATAAAGGCAAATATATATATATATATATGTAAAAGATTACTTAGACGTAAATTTGTTTTATTAGAATTGAAATGCCGGAAATTAGCACAATAGAAAACATTTCAAATTATTAAAATATGTGTAGAAAGAGGCTTGATCCTTTGTTAAATTTGTTTTGTAATCCAGATTGCAAGTAATAATACTGCAATTTAAGAAAACAGGCGCAAATGAAAAAAAAAAAAACGCAGACAAATTAAAAAAAAAAACATCTTTACAGATACGGAAATACTCTGCAAATACAAAATCACACTGCATTTAACACAGCCAGCATAGAATTGTTTTAAAGTGACCCCAAGTGGAAAAAAAAGTACGTTTGCAAATGTATATTGATGCAAATATGGAAAGCACTTAAATCTTATCAGCTAAAGTTCCTTCGCTTTTCTGCGATTACGGATGATTGTCCATTTTGATGCTTATTTTTTACCGGACTAATGGTTACCGCTTAAAATCGTATTTCTTTAGTCCATTTTAATGTATTATTTTTCATTTTTAAACTGTTTTTTAGAATGATTTAGAATCACTGCCATGGCAGCTTTTGTTGGTCGAGAGACTGTCTGACTGAATTGTAATGCCGACCAATCGCAGCTCGTACATGTTAAATTGATATCCCAACAAAAATAGACCAGTTTGCAACCATACATTGTTTTGCAAATGAATAAATATGTACCATAAAAATCCAGCGATTGGGTGATCCTTGTACGCCATCATCTAGAAATCCAATGGAATCCAATCAATCGGTGTGTTCTAAAATTATAAGTATTTTGTGTGCTTTATTCATTAGACCCTCGATGGTTCCTAGGCATAAAATCTAAGGCTGAGACTAAATTAATGAAATCAGTATTTGGGTTAATATTTGTTTAAATTTGCTTTTGGTATGAAAAATTGCCTTTAGCGTGATCAGTGCTACAATATAAAACCAACAATTGTGTGTGTGTGTGTGTGTGTGTGTGCTGCTCTGGTTAAATAAGCTTTTATATCATTTCACACTTGATAACTACAATCCCTTCAGCAACCTCCTGAGCTAGCGCACAAGGCCACAATTACTTACCCACCATGCACCACTGCTTTTTGGCTCCGAATGCAGGCTTACCTCGGTGTGATCTCAGTGTGTGTAGACACAGGTCTTAGTGACATACGGTTGTCTTATCCAACCCCTCCGGTCAGGTCAGGGTCACGCTGGAGTCAGGAAGGGAGAAAGGTAAGATGTTTTATGAATGAAGGTTTTTCCTCTTTAACGACTGGGCGTTGGCATACTGTAAATGTCAGCGTAGAGACTTGTGAGCCTGTGGGGACCTTCTGCCTCTTTTAGGAAGCATGGTTTTCTCATTCCCAACGATATATGTGCTCTGTGCAGCGATGCTGGACCGTCTAAAGCATGTGAGCCGGATTGTTTTACCCGTCCAACTCAAGGTCATATTGCCGTAGAGAGGAAACCGCGATACATCAGGCTTGATTTGCGATTCGGTGGAGTCCCAACCGATTTCTACATCACGACTTTTGAATTTGGCACGTCTGATTGCTTAAATGTGAAAAAAGAGGCAGTAAATTGTACCTCATCAAATACTGTAGTTATTTGATTTTCCTTTAGCGAACAAGGAGTAAAATATATACAAAAAAAAATATGTCATTATTTCAGCAGACTGAACCGAACAATCGTTTGGAAAAACAGGCTCTGCATCATCCATAAGCCATTCCACTGTAGCAGATCCTCACAATGATCCAGTCATATAAATATTATGTAATTACTTGAAGGCAGATTTTCAAGAAGAAAAATAGATTCTGGTCTGATTAACCACGTCATGACATGGTTCATAGTAAAATGATAAACAAAGACTGTTTGGATGCAGAGGAACGCATTTATCCTCAGCTTCCTGTTTAAAACAGATGTCTCATCTGTTCTGAGTCTGTAGTGCGAGTTAAAAAGCGGTAGCGGGAGGCAGCTTTGTGAAACAAAACTCAACCACTACACAGTTAACAAGTGTTTTTAATAGTCGTGAACTGATCGCTAATCGCTAAAATAGGTTTGTTTCCGATGTTTGTCTGGTAGATATTCACAAGTTCTGTTTTGAATAAACTTTTAAACACTACATGGGCCAAAGGGGACATCTTACACATACCCCCCCCACCCCGTGTATTTTTACTGAACTTTTTCACAAAGTTGGAAGCACATGGATGCATTAGGATGCATCTAGAATGCATTAAGATTTTTCTTTATTGAAACTAAGAGACCCAAACGCAGTACCATTGTGACAATACCCCTATGCTTAACTGTCGAAGGTGGTAGCCTAGTGGTTAAGGTGTTGGACTGTTAACCGGAGTTTGATTTGGGCCCTTGAGCAAGAGGACCCCCTAATCCCTAATTGCTTAATGGTTTAAATTAAATAAATGTAAAATTAAAAGTCTGTGCATCTGCCAAATTCTGCAAATGTGAATGTAAACTCCAATTAAGACATGGAGTATTATGCTTGACCTAAAGTCCTTGATGTCCTCAACCCCGATGGACACCTTTGAAATAAACCAGAACTCCAACTCTATCCCAGACCTCCCCACACGACATTGGTGTCTTATCAAAAGCCTTTCTAAACTCTGGAATCAGATAGAATGGTTTGGTGTCTCATACTTTTGTCCATATAGTTGTTATGAAAGACAGCTAGGGAGACAGTGGATCGAAATGCAGCACTAGACAAAAACCGGCAACGATTAAGAAAATTTAATACGAAATCTAACATAAACCAAGAGACATTAAACTACCAAACAAGCTCAAGGACCAAGAAACAACGACCCAAGAAACACTACACAACATTGCATCACGCAGGGCTTTAACACAGGGGTATATACTGTATACAGGATTAACTACTAAGCACTAACAAGGGGACGGAGTTACAGAGGAACCAGTAAAGGGAACAAGGCAACAACAGAAACATTACATTTCAAATTAAAACAGGAAATATTACAATAGTACAGTATGTACAACAACACTGTTCATTTTAATTACAAGATTTTTTTGCAGGGACTTTTGTTCTATGGGGCTTTGTTATCCATGGGGTTACAAAAAAGCCACCAGACAGAACTGTGCGGTCGTCTCTCTTTTTTTGCCATTATGGCCTCTCTGCATTGTCTTTTTTATTGACGCACCATATACACCACCATTGTGAAATCCCACTAGACAAGTGACTGACCTCCAGTTAACCCCGCCCCGTCTCCTTCCCCACACACACAATGTGCATGAATGTCTGCAAAATATAATGGATGCTTCTTGAGTCTTACTGACTAAAAAATAAGATGTCCGTTTTAGCTCTTATGGCTTGATGCAATAGGATGATGAAAAAAAACATGGTGGTTGGTTTATTTCCATGAAGAGTACTGATCATTTGCAAAGCATACCAATAAAAGGAAGTAACAGTTATTGCTCTGCTGCTATCTTGTTGTGTGCTAGTGGTTATTTGCTTATATGTGTGTTATTTCCTCTTTTTATTTTAGATCCGTGTGGACGGGCCTCCATATGGCGGTGTGCAGTATGAGACTGTGTCCGTTATAAAGGACAGGAGTCCTATTCTCAGAGACATGGCCTTCTCGCTGGATCATAACTATATCTATGTCATGTCTGAGAGACAGGTCAGTGGGACACATGTACACACTTACACACACTACTGAACACATTAAACGCAGCTTTTAGTCATTAAAATGAATTTATTGTATCCTGTGTGCATAAAAAAAAACAAAAAACACACAACACTATATGATGCAATGAGAAAACACCACATTGCAACAATATGATATTAAGATGACAAAAAAAATGATGACAAAGCCGGTTTGCTTGTGATTGGAAGTTTGGATTAAAACACATTTTCCATTTTTTCCTCAATGTATAAAAACACTTTGTTTCTGATACACTGCTTGCTTCTGCCTGGTTCTCCCTTTTTTTCCTGGTCAACTCTGTTTTGCTCTTCTTTCTGTTTTTTTCCACAAAAGTTCTTATCTGTTTTTCTCTTTTTTTGCCTTTTTTCCTGTGTTCTGCTTTTTTCTTCTCTGCACTGTTCCGCTCTGTTTATCTCAGTTCTGTTTTTTCCTAGTTCTGCTGTTTATCTCTGTTTGCTTTATTTTTTTCTTCTCTGCACTGTTCCGCTCTGTTTATCTCAGTTTTGCTCTGGGTTTTTTTTGCTCTGCCCTGTTTTTTTTTTCAGTTCTGCTCTATTTTTCTCTGTTCTGCTCAGTTATTCTCTGTTTTTCTCAGTTTTGCTCTGTTTTTCTCTGCTCTGTCCTGTTCTAATCTGTTTTTCTCATTTCTGCTCTGTTTTTTCTGCTCTGTCCTGTTCTGCAGTTTTTTTAGTTCTGCTCTATTTTTCTCAGTTCTGCTGTTTTTCTCTGCTCTGCCCTGTTCTGCTCTGTTTTTCTCTGCTCTGTCCTGTTCTAATCTGTTTTTCTCATTTCTGCTCTGTTTTTCTCTGCTCGGCCCTGTTCCACGCTGTTTTTCTCAGTTCTGCGCTTTTTTTTCTCTGCTCTGCCCTGTTTTTCTCTGTTTTTCTCAGTTCTGCTCGCTTTATCTCTGTTCTGCTCTGTTGTTTTCTGTTCTGCTCTGTTGTTTTCTGTTCTGCTCTGTTGTTTTTTGTTCTGCTCAGTTATTCTCTGTTCTGCAATGTTCTGCTCCGTTTTTCTCTGTTTTTCTCTGTTTTTCTCTGTTCTGATCTCTTCTGCACTGTTTTGTTTTTCTTTGTATTTTCCCTGTTCTGCGCTGTTCTTCTCTCTTTTTCTCTGTGTTCCCTTGTTCTGCTTTGTTTTGTTTTTATTTCTGGTCTTCTCTGTTCTTCTCAAGTACTCCCTGTTCTCCATCCTTCTTTTTCACTCTGATCTGTTTTGCTATGTTCTTTTCAGTTGTTCCTCATTTTTCTTTCTTATTCCCTGGCTTGCTCTGATTTTCTTAACATCTTATTGGATCTGTATGATTCCGTTTCTTTCTCTTTTGTTCTATAATATTCTCCTTGTGTGTTTTCTTTTTCTTTCTTCACCTCTTTTCTTGTCAATTTTATGCACTTTTTTTCTATATTTTTTTATCTTTTCCTTTCCTTTTCTTTTCTTCTCTTCACTTTCTTTCCGCTGATCTCCTCTTCGCTGTTCTTTTCTTTTCTTCTGTTGTATTTCGTCCGCTGTTTTT
The DNA here is from genome assembly GCA_005784505.1 of Bagarius yarrelli. NCBI lineage: Eukaryota > Metazoa > Chordata > Actinopteri > Siluriformes > Sisoridae > Bagarius > Bagarius yarrelli. Next base: position 991,713 of record VCAZ01000102.1, read on the forward strand.
GCCTGATTCCCCTCTGTTCTACTCGCCGCTCTGTTTTCTCCTCCATTTTTCCTTTTTTTTCTGTTCATCTTTGCTCTTTTTTTTATCCGCTTCATGCTCCATTTTAAACACCCAGGATGTGTGTAGACATAAAGGCATGTAAAGTGACTGTGTCAATGGGAATGAGTGAGATGGTAGCACAGGACTAGAGAGGGGTAAGGAGGAGGAGTGAAGAGAGATGGAGGGAGAGCAAGGTCACCTCTCTGTGGCGGTAATGAAGTGGGTGAGAGTAAAATGGCAGCCAGGCATCAGAGCTGTCATATTAAGCATCGGGACCATCATAGGAGTGGGATATGTCTGTGAAAGGAGACACTGCGAGAAAAAAAAGACTGACTGTGACTGATGGCTTTCCTACTTTCTTTTTATGTGGACATTTTAAGACCTTGTGGTGAATAGCACAGGTCCCCCTGGTGTTTGAGACTCAAGTAAAGGGTTATGTGGATAGAGAGAGATAGAGAGAGATGCTACAGAACTATCATTAGCACGATGCATTGCTGTACATGGGGCAGGTGGCATAAGTAGCACACGTCAGTGCACACGGTGGCCCATGTGATCCCTCCCAGCAACAACAAAAATGAATGGGGCGAGAGCAAAAAAAAAAAAATCCATAGTCAGCAGCTTATGCTTTTATGCACATACAAAACACATGCTTATATCTCGCAGCACATAGTCTCCAGCACTCTGTCAACTTTATAGGTCCATGCATCATCCCTGCATCCTGTGGACCTTGAGACAAAAATTAACAACCAGTGATATACAGCTACATCCAACACACATCTATGTTCTTTTCACATTCCTTTACTTAGCTGAGCGGTCCTCGGGGGCTGATTTTACCTCGGCCCGAACGCAATTGATCTAGCTGCTAGTGTGGCGGAACAAAGACAGATCGGGTCATAAAAGAACCATCAGCGGTTCCCGTCCTTGTCTCATCCCCTTCTGCTCTGTGTTCCCAGTCTACCAATTGATTAATTCAGCATTACTCAGTTTAAAGCCCAGCCTGAGTGACATAGACCCATGTGACCATAGCTCGTACTGTATGTGGAGAACACTCACTCATCTGATTTAGAGACACAATCAAGGAACCAGTAGCAAAGCTACTACAATCACAAACATTTACATTTCTAGCATTTGGTAGACGTCCTTATCCATAGACATTTATCACATTAAGGGCCTAGCTTAGGGGCCCAGCAGTGGCAGTTTAACGGTGTTGGGAATTGAAGATCCTGTTGATCCTTCAATTCAGCAGTGCAACACCTTAATCATTGAGCTACCAACACCAGAGGTACTAGTGTAAGTACATTTCTCAGTAGTGTCATGGTATTGTTGTTTCCTGAATCAAACAGTTTGTCAGAAGCTCCCAGAGGGGTACCGTCAGTGTAGTAAAGCTTCACTTCAGCAGGGTATCTGATAGCTTAGCTTACTACATTATCCAAGTAGCTAGGAACTGTGTTAGCAGTCTTTGCTCTTAATGTCCCTGGTGGTCTATAGTCTAGGGATATGGAAAAGTATCTTGCGTTTTCACTAACGCAGCGTGAATTAGATTCCTAGGCAGGAAAGAAGAAGTCCTGGATAGACCTGAAAAGCTGTGTCAGAAAGAGTGTGTAAAACCTGTGTCTAATCAAATACACGGCTCAGATGATCCGATGTAATGACCTTAAAGCAGCTTAAGAAAACAACATTTACACACTCCACTGTGGGCATTTGAGTCTGAAACAGAGCGTAGTTTTCATTAGCAATTGGTAACGTGAAATCTGTTTTGTGGCCTAGGAAAGACACATTTACAGTATTAAGCACACCCTCTTATCCAGATTTGTCTCATTTTATACAACTGAGCAGTCAGGGGTTAAAGACCTTTCTCCTGGACCCAACAGTGGCAACAGATCTTCCAATTAACAGTCCAACACCTTAACCACTGCACTACCACAGAACAAAACTACCTTTCAAGACTACCTTTTAGAAAGTGGTGTGATTAGAAATGTGTCACAATATCTGTACATGTGAACCTGGTCTGCTTTTGCTTTTGTAATCGATAATGGCAACATCATTGGCTTTCACATTCCTTCTATCTTATATTATATCTGTTTTTGGTTATTTTTGAAAATGTCTAAAAGCCAGTCTTAAACCTAAATTTAATGAAAAGTTACTAATTAGGCTCACAAGGCTAGTAAATAAAATTCTCTTACTCTTTATATATACACTGCTCAAAAAAAATAAAGGGAACACTTAAACAACACAATGTAACTCCAAGTCAATCACACTTCTGTGAAATCAAACTGCCCACTTAGGAAGCAACATTGACTGACAATCAGTTTCACATGCTGTTGTGCAAATGGAATAGACAACAGGTGGAAATTATAGGCAATTAGCAAGACACCCCCAATAAAGGAGTGGTTCTGCAGGTGGTGACCACAGACCACTTCTCAGTTCCTATGCTTTCTGGCTGATGTTTTGGTCACTTTTGAATGCTGGCGGTGCTTTCACTCTAGTGGTAGCATGAGACGGAGTCTACAACCCACACAAGTGGCTCAGGTAGAGCAGCTCATCCAGGATGGCACATCAACGCGAGCTGTGTCTGTCAGCGTAGTGTCCAGAGCATGGAAGGCGCTACCAGGAAACAGGCCAGTACATCAGGAGACGTGGAGAAGGCCGTAGGAGGGCAACAACCCAGCAGCAGGACCGCTACCTCCGCCTTTGTGCAAGGAGGAACAGGAGGAGCACTGCCAGAGCCCTGCAAAATGACCTCCAGCAGGCCACAAATGTGCATGTGTCTGCTCAAACGGTCAGAAACAAGACTCCATGAGGGTGGTATGAGGGCCCAACGTCCACAGGTGGGGGTTGTGCTTACAGCCCAACACCGTGCAGGCACATTTGGCATTTGCCAGAGAACACCAAGATTGGCAAATTCGCCACTGGCGCCCTGTGCTCCTCACAGGATGAAAGCAGGTTCACATTGAGCACGTGACAGACGTGACAGAGTCTGGAGACGCCATGGAGAACGTTCTGCTGCCTGCAACATCTTCCAGCATGACCGGTTTGGCAGTGGGTCAGTAACGGTGTGGGGTGGCATTTCTTTGGAGGGACGCACAGCCCTCCATGTGCTCACCAGAGGTAGCCTGACTGCCATTAGATACTGAGATGAGATCCTCAGACCCCTTGTGAGTCCATATGCCGGTGCGGTTGCCCCTGGGTTCCTCCAAATGCAAGACAATGCTAGACCTCATGTGGCTGGAGTGTGTCAGCAGTTCCTGCAAGACGAAGGCATTGATGCTATGGACTGGCGCCTGCCCGTTCCCCAGACCAGACACATCTGGGACATCATGTCTCGCTCCATCCACCAACGCCACGTTGCACCACAGACTGTCCAGGAGTTTGGCGGATGCTTTAGTCCAGGTCTGGGAGGAGATCCCTCAGGAGACCATCCGCCACCTCATCAGGTGCATGCCCAGGCGTTGTAGGGAGGTCATACAGGCACGTGGAGGCCACACACACTACTAAGCCTCATTTTGACTTGTTTTAAGGACATTACATCAAAGCTGGATCAGCCTGTAGTGTGTTTTATCACTTCAATTTTGAGTGTGACTCCAAATCCAGACCTCCATGGGTTAATAAATTTGATTTTCATTGATCATTTCATTGATAAATATAGGAGGTACATTTTTGGCCATATTTCGAAATATATATATATGTATCGCTATTATGTGACCAGTCTTAAACCACTGTAAAATCCAGATTCAGCCTTTCTTTTGTTTAACGAGCAGCCTGTAATGTTACAGAGCAACCCAGCAGGTTTCTAAAGTTTCAAAGATGCTTCTGTGATGTTACGCAGCGCTGAAAACCAATACGTCTTTCATAAATATTGCATTATTGTCTCTGAAGAAAAAGCTTCACCAGGTTTAGATTATATGAAGAATCTACCAGGCAATTCCCTGGAAAATATAGAGCTGTTACTATGAGCGAGACGTTACTATAGAAACAACAGGAAGTGCTTAATATATAACTATCAGTTGTTTCAGTAGGGACTACAGTCGAAGCTGTGCTGGCATGTATCATTTATCAACAATATCTGATTTGAGAATTGAACAAAACTGTGCAATAAAGTATTTAAACATTTGGTCAAGCTCAGGAGAGAGAAAATTACATTTGAAAAATTCAACTTATTACTCTGAAAGCCAGCTCTTAGCTTCATTTCCAAAGCTACCAGTCAGGGAGGGTGAAAGCTAACACATCTTTGATGCTGTACATGTGGAAACAGCAGAGCACACAGATTTTCTAAGGTGGAAGTGGTGGCGCAGTGGTTAAGGTGTTCGGAGTTCCTCCACACCACCATAACACAGTTAGCTTTTTGAAACTCAGACGCTTTGTGCACTGAGGAATTGCCATGCTAGAACAATATTTGGCTTCCGGTGAAGGAATTATTTCATGCTATAACATACAAAGACATTCTGTGTGCTTTCAGTTTTAAGGCAACAGGAAGTCATTTATTCCAGCAGGGACTACAGTCGAAACTGTGCTGGCATGTATAATTGTTTGGTCGTATAATGTCTTTTTTGTAAGTATATTTAAATAGTCATAAGAGGAAAAGTAGAATAATTTTATTTCCTGTGGTCTAAACAATGTAAACCTTCTTTTTTCAAAGATACACAACAGTCTAATTACATCCTCTAATGAGGTTTTTCTTCTACAATTATAGTCTTCTAACCAGAGATACAAAAGACATGCCCTCGAGGCTACCACTTCAGTGACACGCTTTTTTTGTGCAATGTTGTCCCGTTTTCTATGAAATGGATTTACATATTCATGACTGAGATGCTTTTCAATTATTTCTCAGCAGTTTTTTAGTCTTGCCACCGTTTACTTTCAGGACATGTGTTAAAAAAATTAAATTCGTATTTTACGTTTCCGGCATTTGGCGGACGGCCCTTTATTCACAGCCACTTACATGATCTTAAATATATATCTCTATCTAGAAGACAAGATCATCACTGGGAAACTGCCTTTTGGGATAAATTGATCAGATCCAAATCATTAGTACTTAAGTAGTCTTATCATTCCATCCTTTTTTACTGTAACTTAAATACATATAGATAAATTTAATCAGGGTCAATCCACTACTCTATATATTTAAATGTGCTGCAGATTTTTTCTCTGATTTAGCCTAATGAGAAAGGAATTGTAGCCTCTGCCCCCTGCCTGCCCACACAGAATTTTGCATAGCCTCCTCTAGAGATGCACGGTTCAAATCTGAAAAAAAAAAAAAAAAAAAGTTTTCTGTAATAAAAAATAATGTAAAACACCAGAGGACATTTTTATCCAGATAATTAAACCGATTTTCGGTTAAAATCTGTAGCGAAGCGTTGCAAGGACTTACACGGCTTCACGCTCAAACAAACAAATTATCGTGCAGCGGTGTGACCTTAATGACCCACAGAACACACACACACACACACACACACTCGGAATACATGTATAATACAACAGCTAGTGTTTAGAATTCTACAGAGACACGCTTACACGTTTCGCAGCATGCTTTTTTACACATTTTGACTTTTTCTTATTTTAAATTCTTAGACTAAACTCTGAGAAAATTTTCTTCTGTCTACAGAGTGATGTAATCTTCTTAATGAGGAAGTGGTAGCTAAAATGGTTGTAGCTCTGGGTTGGTAATCTAAAGATTGGCCATGCTGCTAATTTTGGGCTCTTGCACAAGGCGCTTAACCCTCCCTGCTCCAGAGGCGCTGTATCAAATCTGATCCTGCGCTCCAATCCCAACTTCCTACACTGGGATATGTTAAAAAAAATCTGATCTTATGCGTATGTTACAAAAGAAAGGCTGCTATATGCATAGTTATCCTTCCCTCGAACCAAACTGAATGGAAATGTATTGCTTTTTGACACGTCCTCTTGTATACTCCACATAGGGCATCATAAAACCTCGTACACGCCGTGAGACGATCATAATTCACACGCTGTGTCTGCAGGAAAAACTTGTTTTAGGCGTAAAATGACAACAGCTTCCAGAATGTTAGCGGTCTCGAGCGACTGGTTCATTCTGGAGCACCGCTGTGGAACGGATGGAAGATGCAGCTGCTTAGGTTCCCGTCTTGTTCTCCTCCATCAGAAACATGCGGATTCCTATGGAGAATGCGGGGTACTGTGTCATCACTGACAGTAATCAGAGAACACAGAGTGAGCACTTAATTTTACACACTGTGAATTTCCTTTCCGCTGCCGGAGAGCTGAAGTGTGTATAGCGGCTCTTCTGGAGCGGTGCTGGCCAGCTTTGTTTCCGTGTCATAATGAAAGATGGTCATGTGTTGGCCTGCATTAGGTGTGATTTCTGCAGCGTTTACGACTTTGTCTGTCTTCTTCGCTTTTGAGACGTAAAAAAAAAAAAAAAATGAGCAAAGATGTCTGTCGTAAACCGCGGCACAGCGGCACTGAGTTAAATCGAAGAGGATTTCAAGCTGAGAAGTCAAGGTCGAGTGTGTGTGTTTTATATTTTATTTTTATTTCTTATTTACTTATTTGATTTATGTATATGATTCCACAATCAGCTGTTTTTTTTTATTCATAAAAACTTTTATTACCAAGCAATAAATAGCATGACAAATTTAAGGGTTGAACTATTTTAAGTGTTTTAATGCATAATAATGCTTTAAATAAAGAAGTGGGGGGTAACTAGGGGTACATGTATTCTGTCATGGTTGCTAATCAAATCTAGCCAGTTCTTCACACTAAAAAGTAACTACACTGTATAGATATATCATATATTTCCCGAGGCTCGAAGAAATGGCAGAATTTACTACTCTACAATTTGGAGTCTTTGAATTTTATTGTTGTTGGTTTTACAGCTTGTGGTTAGTGGTCTTTACAAAAAAAAAAACTAAACACAATTTTCTGTTTTCAATGTAGTGGACATCAAAACCATTTTAGTTTGTAAAGACAGTCTTTTCCATAAAACATGCTCGTTCCTCTGGAACCATTTTGAATGCAGTGTAGGAAGGAGTTCCTAGCATCCCAGCCAATCAAACAACATATTACCAGAAATCCTAGGATGTTCTCGGTACAGTACAGCAGAAATTAATAGAATCCCAAAAACATTTATTAAAACGAAATGTCCGCTACAGAGGCCTAGGATTGCTGCCGAGGAGGGGAATTTAGGATGATTTTTAGGGTAAAAATACTTCAGAGATCTGGTTTGTTGGTAGTAACAGTACTGGTAGTAATTTTATAATATGATTGGTGTGGAATGAGTTTGGTAGGGGGCCCCAACCTCATACTCTTTCATAATGCCCAAAATTGCTAGTGCTGCAAAGGACACAAGTCAATGGGCCGGGTCTCAGGAGGCTGTTCCAGATTTAATCTCAATCTTTCTTCTGTTCTAACCGCCACACTTCTGTTTTTTCATCAAAACCTGAATCATGGTGATGGGGATTTGCTCATTCAGCCAAAATGATATAAGGGAGACCAGGCATTAATTTTGGCCAAAGATGTCTGGGGTGCAGTCGGCGTTCCGGTTCATTTAAAAAGTTGAGTGGGGTTGTGGGGTTAAGACAAAGTCAGGGCTCTGGCCAGGACATATGTTTTTCCACATTGACCATAACACACCATGGGTTTATGGAGTATCTCCTCAAAGGCATTGTCATGCTGGAACAGTGTTTGGGCCTCTTAGTTTTGCTATTCAAATTTTAACGGCTGGTGCCTAAAGTGTATCATGCATTTTTTTCGTTGTTTGTTTTGTGTTTCTGCACAATATAGATTTAACTGTGGTAAGTAAAGATCAAAAATCTATAGGGTTCTGTAGGAAACAGTACAACAGACCTATTCTTTCTCTTTTTATCCTCTCTGGATAAATGTATTATACAAAATAATAGTTTTATGGTTTTTGTGTGTGAGTTGTGTGCATTTTCATAGCATGCAGACCCATGATGGACAAAAGCGCCTAGGGGTAATAGCTTCGAAATGTCAAACTGCCTTAGCTGAAACTACTCTCGTATCGTGACACGGAGAAGTGGCAAAGGAGAGACACCGTAAGTGAGGTGAAATTTGGAGACCTAACAATGTCATGAGTATTGGTGAATATGTGTCAAAACGTATTACAGGAACAAGGTTCGGTCTGTCTCTCTGGTTTTAAACGCTGGGGTGTGGTGAAGGCGAGTTTCTTCTCACTCTTTTCGGTAGCTTTGACTCGACGCATTGAATAAGTAAGTCAAACAGACAACAAAGCATATAGAATTTGACTTAAACAAAGCCACACCTGGGTCATATAGTCATAAACAAATAAGTCTTTCTAAGACGTTTTGCATGTTCCAGCCTTATACTGTATGTGTACCGCAAAAAACACACCCTCTACAGGCTTTGCATCTGACCGCAGAAGCTGCTAGTAAAGTTGTTGACCGCAGTCTGTTGTGTGGTGTTGTTTACTTATGCACACCTATCAGCACAGGACAGGTCTTGTGTCTTCCAAAACTGTCGGGCCTTTGTGCACAAAGCTTCTGAGCTCCATAAAAGACATGTTGTGTTCTGGTTGGTGCAGAAGAATCCGTGTGTCCTGCACAGAGTCCTAACCTTGACTTAACCACTCTTAACACCTTTGAGGATCAATTGAAACACCGACTGCGCCCCAGACCTTCTCACCTGACATTATTGCCTGTTCACACTAACATGAAAGGGATATCCCCCAAATCCATGCTTTGGAGACTTTCCAGAAATATGGAGATTATATAAGGAAGTGAGTTGAAATCTAGAGTAGATTAGACTATACTAGAGTAGAGTAGACTATTTAAAAAAAAACACCGGACAAGATGGTTGAGTGCCTTAATACTTTTGTCTATATAGTGTTTTCATGTAGTTAAAATTCATTTGGGTATTTGAAAATGAGTATGCGAAGCCAGAAGTATGTTCCAATCTTTAGTATGCAAATTACAGTAGGCGAAACGGTACCGAATAACGAACTACGCCCAGCACAGATTTTGAAGTAAGCAAACGATGGACAATTTGCTATCCCATGAGGCCGCGAGAGGGACGACTCGTCATATGTGGAAGTGGTGGAAAGCTTTAATACAGCACTTTCAAGTAACTTTAAGTACAATACATTAATCCTTGTGGTTAAATTTAATTTGTTTAACATCGTACGAGTTAAACATTATTAAACTTTAAATTCACGCTGATGTGACATCAGATGTCATGTGTCGATATAAAAATTGCGTATGTAGAAAGTCACCTGTTACTATACTATATGGAACATCCTTTTTTAATGTGCTTACAGAAACGTAGTACCTACTTAAGTAAAATGTGATTTTGGATAAAGCCATCATTGGAATCTCCCCTAGAAAAAGAAACAGAATCAAAAAGGAATATGTCCTTGTAAGAGCTGCCATCTGTCTCTATTTTGTGTGGGCAGAGATAATGAAGCGAGAAGAAAGACCAGTGCATCATGGGATGATGTGTAAAGTCAGCCTTGACGTGGCTTGACAGTGTCAGATCTTTTCAGTGTCCATGTTTTTACTAAAAACGAGTGTGAAATTTCTGTCATCCTGACAAACACCGGTGGGTTCGTGAGTGAAGTGTCGACTTTCAAGTGAAGATCGGACTCCCTGTTATTCTACAGTGTGAATGTATTTTCAGAGATAAAAGCTTCAACGTAAGTTGTTTTTAAAGCCTCCCTTCTTCCCTCCCACCCTTTTTTCATCTCACCCCATGAATGCAACACTCGTTCTTTGGAGATCA
>VCAZ01000105.1:0-152500 GCA_005784505.1 Bagarius yarrelli
TCTCTCTCTCTCTCTCTCTCTCTCTCTACACACACAGAGATAAAGAGAGAGAGATAGAGAGAGAGAGAGAGAGAGAGAGAGAGGAAAGTAAATGTTTTTTGTAAATGTCAGACTTTCGCATCAAACATCTGGCATCTCAAAATTTAGGTCGCTCTTTTACATGTTGTAAATTCCCCGGTACGCGGTTCCCGGTTTTTAATGTCGATAACGTCACAGATTTGCGCTAGTTTGGGAGATTGTCACATCCCGTGAGCAAATAAATAGTGATCAGAAATAAAAATATAGATATAAATTGTTGATATGAAAAATAAAGTCTAGAGTGAAACTAGCTGTAAAGTAGTTCATTAGCTATAAACTAAGAAAAATCTAATAATTGACATTTTTTCTTGTTATTAGATCATTTGTTCAGATAATTTTGTCATTTTTTTTTTGCTCAAGTTGCTGAAATGCACATTTTTATCAGGTTTTCTCACATTTATCTGCTTTTTTATTAAGACATTTTACAAAAAAAGGTACATTCCGGTGGCAGAACCTGTCCAATTCGACACTTTGTACTCCATAATATCGAATTTAGTTCGGAAAACTTCAGCAGTTGGTTTTCGGAAAATGCGCTAGCTTTTTTTTGTTGTTATTTTCGGGAAACATCTTACGCTTTTAATCACATCCCGTTCCGCAGAATCGACGCCCACAGGCGGCTGTGCTTTATTTCCATTTTTCATGTTACAGTAAAAGACACGCGCTGATTCAGACAGGACAGACTAAAGGATTTCCTTTAACGGGTTGAATCGTCTCATCAGGACCGACGTTCAGCTCCCGAGCGTTCAGTCTTTATGTGGCCGAGATCCCGTTTCTGCGTCAGTCCAGAAAGAATTTGGTGTTAAATATTTTTCTAGAACAGCAGCGCAGGTTTATATTAATGTGTTTTTGTTGCTATAGAAACAGAACGTTGATTTGTACAATGGCTAAAAACGTATAATCTGGTAAGGAGTCTCCAGTGCCAGTGTATTCTGATGTCTAGAGTTTCCACCTTTTAGTGTTTATTTTTATTTTATTTGTCATGCACACAATTAAACACTGTAGGAGATGTAATAAAACACTTTTCACAAATGTTTATATAAAAAAAGTTTCAGACAAAAAGCATTTATAAATTTTGTAAGAATGAAATAAAATTCTCAGATCATGTTATTGTAGTAGATTTACAGCACTGGGCAGACGTTCTTATCCAGAGCGACTTACATTTATATCTGTTTTACAACTGAGCAATTAGGGGTTAAGGGCCTTGATTAGGGGCCCAGCAGTGGTGGCTTGGTGGAGCTGGGAATGCGGGTTAGTCCAACACCCTAACCATGAGCCACCACGTCCCCCAAACTTCCTAAAATGAATAATAATAATAATAATAATAATAATATCTAAATTAAATTAAATGAAATCCTTAAAGGATATTATTATATTACTATTATATTTTATTATTATTACTATTATTATTATTATTATTATTAGTATTATTATTATATTTTTTCAAGAATTTGCTATAATGTAAGAGAGCATTAACTTATTTGCATTTTTGGTAGCGCGGTGGTTAAGGTGTTGGACTGATTGGGGTTGGATTCCCACTGTTGGGCCCCTGAGCAAGGCCTATAACCCCCTTGTTTGCTCAGTTGTATAAAAGAGATAAATGTAACCCTTCCTGGATAAGGATGTCTGAGTGGGAAAGTGGCAGAAAAAATAGGCACATATATTATGTTTGATCTTTTAATTCTACACCGAATATTTCTTTATTTCTTTATTGCCACTGCATCCGCCGTCCTTCCTGCTCTGAACTTGAACTGTTTTTTATCTAATTTGTTCCGACCGGTATGTACTGATGCGTTTAGTGGAAAGTGTTTTGCTTGATTAGCTTCTCGTTTTTTCCCCATTGATCTCCAGGATAAAAACACTGTGTTGCATTGTGGGAATGTTTACTGATAAAAGTGTAATAGAATTCATCAGTTATTAAATTTGCAGAGCCTTTAACTAAATTTACTTTATTTAATTCAGCCGTAATGGCATCAAACACTGTTGTATGCTAGCTTGTTGTCGACTAGCATGTTTTTAGTGAGTTATGCAAAATTAGATAAGCATAAAACTTTGTATAAAACATTGTTTATAAGCTGTTTAGATCTTTAGTGTCTTATTTTCTTCTTCTGTTCTATTTTTAGCTGATAAAGAAACATCTGGCTAGCATGGGCTCGTAAGGTTTGCGTAACACTAGGTTTAAGTTGGTGAAGATGCTAAAGAACAGTTTGCACTACATTCTTTTTCTTCTTCTGCTTCTTAATGTTTCTAAATGTTTCTATTCTTCCTCTTCTTATTCGTAGATTGTTTAGCACTGTTTAGCAGCTCTTTAGTCTCTTCGTTTCTCTGTTTAATATCATTATAACTTTTATTACAATATTAAAAAATGTTTAAAATTGGTCAATTCACTGATATTTAGAGATAATAGTAGCTAAATCACATGGATTCTAGCGCTGATTAGCAGATTATTGGTTTCTGTATGTTTCTGGATGATATTTAATTAGACCTAAAGCTAACATATGGTTTTTTTAATACAAAAATTGTTTACAGACTGCCCATTTTTGATTAGCTTTTTTAGCATTAGGCTAACGCTACAGATTGGAGCAGTTTTGCTAATCTCCAGTAAAATACTGTAATTGATTGTGTAACATCACAAACTACAAAACCAACGCAAACAAACGAGAAGCCTCGGGGAGATCGCCGTGACTCGATACACATTTCTAGAGCTAAAACAAAAAAAATAAATAAAGAGCGATTTGCGCTAACACACACCTGAGGAATGTAAGAAAAGCGCTGCGAACCAACAGAACCTGATCTGAGTGAATGCGGCGCTGGTATTTATAAGCTTCACTTCCTCCCTTTTGTTTTGTCACAGCTGTGTATGATACTTTTGGATCTCGAGCAATGCTGGCGAAGTGACAGGATGTAGAGAAGTTCATTAAAAACCATCACACACACACACACAATCACACACACACACACACCGGATATGTAACCTCGCGTCTCTCTCTCAGGACTGGTTGTATTTCGGGACTGAACTCGACTCCTTTCTCAAACTCTGTGGAAACTTCTGACTCCGGCTGAGTTTCTGTCTCACATCTCGACCTCTTTAATCTCTGAAACCGAGGAGGTCGCCATGTTTCTGACCCCGAGCTGGAACTTTCTCACAGCTCCAGAGCTCTGAGAGAGACGCACCAACCCAGATTACTTACATATACTTTTACAGCATTCAGCAGACGTTCTTATCCAGAGCGACTTACATTTATCTCTTTTATACAACTGAGCATTTGGGGGTTGAGGGCCTTGCTCAGGGGCCCAAAAGTAGCAATTGAGGGGAACTGGGAATCGAACCCTGATCCTCCAATTAGCAGTTCACTGCACTACAACTTCCTCCGGTTATATACTGTAGTAAGACACGGATGAATTTAATTATAATACTTTTATTGAATATTAACATAAAGTCAACTGGAAGGTGGAAGTTCAGCGGTTAAGGTGTTATACTGTGGGTTCAACTCCCAGGACCACCAGGCTGCCATTGCTGGGCCCTTAAGCGAGGCCCCTAAACCTTACCTGCTTAGTAAAATAAAAAAATTGAGATGAACACATTTAGGATGGGATGTTATAGGAGAATTAAATTTAACTCCATTGTTGATAATTAAGGATTTGGTAGTTTAGTGTTTAAAGTGTTTAAAGATTGTGGGTTCAATTCCCAGCACCACCAAGCTGCCACTGCTGGACCCCTGAGCAAGACCCTTAAGCCTTAACTGTTCAGATTGATTAAAAGAGGGGGTCACTGTGGTTAAGCGCGTCTGCCGAATGCTGTAAATGTGAATAATTTATCTTTAACATCAGGTCCTGGAGGAATTTATTACTCATTAAAGAAGATTTTATTTTATTAATAATCTGAAAATACTTTTTAATGTAATATCATCAGAAATAATTTACAAACACACCCTTGTAGGTTCTATTAAGGGTTTATAAAGTGCTAATTCTTTGCCTTTATAACAAAGATCTAGTTTTAAGGAAAAATCATTTATATATATATATAATTTAAACGATTTTCCTCCAATCAGAATCAGAAATTTGTACAAATTGATTGAACGACAGATTTGAAATACCGGCCGAGAAACGGCGAGGTCTCACACACCTACAGCCCGTCAGCCAAAATCTTTAAAGAATCTAAGTCATAGAGATTGTAAAGTGTTTAATTACCCATTTTTAAGCTATTATACACATTATTATTTATTTATTTATTTATTTTTAAACAGCAGCATACAGACTTTAATGGAATGGTTTTAGATAATAATTTTAGTAAAATACCTAAAACAAGAAGCGTATAGCGTATATCATACACACACACACACACACATATATATGTATTATTTTGTAGTCTTTAGTCTCAAATTTTGTAATTGATATTTTACTCTTTTACTATGAATATTACACCATTAATTTCCTGTACGTCTCAAACCTTTTTATCTGATGGTCTAACTTTTATGATAAAAAAATGAAATTCTAGTTTTAAATACAGTAAAAACTTGCTAATTTTAACACAGTTTATACATTTAATGCTTGAAAAAAGAGAATTCAATGTCCGAATCAATACAAATCGGGGGACGAGATTACGGATACGAGTTACCAAAAGGACAAAAACAAACAAACAAACAAACAAACAAACAAACAAACACTAATAGAAAGTAAAGCACTCAGAGGAGGTAACATATCACTACTGCCACCCAACATGCCGGGCAACAAACTGACGGCAAACAAATCACGTTAAATAAAAGTGTGTAATAATAATAATAATAATAATAATAATAATAAAAACAACTGCTGGAACAACAGCTGGAAAACTGCATGAATTCAGCTTGCACTAATTGTACATATCTGCTAATTTGCCTATAGCGTCTATCTGATCGCAGTATATTAATAGTTACATCAGCAGTTTACACTTCCTATCTATCGTTCTACTGTATCTGTTTCTCTCTGTCTAGCCGTTATACATTTTATCTATTCTGTTCATCTGTATCTGTTTCTCTCTGTCTAGCATTTATATCCACATCCAATGACATCATTAGTCTATCTGTCTCTACCGCACATTATATCCACAATGACATACATTAGTCTATCTGTCTCACTGCTACTCGCACATTTATATCCACATGACATACATTAGTCTATCTGTCTCACTGCTACTCGCACATTTATATCCACATGACATACATTAGTCTATCTGTCTCACTGCTACTCGCACATTTATATCCACATGACATACATTAGTCTATCTGTCTCACTGCTACTCGCACACAATTATATCCCATGACATACATTAGTCTATCTGTCTCACTGCTACTCGCACATTTATATCCACATGACATACATTAGTCTATCTGTCTCACTGCTACCCGCACATTTATATCCACATGACATACATTAATCATTAAATTAACCGTATATAGCAGACGCAGCACACAGTGTAATGAAACAACGTTTGCTCCAGGTGCTACACAAAAACACACAATTACACAGACAACAAACAACAAAGAGCCACTAAACAGAACAACACAGGGCTAAAGGCTAAAAGTAAATTGTCTCTGCAACATAAAGTGCATGTGTGCAACCTGCTGCAAACAGTGCAAGACCGACAGAGCAAATAAACACTACAGACTCCGTTTGTAAATAAACGTCTGACTAACGTTCAGATTAAACTGTCTGGAATTTTATTAACGCGTTTGTTTTTTTGTCTATCAGAGACGATGGGAAACTGTATCTGTTACGATTCAGACGACGGCTTCTCCTACCACCCCGACGATGAGATCTGTGAGCACTGTAACTGCCCCATTCCTCCAGGGAACCAGGTACGAGCTTCACAGGGCAATACTACAGAAACAGGAGCCTCATCATGGTGCTTTGTATCGTATCTCATTCAGGATGTGTTTCTTTAAAAATGTGGATTTATATGTTTTTGCTAACAGTGCATCACATACATACGTTAACCCTTTACTGCCTGGTGTTGCTTTAACCTCAGACTGTACGACGGTCAAAACGCCTCACAAATGGACACTCGTCCGGACTTTTCCATCATTAATCCAGGACAGCATCATTAACCTAGAACCAAAGTTCTGTCGCTAAATATTAGCTAGCAGCAAACTAAAACAGTGTAATCTCTAGGGTCAATCTTCTTCATAAAATCTCAATACGTTTCTCTTCCTGGTTATCTGTCAATCAGACTCATTTCCATATTTTCCCCTGGTGGTTTGAAGTTGTGGTCCTAATTGCGTCATTAGGTTCCACCGCTCGAATTGGTTCCTGGTTTGAAAGTCTAAAATCTTCTTGTTCTGAGAAAAAAAACAATCAGAGCGGCCTTTAATCGGCTTTCGGTGAACAAGTTAAACTCGCCATCAAAGACGTCAGATTAGGATTAGTTTAAGATTAAAGGAACCGAAGTAGAGCTGACCTATAGGGATCTTACATTTGGTCACATGACTATTTCCGTATTTTATTTGCTTTTTGTTGATTTTTTTACAAACTCATCCTTAATTGACTGCATTTATAGCACCGTATTGCAACTGTGTGATGTCCTAAACCCAAAAACTAAACTGAAAATAAATTTTGTACTTTTATAAAACCTGTAATATTATAAACGAGTTTTATAACAGAGTTACTCTCATCAAAGACAGTGTTTTATCAATAAAATTAAGACTCTCTATTTATTACTGTACGAGTAACATCTACTAGGGAAGTGGTGGCTTAGTGGTTGGACTAATAGAAGAAAGACCGCGGTTTGATTCCCAGCCACCACTGGGGGTCCTTGAGCAAGGCCCTTAACCCGCTGTTTAAAAGGGCTCTGGATAAGGGCATCTGTAAATATCATGTAAATATAATATAAATGTAATAACTTTTGGGGAAGTAGTGGCTCATGGTTAGGGTGTTGGTTCGATTTCCAGCTCCACCAAGCTACCAGAGTGAGGCCCTTAACCCCCAATTGCTCAGTTGTATAAATGAGATAAATGTAAGTCGCTCTGGATAAGAACGTCTGCCGAATGCTGTGAATGTAAACGTGCTGTTACACACGTGCAGTGTGAGAGTTCTAAAAATAAAGAAATGAGAAAAATAAATAATATGAAAAAAACTAATTACCCAAATAATAATAATAAAAAAACAAAGTTAAAAAAATGTAAAAGGTAAAAAAAAAAAATTACAAAAAAAAAATTAAAATAAATAAAATTATATAATTAGGTTGAATAAAATTAAATAACATTTTAATTAAAATAAAAAAAAAAAATTAAATTAAATTAAATTAAATTAAATTAAATTTAATAGCTGGAGTGATTTTGAAATAGAGTTAAATAAGAAAGGGGTAAAAAATAAATAAATAAAAAGGGTAAAAATAGCTATAAAACACTATAAATTCTTTAAAGAACAGGGGAGGTTTTAGCTCCACACTGGTTGTATTTGTATTTTCAGAGTGAATGCTGATATTTTCGGCACTGAGACGCGCGACTGCTGGTTTCGTAGATCAGCAGCTGAAATTTGATCTTTTAACCACTGAAATTCAGAGTAAAGTTTCTCCAACAGAGGGAAAACCCACGTCACGCAATAAAGGACTACCGAGATATCAATCCTTTCAAAAGCGACTGACGGAGAGAAAAGCATTCGTTTGTTCACATTAGTTCCTGACATGTGAATATAAACTGACTGTTTTACTGATAAAGTTTTAATGGAAGTTTAATAATGAATAAAAAGAATTCTTTAGATAGTAAAAACAGGAAGTAGTGATGGTACGAGAGGAATTCACCGAAAAAACATGATGTGTTTCAACCGACAGCTATAGTAGAAATAGTGTGTGTGTGTGTGTGTGTGTGTGTGTGTGTGTGTGTGTGTGAGAGAGAGAGATTCCGATTTCTGCCTTGTCTAATTATGTGTCAGAAGACAGAGAAAGACAAATCGAGAGCAAGTGAAAGAGAAACATAAAGAGAAAGACTGAGAGAGAAAGAGAGACAGAGAGAGACAGAGAGTGTAAGAGAGAGAGAAATATAGAGGGAAAGAGGGACAGACAGAGAGAAAGAGAAAGAGAAAGAGAGAGAGAGAGAGAGAGAGAGAGAAAGAGACAGAAAAAGAAACAGAGAGAGGGAGAGACAGAGAGAGAGAGAGACAGAAAAAAGGTAGAGAGGGAGACAGAAAGAGAAAAAGAGAGAGAGAAAGACAGAGACAATTGTCACTCAGTGCTTTTGGCATGTTAATATACTAAGCAACAAAAAACTTACAAAACAATATATTTTAATTACATAATCATAGCCAATCGAGGCTTTCACTGTCAGGCCACGCCCCCTAGCTGAGATCGTTAAGTTGGTCTCAGCCTCAGTCGTCACACTTCAGAAGTTTCGAGGTCGTCCTCTGATTGAATTTTAGAGAGACGTGTGTGTCGTGTCCACCTGGATGCAAGTCGTCTTTATGAAGACAAACAAATACCAAAAAACAGGTTCAGTGACAGAAATTTGCTTGAGAAGCTGCTAAACTGGTGGCTATAAAACCCCATGAACTACATTAGCTTTGTAATTGTCTCCTAGAGACAAAAATACTGATAAAGGAAATGAAATACACTCTGGCAGCTTGACTTACAAGTCTCCCAGTTATTAATTAAACTCGTTAAAATTCCATTTTAACGTTCCTCTTCTTCTTCTTTTTAGATCTCGTATGATGACACGAAACTCCCGATCAACTACACGCCTCCTCCCAACTCGCCGTTACCAGGTCAGCTGAGGGTTGCGATCTGATGACCCTCTGATAATCTCTGTTTACATGCATCCCGATTAAAAGATCCTGTTTGAGTGTTCACATGAGATTTGATCTAATCCAGTCTGGTGCTTACGTGTAATTTCGTGACATGTGTTCAGCTCGTCTGATGATCCACAGATGCCAAGTGTTGGACTGCTGATTGGAAAATCACGAGTTAAATTCCCAGTGGCAGCTTGGTGGTGCTGGGAAATGAACTCATGATCTTCTGATGCTCAGTCCCTCTGGGTGAGGACGTTTGGCAAATGGCAGAAATGTAATCTAGTTGTGGATCTTGTCTTACTTAAGCAGTAACGTGGGTAGTATTGACCCCCCCCCCCTAAAATGGTAACAAAACGTTTGCATGGCACGCCGGTCATTACTGTATGTCAAGACCAGGCATGAGCGTCAGGACGTACAATCAAAGTGATCAGATCCACTCGTTTACATGGTGGAATTTTTCTGATTATGAGAAGGTTTATCTCACCTCTCTAAACCCGAATAAATGATTAAATCAATTTGGGCATTTTACATTTATACAAGGGTTAAGGACCCTGCTGAGGCGGCCCAGCAGTGGCAGCTTGGTGGTGGCTGGGACTTGAACCCATGATCGTTCAATCACCAGTCCAATACTTTAACCACTGAGCCACCACTTCCCACTGAGGTGTTTTTATAGAGTGTTTTTAATCGGATTGGATATTAAAACTGATTCTAATCGTAATTCAACGCTTAACTGATCATCAGCACAAACCAGAACCAGACCAGAACTCTAGTCCTAAATTAATAACTATCTGAAAGTCTGATAAATAGATTTGATCAGAAATCTGGATGCTGATTGGTCGTTAGGGTTTGAAGAGTATTATATGCTGTTAATTCACTCGTTCCAATAGGTCACCCTTTCCATGTTTGTTTATGACTTTTAGAACTTTTTCTCACAGCCCTTCCACGACGAGTGTAACCAGAAACGGATAAAAAAAGTTGTTGTTTGATAGAAATTTCACACATTTCTGCGACGTAAGACTAATAAAACACTCTGAGTCGTGCTGTTAGAGTAAAAACAGTATGAGTGACTCGACTTTATCGCGCCGTCGCGTTGGTGATCATCAGTTTGTGTTTAACAGTAAATCATTTAACAGACTGAAACTCCAGATAGACTAAAATCAGAATTCTATTTGGTAAAATTCTGCAGATCTAGAATGATAACAGAAACGATGCTTAAACAACATACATTTTTTTTTCCAGATAACTTAATAGTAGCAAAGTACAGCTATAAACCGTCCCACGCTGACGACCTGGGATTTGAGAAAGGCGAGAAGATGAAGATCCTCGGGG
Organism: Bagarius yarrelli; assembly: GCA_005784505.1. NCBI lineage: Eukaryota > Metazoa > Chordata > Actinopteri > Siluriformes > Sisoridae > Bagarius > Bagarius yarrelli. The sequence goes on from VCAZ01000105.1 coordinate 10,162, forward strand.
AGTAAGTTAAAAATCGATACGATATAAAGTCTGCTTAGTCACGTGATTATCCAATCAGCCAATCCGGTGGCAGCAGAGCAACACGTATTTAAATCATTTCAAGAGCTTCATTTTCACATCAAACATCAATTTTGACATGCTTTTCTGCTCAGGACGGCTGTACAGAGTGATTATTTCAGTTCTCCTCTGATCATCTCTCATTACCTGCTCAGGACGGCAGGTTTTGTGTAAAATCGTAACTTTTTTGTGACAAATTTCTGAAATCCGGCACACACAACGATCCTAAAACTCGTCTTCTAACACAGAACCTTCGAACTGAAGCTCTTGAAGATACAATGAGCTGCACTGCTGCCACATGATCCAGCTGTTAGATAACAACCTCAAGACTTTAGTCATAAAAATGTTGGCTAAATTGTTTGTTGTGCTTTTTTAACAATATTTTTAATTTTTTAAATTTTAATACCAAAATTTAAATGAAAAAAAAAAATTGGGATTTTTAAAAATTATTCCTGCTGTTTATAATATATTTATTTGTTGTATTCAAAAAATAAATTCTAATTAAATGATAAAATAATTACTAATTAAAATTAATTATTGGTATTAGAATATTTTGAATATATTTATTTTCTAAATAAAATAAATATAACTATAAAGAATTCTATAAATATATAACTATAATCAGTTATAAGTAAATGTAATTAAAATATAGACGATTTTATGGAGAGTTGTTTACTGGTGAGATTAGATGATGTTTTTAACATATTTTTTAGTTGTTTTTTATGAGTAATATTTGGTGGCAGAAAACCCGAAAGACCTAAAAAGTAAAATTTTCCTGATTTATTACTATATAAACATTTAAAAAGAATTATTTGGTATATTGATAAAAGATGAAATATGTGTGAACAGTGTGTTATACCCGTGTTTTTTCTGTGAATGTACATCAGACTGCAGTGTGTTATAAAAACGAGACTTGCTGTATGAAATTAATTTCATTTAAATAAAATATAAAAAATGTTTTTCTTTAATAAATTTAATTCTTTGGTTCAGTCTCAGCGAAGATCCTGAATGGTTCATGGCCGAGTCTCTGATGACGGGACAGAAGGGTTACGTACCACGCACCTTTGTGGCAAAAACTCAACAGCATCGAGACTGAACCGTATGTCCATGTTCTACCCCACACACACATACACACACACACACACACATAGAAAAAGATAAAGATTAGTAACACACACATACAAACATAAAAATAAACAAACATACTCTTGTTTTACCCTCAACAGTGTTCTGTGCTTTAAACACTAATGCTTGTATAGTGTAAGAGTGTAGATGTGTTGTAAAAGGGTGTAGAGGTTGTGTAAAAGGTGAGAATGTATAAAGGTTTGTAAAGATGTTTTAGAGGGGGCCTAAAAGAGTGCTGAGGTGTGAGGGAAGAAGTGTGTGGAGGTGTGTAGAAGAGTAGAAGTGTGTAAAAAGATCTAGAGGTTTGTAAGATGTTGTAGAGGTGTGTAGATTGTGTAAGGTGTGTGTAGAGGTGTGTAAAAGAACTGTTCACCTGTGTGTAGATGTGTGTAAAGATGTGTAAAAGAGTGTACAGCTGTGGTGTAGATGTGTGTGAAGGTGCGTGAGGTGTGTAAAGACTGTACAGTGGGTGTAGATGTATGTAAAGGTGTGTAAAAAAGTGTACAGCTGTGTGTATATGTTGTAAGAGTGTGTAAAAGAGTGTCTGTGTGGAGGTGTGTAGATGTGTGTATGTAAAGGTGTGTAAAGATGTGAAGAGGTGTGTAAAGATGTTAGTGTAGAGAGGTGCAAAAATGTGTGTGTGTTAGTGGTGTAAAGGTTGTAGAGTGTGTGAAGGTGTGTACAGTTGTGTGTGGTGTGTGTGTACAGGTGTGTAGAGATGACTAACAGTCTTTAGAACTAGAGCAGGAAGGTAAATTGACACTCTGTTAATAAACTCCGGCACGAGGCGGAGTAAAGTAAAGTGTAGGCGACTGCAGGGGCAAATGAGGCAATACCTTTAAATACCCCTAAAGATCATCATACAGCAGCAGGAAGTCTCTCTGTTTCATCACACACCACAACCAGGAATGGGTGTACTAGTAAGTTCACCCAGTTAAACGCACACACACACACACATGCTGGAGAGACGCCTCCATTCTTATGTACGTTCACTCGAATGGAACTCACACACTATGAGTGTGACGTGTGTTAAAACCTTTTGCAGTGTTGAAACACACACACTCCATCATCTGACTCATTTCTTTCCTACTTTCTATTCAATTTTTTCTTTTTCATAATTCTGTCACTCACCTAACCCCATTTCATTTTCCGATAACCCATCATTCAGCGCTTAAAAGTAATGGCACCCATTTAACCTTTATGAAGTTTTTTAGTTGTGAATAAATACTGTTTTTATAGAAAAGCTTCATTGTGCTACAAGCTGAAGAAACTTATATATATATACACACACACACACACACACAGGGGTGTATTGACTTACAAGTTTAATCCGGATCTCGTAACTCAAATTACTCGTATGTCAAATCAGTTTTCCCATTTAAATGTCATTAATTCGCCCGGGTCTCAAAAAGACACCAAAATTTTTATGTTCCATGTTTTTAAATAAGAAAAATAAACGTACAAATACTGAATATTGTATAAAAACACTACAATGGGATGTACTGGAATAAACTGGTTTGATTAAGTATAATGTGCAGCATTTACCTTGGAGATCAGACGACTCCACTTGCTAACGCGCATGTCTGACTAGCTATCGAGTGACACATGGGATGCTGGGCAGATGTTACAGCGTTTACTGTGGCGTTAGCTACGCCAACTAGCGCTTAGCCAGTCTGAAGCTGCCTCGTAACCCGAATTTTAGCTCGTAACTCAAAGCAAAAAAAACAGATGAGAGACGACTCGTATCTCCAAAAACTCGTTAGTTGGGACACTCGTAAGTCAAAGTTCCACCGTACTATTGGTAAAAGTGAAGAACCCCCAGGCTCTGCATCCTCCTGAGACTCCGCCTAATGATTTGTGTTCTCTGTAGTGTAAATTTTGTTTTTATAAATGTTTTTAAAACTATTCTATTAATTTGTCATTTGATTGGCTGGGATTCCGGTTCTTACACTGCACCAAAAATGGCCACCATAAAAATGAGTCAAAAATCATGCAAAACAAAATATATCTATATTTTGTCTTGGTTTTTAGGAGGATTGTTTGTTATTTTCACAGCTGGTTTTTTAAGAATCTCACCAGAAACGATGCTATGAGGCAGCTGTTGGCTCCCGGTAACACACAGGGTTCCTTCCTGATCCGAGAGAGCGAGACTACACCAGGTAACACCAGCCATAAGCAATCCATTCATTTACTCACTGAGGTATACTTTAGCCTGAAGTGTCTGTGTGGTTCGATTTAAAAACACAAGTGTGTGTGTGTGTGTGTGTGTGAGATGATGTTATGATATTCCTGTTAAAGAAGATCAGAGGGAAGTGTTTGAAATAAGTGTAAGAATGTGAATGTTCCTCCACAGGAAGCTTCTCTCTCTCTCTGAGGGATCTGGATCATAATCAGGGTGACGTCATCAAGCACTACAGAATCCGCAACCTGGACGCTGGCGGCTTCTACATCATCAGCAGGATCTCCTTCAACTCTCTGTCCGAGCTGGTCAAACATTACTCTCGTACGTACACTAAACATCAAACACTGAACATCAAACACTGAACACTAAACATCAAACACTAAACATCAAACACTGAACATTATTCTCTAAACACCAAACATCAAACACCGAACATTAAACTCTGAACACTAAACATTAAACACTAAACATCAAACACTGAACATCAAAAACCAAACATCAAACACTCAACATTAATCTCTAAACATTAAACATCAAGACTAAATATCAAACACTCAACATTAATCTCTAAACATTAAACATCAAACACTAAACACAGAACATCAAACCCTGAACATCAAACCCTGAACAAAAGTGAACACTAAATCAAACACTAAACATCAAACACTGAACATCAAACCGAACATTAAACACCGAACATCAAACACTGAACATCAAACACCGAACATCAAACACTAAGCCCTAAACACCAAACATTAAATACTGAGCTTTAAACACCAAACACTGAACACCAAACACTAAAATCTGAACATCAAACACTGAACATCAAACACTGACATTAAAACACTGAACATCAAACACCAAACATCAAACACTAAGCCCTAAACACCAAACATTAAATACTGAGCTTTAAACACCAAACACTGAACACCAAACATCAAACACTAAAATCTGAACATCAAACACTGAAAATCTGAAAATGACAACTAAACGCTGAATAATCATTAAACACTGAATAACTAACATTGAACCCTGAAGAATGAACATCAAACAACGGACAGTGAACACTTGACCAAACACCGAACACTCCTGTTATATATACTGAAGACTAAACATAAAACACTGAACATCAAACAGAATAAAGCACTGAATATCAAAAACTGAACATTAAACACCAAACTGGATGTAGACACGCCGTTGACACCCTAATAACACGTCTAGAGCAGGACTATGACATGCCTATGACACGTTACTGATCTATGAGTAGGATACACCCAAACACGTCTATGACCAGCTATAAAATGCCTGTAACAGCTGTATGACACATCAGAGACACCTACAACATACGACACACGCTTTCTCTGCATGGTGCTGGAGTGAAGTGGTGGAACGATTACTGGTGGAATGAGTCTCCAGTCTCCTCTCTACAGAAAAAAACACACTTAGCTAGCTAGCCGCATTCGCTAATAACCTTTATGGTATGCTAATTCAACGTTCAGACCATTTAAAGTGATGTGTGTTGAAGCTGGAGGCCACGATGTTACCCTCTTACCCCTTCTCACACGTGTATCATGGAAATATTGGTGCAGCTCGAGCTCGGCGAGCTTTGTGCCATCAAAGAGTTGAAGCTTGGTTTCTGTAAGCGTGTGGCTAAAACCCACGTGCTGCAAACTGTGTTTCATTTCCTTTGCGAACATTGTTCTCTCTCTCTCTCTCTCTCTCTCTCGCTCTTTTTCTTTCTCTTTTCTTCCCTCACTGTGTGTGCAGGAGATGCAGACGGCTTGTGCACACGCCTGGTGAAACCGTGTCAGACACGAATGCCACAGAAGCCGTGGTGGCAGGACGAGTGGGAGATTTCACGCGAGTCACTCAAGCTGGAGAGACGACTGGGACAGGGACAGTTTGGAGAAGTCTGGATGGGTCAGTGATACAAAACAAAACAAAACAAATACCTGAACCACCATTAACTGTCTATTAACCTGCCGATGAAAAAAAATCCCACATCCTGAACCCCCAAATCCGAAACCTTTCTGTTTATAGAATAAAACTTCGAAATTATTCTTTATATAAACACATCATAAACATAGCAGATTTGATAATAATAATAATAATAATAATGACAGTCTTATTTCTTGTTTTCTTTTTATATATTATTTTATTATTATTATTATTATCTACATATAATTGTGCATATTTATTTCATTTAGAACACTATCACACTTTTCTTTTCTTTTTCTTCCCTTTATTCACTCATTTAGTCAATCAGTCAAGCCATTTTTTTTCCTTTTCCTTTTCTTTTTCTAGTCATTCGATTACACACAACCCTAAGCCAAAACCCAGTCATATTTATTTTACAAAAACACCACAAAATTATTCATTTTCTTTTCTTTTTACCCTTCATTTATTTGTTTAGTCAATCAGTAATTCTCTTTCTTTCTCTTTCTTTCTTTCTTTCTCTTTCTCTTTTCTCTCTTTCTTTCTTTCTTTCTTTCTTTTTTTCTTTCTTGTCTTTTTATAGTAGTCCTCTTCCTCTCCTTTTGTCTTTCTACCCTTTTTACCTTTCTTTCTGTCTTCATCATCATCATCATCTTCTTCTTCTTCTTATTGAATCATAGACCAAAAACTACAATTAAATTCAAACCCAGTCTAACTTTTAGTTGGATGGGAGGAGGTGGAAGAGGCAGTGCTTAAGATGTTGGACTGCTGATCAGAAGATTAAGTTACCCCCGCTGGGCCCCTGAGTAAGGCCCCTGACTCCCGGTTGCTCAGTTGTATAAATGAGATAAATGTCTGTAGCTCTGGATGAGGACATCTGAGAAATGCTGTAACTATAACTCGGTCCTAGTATTTACACAGAGATAAAAGTAATGGCACCCATCCTACTACATCCATTCTTTCAGTTGCATGAAGTGAAATCTTCAGCACTCGATTATAGTGAGATACAGAACTTTATTCTTTGGTGTCTTTAGTCTTCAGGGTTCTACATAGAGTTAATGTTCTGTGTAAATAATTTTTTTAGTATTTTCCCCTTTCAAGTCTGATCATGTTTACTTCCATTCCTGTCCATTTCCTGTAACGTTCCTGGCTCGGGTTTGAATTTCACAGTGCCGCTGTTTGAGGTTGAACCTGTGATCAGCGGCGCCGCTTTCAGAAAAACTCAACAGTCTGAACCCAGTCGTGAATTTAATATATCGGTTATTCACATGGTGAAGAATCACAGAGCTCCACATGTCCTCCGGCGGGACGCCCTGTCTGGTGGGATTTGTTGAAACATCTCTGTGAAATAATCGCTGCTGATCAGGAACCAACATGAATCTCAGTCTGAGAATTAAGCTCTTTTACGAAAAGAGAGGAGACGCGTCCTGACCTGAATTCCTAAATGAGGACTGACACACCTCTCCTCAACAGCAGGATGTTTTACCATCCTTCACTTTTGACTTACACAATCTGAAATACAGGGAAATAATTCAGTCTGGTTTTATTAAATGAATTATAAAATCCTGAGTATAGAGATTTTGGAAATACCTTTGGACCAACTAGGAAAGCTACACTGTGCTAGTCTCACTCGTCCTCCTATAATCACCTCCAGACATTTCCACTCCATTGGGTCATGTGACTGTGTGGGTCATGTGACTGTGTGGATTTGATGTTGATTTGATCATTCAGATACCAATAGTATCAGTGAGAACAGACACTAATGTTGAGGTTTGGAGTCTGGGGTTCAGTCGGGGTTCCAGTTCATCCCAAAGGTGTTCAGTTTAAAGGGGTGGAGTCAGAATCAGGAACTTGAGAGTTCTTCTACAACCAAAACATCCAGAACCCAGCATGTCTTCATGGAGATCAGGGGATATAACATACACAGATGTTTCTAAACGAGTGTATTTTTGCGGAGGAGACAGTTGAGTGGGTGTGTTGGTGAGGTGTCCCTCAGGTCACTTACCTCTTGTACTCAGCACTTGTTTGTGATTTAGCTTTAAAATTTTTTTAGATTTTTTTTACACTCCATCTGTCAGTCTGTGTGTATTTTTCACAGCCAACAGCTACGTCAGGGTCAGGAGCAAAAATCGGTGCTACTTTGACACTTAGCAAGACCCGTAACCCTCCGATTGCTCATCAAGCCTCACATCATGTGATCTGAATAAATAAAGTGATTTATTTTACTTTCTCTCTCTCTTTAATCCTGAAGACTTGATAAGGATGTAGTCTGATTCTCTTCCTTTGACTTCACTCGTCTCTCCTCACTCAGGTTTCTATAATAACTCGCGGCGGGTGGCCATAAAGAGTCTGAAAGCGGGCACCATGTCCATGAGCGCCTTCCTCGCTGAGGCAAACCTGATGAAGAACCTGCAGCACCCCAGACTCGTACGCCTCTTCGCCGTGGTCACGCAGGAACCCATCTACATCATCACAGAGTTCATGGAGAACGGTAAGAGAGAGAGAGAGAGAGAGAGAGAGAGAGAGAGAGAGAGAGAGAGACAGAGACAGAGAGCTTTAATAAATTAGAAATAAACAGCAAATAAATTACAATACAAGCATTATTTTATATCAAAGCTTCACAAAAGATAACAGAAAACAGAAATGGGGTTAAACAATCCTTTTTTCTCTACTTTGTTTATTCGGCTTATGGAAATGGCCATTTTTGCTTCTTCTACAATGAAATTTATCAGTTCCCATTTTTCTTTTTTAGCTCTGCGATAAGCCGCTCCTAAAATAACAGAAACCTGGGACCATTTTTCACTAAAAGTATTAAAAAGTGCTTCCAGCAGCTCAGACAGAGGGTTAAACCTTTTACAGATAAGAGTGAGACACCGTTCATCAGGTGCATCACAAAAAGGACACGACTTTAAACAATCCGAGAGAGAGAGAGAGAGAGAGAGAGAAAAAAGAGATAGATAGAGAGACTGAGAAAGAGCGTGACAAAGAGAGAGCCAAAGAGAGAAAGATAGAGAAAAGAGAGAGCGCGACAAGCAGATACAAAGACATAGATAAGAAAGAAAAGAGAGACAGAGCGAGAGAAAGAAAAAAGAGAGAGAGAGACAAAAGAGAGATAGAGAGAGACTGAGAAAGAGAGTGACAAAGAAAGAGAGAGACAAAAGAGAGAAAGCTAGAAAGAGAGAGCGTGACAAAGACAGAGATAAAGAAAGAGAGACAGAGAGAGAGAGAAAGAAAAAAAGAGAGAGAGAGAGAGAGAGAGACAAAAAGAGAGATAGAGAGAGCGTGACAAAAAGAAAAAGAGAAAAAAAGAATAGAGAGAGATAGAGAGACAAAAAAAACTAAAGAAAAAAGAGATAGAGGTAGAGACAGGAAAAGCAAGATAGAGAAAAGGGTAGAGGGACAAAGAAAGAGAGAGCAAAAGAGAGAGAGACAAAGAAAGAAAAAAGAAAGAAAGAAAATTGTATTATATTGTATTGTATTATATTTCGGTTACTTTGTTAATTTAACTCTTGTTCTTATTGGCTAATTGAACTGTTAGCCATCAGATTAGCTGGAGTTTTCCCACTTAAAGTAAAAAAAATCCTGACTGTGAGTTTGGAGGGCGGAGTCACAGCCGCAGACACGCCCACTTACTGCTGACAGAACATCTGATACTATATTCGGCTAAGAAATATATTATTATATTCAGCTAAGAAAAAACGTATCGTATAGAAAAATTCAATCTGGGTTTGCATATCGTATCAGGCGTTAGTTACGACCTTAACCAAAGAGGCTAACAAACGTCTTTTAATAACATCTAAATTAGATTAGATTAGATTAGATTAGACTTTATTGTCATTGTGTAAGGTACGTGTACAGAGCCAAAGAAACGCAGTTATCATCTAACCAGAAGTGCATAAGTGGCTTATTTACAATAAATAGCAGTGTAATAAATAAGATTATGGGGTTGATAATTACAGAGGTGGGGGTAAATAATGTTCAGAAGGGGCAGTAGTGTGTATATATGGTATATATGGTATCTATAAATATGATACAGTTATAGCAGGCAAAGAATGACATAAAGGGTACATACATATGGATATGCACATATATATACAAGTGTTTGTATGATAGAGTAAATACAGAGTAAATATAGGTGGAATGTACAGAAGTGTATAATAGATAGTTATGGATGTATAATACAGTAAATACAGAGTAAATATGGATATAGATGTGTAACAATAGATAGTAGGTAACTAATTTGTAAACGGGTATGTAATAGTTGTGTAACTAATTAGACCATGTGATCCTTCTTAGTTCAATCACCATCATTCTTTGCCATGTGAGGAGATTTAGCATCTGACTAGCTTACATTCATTAGGACTGTATAGCTAAAGCGTGTATCTGCAGGTGTGTATGCTGGGCCCCGGGTTTTATCCCGAGTATTATCTGTACTTTAATTGGGTTTTACTCATTTACAGTAAAATTCAGCGGCGTTGTTATGTTGCTATTGACAGAATGATGGCGTGTGGAAATAGACCAAGAATGTGAGACAGGTTTAGAGTGAACGGTGTGTTAAGTGCTTTAAAGGGATTTATTAGCTCACATGACCTCAAGCTAAGGCAGGACTTAAACCTCCACACCTCCTAACCACTAATGGCGCCACACCCCCTCAGTCTTCTCAGACTGTGTTAAATATGATTACAGCTAAACGTTTCCCAGCATGATGTTTACTCAAATAGAAACATTAAACCCTTTATTGTCTTTCTGACAACCAGCAAATTCTGTCCTCCTGATGTAACGGTTTAACACGCAGGAAAATGATCACGCCATTCTGTGTTACACAACGTTCCGTTCAAGCAATTACAATAAAACAAACTGAACAATGGCACTGTAATTAAAAATATAATAGAGATTGTTCTAATAAGGACCTGTCCAGGGTGTCCCTCTCCTGTCTTTCACCCTTTCAGAGACGGCTGGGGTATTCTCCAGCAGATCCCTGTGACCCCGAATTAAGGAATAAACGAGTTTAAAGATGAATAAACGAATGAATGAATAAATGTTCTAATAAGGATTTTTACTTTATTCTCAAAATATTACAACTTTAATCTTGTTTTGGTTCGACTTTATTATCAAAGTATTTTGACTTTATTTTCATTCTTGTTATTTTGTCTTCTTTCTTGTAATTTCGACTTTATTCTCAGAATTCCGACTTTATTCTCAAAGAATTTTGACTCTATTTTCTCAATTTTTACTTTATTCTTGTTATTTTGACTTCATTCTCAGAGTATTTAGTTTATCAAAGTATTTTGACTTCATGGCTTATGATTTAAAGTCACGCCTCCTGAACACGTGAACCCGCACAGACTAGACAATCAGACAAAACACTGTAATACATCAGCAAACCTTTTCGTTACAGTTAGTAACATTACTAAAATAATAAACATTAAAATATTCTCTGATACCACACACTGCTAAAGTTACACTCATTCATAAAGATATACAAACTACATCAACTATGAGTTCCTATCAAAACACACCAAAATCCAATCACACCACATTCCAACCTGTCCAAAAGAAATACTGTAACTATGACATCATCTTTCAGACCCTTTGATCCCTGTAGGCGACCCCAGAGTGGAAACACACACACACACACACACACACACACACACACACCCGAGATTTATTCAGGTTTTCGCCTTTTTTTTTACAATACGTGAACACACTGATGACAGGGTTGCCAGATACAGTTAAAACCATCATTCTATAAACCTGAAAAAAACGCAATTTTATTCCATTTCTGGTTTCATCAGTTTTGTTTAATAATTAAAAAAAACTGATCCCAAATTTTATACCTGATACAAAACTGACCAAATGGACAGGATTATTCTCAATCTGGCAACCGGGACTGATGATGTTTTCCGTCTGTGTGAACGGAAGTACGCAAATAAGTATGTTGGCAGGCAGGTAGGAAATCCAATCCTAATATTCAGACCCAATATTTTGATTGGACGAAGTTTTTTTTGGGTTCTACGGCGTATAAATACGATTATGTACTGATGAAGTTAATGAGTGACATCGAGATGTGAAGACACTTTTAATCAGCAGAACAAAAAGTGTTCTTTTACACCTGCTGGATGCAAACAGTGCATGAGGGGACGTGGAGTTAGAGAATAATTCTCAGTGTCTCGGAGTTACAGTACCGATGGACTCGAATACAACGTTTATTCAACGTTTATTAATCAACTGAAAAGTGTCTGATTCAATCTGAACTAGTTCCCGTACATTAGCACTGATCTCAGTGATCCGATACAGAAATCAGACTCTGGAGTTAGACTTTAACTCACATTTAACTTTAAGTGGTGTTTTTTTCTGTAAGATAAAGATTCACTTCCTGTGTTTAGTTCTACAAAGACGCATATCCACTTCCTCTTAAAAAAAACAAGCAGAAAGGCAGCGTGTGACCTTAAAGGTGTGTTTGTTTGTGTGTGTATGTGTGTGTGTGTCTGTGTGTGTGTTTAAGGCCGGATGAGGCTCACACTACTCATGCAGCCTCTGAAAAAACATCAAAGTTAGTGACACACGTCGTACAGGTCATCGCCGAAAATAACCACCGACATCACGACCGCCAACAAACCTGACCCTACTAAATTAAACCCTATCACACACACACACACACACACACCTACCACTCTATCTATCACACACACACACATGCACACACACACACACACACACACACACACACACACACTCTCTCTCTCTCTCTCTCACACTCCCTCTCTATCACTCTCTCTCTATCACACTCTCTCTATCACACTCTCTCCCCACTCTCTCACACACACCACACACACACACACACTCTCTCTATCACACTCTCTCTCTCTCTCTCTCTCTCTCTCTCCCCTCTCTCTCTCTACCACTCTCTGTGTGTGTGTGTGTGTGTGTGTGTGTATTGGTAGTTGTTGTAATTATGGGCTGTTGTGATAATAATGATTATTACTGTTAAAATCTCACACAAAGATAATTAAACTAAATGAATTGTAATACAGTTTTACAGCTGTTTCTTCCACACGCCTTAAAGTGTGATTTAATGCTACTTATTTCTGACTATCTGTCTGACTGTCTGTCTGTCTGACTATCTGTCTGACTGTCTGTCTCACTGTCTGTCTGTCTGACTGTCTGTCTAACTGTCTGTCTGTCTGACCATCTGTCTGTCTGTCTGTCTATCTGTCTGACTGACTGTATGTCTGTCCAACTGTTTGTATGTCTGACCATCTGTCTGACCATCTGTCTGATCGTCGGTCTGACTGTCTGTCTGACTGTCTGTCTGTTTGACCGTCTGACTCTCTGTCTGACCTTCTGACTGTCTGTCTGACCGTCTGTCTGTCTGTCTGACTGTCAGACCGTCAGCCTGTATGTATGAATATCTGTGTAACTGTCTGTCTGACTGTTTGTCTGTCTGACTGTCTGTTTGTCTGTCTGTCTGACTGTCTGTGTTTTGGTGTGTATTGAGATCTCGCCTTGCACCTAATCTACATGTCGGCTTTCTGGAACAATCGATACTGTTACCTGTCTGTCTGCGGATTCACTTCTCTTTCAGAACAGAAGTGCAGACTTCTCCTCTGGGAAACATCCATGCAGGAATAAACATGACTCGACCTTTACACACACACACACACACACACACACACACACACACACACACAGATCACAATGTTATTAATGCTAAGCAACCTATTAAACACTCAAAATAAGATGAATACACTTGTACATCCCATAATACTGCTAATCTTTCATCTAAGCAAACAATAAGAGGTTTTATGTTTGAGCGAATGATCTCAACTGTAATTACGTACAGAACTTTTTCAGGTTATAAGGCTGTGGGTGGTGTGTGTGAGCTCAGTCACTGACGTGTTCATGCTGCTGTGGGTTTCTGACTAAAAATAATTATTACAAAATTTTATCTATGATTATCTATGATCTGACTTTTTGTGTTAAATCTTTTGTCAACATTTAAAAATTGTAATTTTTTTTGTCTAATTTGCAGCTTTGTTCTTAAAGTTCTGCGGTATTATTCTCACACTTCCTGTTTTTAATCTTTACCTGTTTAGTTTGTTTTGTTTATGGATTTAATTCTGACTTATGCTTTGTTTGTTGTTTATAATATATAATAAAGCCTAATGCAGGTGGAAAAGAAACAACCTTACTACGTAAGGCGTCCCTCAGGGGTACATCCTAGGCCCACTGATTATGGTGTATATTATATGGTCTTAATACATTGGGCATCCCTCAGGGGTGAATCCCAGGCTTCTATATAATCTTAAAAGCATGCAGTATATATGTGAACACTATGTCCTGGAATTATTGCATATAAACAATATAAAAAATAATTAGATTTTACTTCTTTATAGTGCACCGTTTTTCTTCTTATTAATCTGTTATCGGATAATCAGAATCACCTCCTCTTCATGGCACGGCTGTTTTTGTCAGCTGCTTCATCACTCCAGCTGTTTTCTAATACTATAAACATGAAGCTTGACCCATGCAGTGTGTTAGGACACCTTGCTCTCCTGCTCCACTATTGGAAACACTGTGTTCCTTTTGCACACATACCGTATGTGTTGTCATGTGAAGCCCAGCACACGCTGTTCTCCTCGAGAGCCCTCACAAACAATAGCGCTTTTATACTAGCGTGATGTGATAATCTTTGTCGTTTCGTACGGACAATCGCTGCTTGTGATGGTGTGGTGGTTTTTAGTCAGGTTTTTTTCTCCTGCTATTTCATCCACGCTCTTAATCATTAGCGGAAACCATAGGGGCGGAGCTCCTAAATGCAAACATTACTAATTTAAGCAATGCACCTTATCTAAACTTTCCTTTATCTACCCGCACATTATGAGACTGGAGTTCCTTCAGTGGCTTTTTCCTGACCTGTTTTCTTTCTCCTAAAGGAAGTTCTCGAACGATTACTCTTTTACGGCGGAGGGATCCCGGTGACCGACCGCGGGATTTCCTGAGAATGTTGTGTTCTCCTCCCAGGAGCTAAAACGGTTTAAGCTGCTATTTGTGGCCTTCTATCAAGTCTGGAAGACGCTTGGCAGCTAAATAGCATTTGTTAGTCTGCCGCCTTCCTTTCCTTCATCTTTCCAAGGCTGTAATTTAATTCCATGCTTCTATAATTGATGGAATTTTTTTCCTTAGTTCACCTTCACACACTGCATTAACATTTCTGGCATTTCGCAAACATCCTTATCCAATGTGATTTACATCCAACTATGCGGTCAATGGCTCAGCCCCCCAGAGACCCATCAGGGCTCGGTTCTAATCAGCTGTCCAACACTGTAATTACTGGGCTACCATTTAACCACACTAATTGACACACTAGTATTCAGTAGCTCTGTATAATAGGCCACTGGTGTTCCCTAAATAGCTATGCTAAGGTTAAAGGTTGTTCAGGTTGTTCTTTAAGGTCTGATAGACATCTTTTAACTCACTAATTCCCAAATAATGGTTTGGTTACCATAGCAACAATATCCATGTTGGTTCAGCGATTCGTTTGTTTACCACATAGATTCGTCTGTTCCTCAGCTTTGTTTATAAAGTTCAACAGTATTGTCCTCTTACTTCCTGTTTTTGATCTTTATCAGTTTCGTTTGTTATGTTGGTGGACTTCTGCTGTTTACGATCATTATGATTCGTGGATCGCCTTTAAAACTCACTTTAAGATGAAAATAAATGGCCTTATGACATTAGGTGTCCCTCAGGAGTGGATCCTAGGCCTGCTTCTATATAATCTGAACAGCATACAGTATATACTGTATTAGAACACTATGTCCTGGAATAATTGCATATAATCACTATAAAAAAAGATTAGATATTAGCAAATATCTTATTCTATTCTATTTGAGTTTTAAATGATTAGTGAAATGTGTGTGTGTGTGTGTGTGTGTGTGTGTGTGTGTTATAGGCAGCCTGGTGGATTTTCTGAAAACTTCCGAGGGCTCCAATTTACAGATCAACACACTGATCGACATGGCCTCACAGGTACACACAAGATTAACACACACACATTTAATACAGTAACACTTTACAATAATAAACACACATTGTTTAGCATTAATAACTTCCTCACTCACTTACTGACTGACTCAGTCACTCACTCATTTACTGACTCACTCACTCACTGGCTCACTCACTCACTCACTGACACACTTACTGACTGACTCACTGACTGACTCACACTGACTCACTGACTGACCTCTGTCCTACTGACTGACTCACTGACTGACTCAGTCACTTACTTACTGACTCACCCACTAAGTCACTTACTGACTCACCCACTGAATGACACTCACTACTCACTCACTGACACTTACTGACACTTACTCACTCACTGACTCATTCTCACTCACTCACTGACTGACTTACTGACTCAGACTCAGTCACTCATTCATTTACTGACTCACTCACTCACTCTGGCACTCACTGACACTACTCACTCACTGACTGCACTCACACTCACTCACTCACTGACACACTCACTCACTGACACTCACTCACTCACTCACTCACTGACACTTACTGACTTACTCATTTACTGACTCACTCACTCACTGACACTCACTCACTTTCATTTACTGGCTCACTCACTCACTCACTCACTGACACACTTACTGACTGACTCAGTCACTCACTCACTCACTGACTCACTCACTCACTCACTCACTCACTCATTTACTGACTCACTCACTCACTGGCTCACTCACTCACTCACTGACACACTTACTGACTGACTCAGTCAGTCACTTACTGTCTACAGACTACAGTATTTAATTTAACCAAATTTATCTGTTATGTAATTAATAATAATTTAGATAAACTTTAGGGTCTGTATTTACAGATAAGTGCGTACCAGTTTAATGCTCCACATATCATTGACACCCGAAATGGGCGTGGCCTAAAGCAGAACCTCCTTTTTTCCTGCTTGCAGCTGATTTTATTCCTCCCGGTTGATCCGGTTATAAATAAGGATTTGAAATGGATTTGGACTGAACGGGTTTATTCATGTGTTAATCACAGCGTCGGTGGTTCTGGTCAAACGCTGCAGTTTTTCCCACTGAGCTTAAACGAGGTTTTGTAATTAGTGTGACTGAAGAATGTTCACCCTGCAATTCCTAACAACATGTAACGGAGTGTAAATCCCGAGGGGTTAATCAGCTCGGATCATCGAGTCTCTAATCTCATAATACATTTAAAGAAACTTCACACTGAACGACTCAGGACGAGGGACAAACCACCTACACGCTTCTCTAAATAAATGTGGAAAGCTATTGGAATACTAGAGCTACCACTTACCCTAGCATTGCTACTACCACCAACCTATAACTAACTCTACTTGTAATGATTCCACTGAGAGCCGAGAAGCATTTAGAACCCAAAGGTGCAGTTTATTTACACCGTGACAAAACAAAGACTAGGGTTAGCCTAAAATAGATTAGCCTAGCTTAGCCTAGCACACTAGCACAAAAAGAAACTTGACTGAATATACTTGACTTGACCTAGCTTACCGAACTACCGGGTACCGGGACCCAAACCCAAATCTTTAACAAAGACAAAGGCTTTTTTTTTTTTTTTTTTACTACCACCACTATTACTAATGCTATTAGCCAGTAACTAATATTACTACTATTCCATACTACCCTAGAACAAATTTTACTATTATAACTACATTACTGACACTAACACTTTTACAACTACCACATTACGTATGTTTATTACATCCCAGCTGTCTCTAAAAAGGGTGAAAGACAGGAGGGGGACACCCTGGACAGGTCACCAGTCCAGCACAGGGCCACACAAACACACTCACACGCACTCCTATGGACAGTTTAGAATCACCAGTCAATCTAACATACATGTTTTTGGACTGTGGGAGAAAATCGGAGAACCCGGAGTAAACACATAGGGAAAACATGCAAACTCCACACAGAAAGGACCCCTGCAGGGGAATCAAACCCGGGACCTTCCTACTGAGAGGCAACAGTGCTAATCATTAAACCACCGTGCTGCCCTAGCACTAAACGCTATTTTGTTGTTTGTTCACTTTTTACCACGCGAGTAAATGGACATGGAACGATTCTGGCTTTGACTTTTGACTAAACTGTTTCGATAAATGCAGCTGTTAAACATCTGGTCTCTCAGCGCCTAAAACCTCAGTGGTGCGTCATATGCGTCTTATTAGCTTTAGCAGGGATGTGTAAGATGTGTGTACGTAGTTTACAGTTGCCTCCTAAAAGTCCTGACTGAAACCTCACAGTACGTCCCTGACTCCCAGCACTAGTACTGATGTGTAAAAAGTACTAATACTACTAACTAGTACACTTTCCACCCTATAACCAGCTCTACTAATGCTAAACACTAATAGCAGTGCTAGCACTAGTTCCTGCTGTGGAACCGGTTTTTCTTTTATAAACTGTCGTTTCCTCTTCGGTCTGTTTACACAAAGTTTTAAAATCGAAGCTGTTTCCATGGCAACAACGACATTATGAGTGTTTTATATGATGTAAAGCTACACACCGACCAATCAGATTCGAGAATTCAACATATAATAATAATAATACTACTACATCTGTGTACACAAAGATCATGTGACCGGTTCCTATTTTATATTACTGAAACCTGTAGAGAACCTAGTTTAATGTAAACACACACACACACACAGTTTTTTTGACACTTTAGAGTTTTAAATGTAAAACAGGTTTGGCTGTTTTGATAAACCCGAGTGATTGTAGATAAAATTACGGCCACACTCACACACACACACACACACACCACACACACACACACACACACACACACACACACACACACACACACCTATCTTAAACATTTCTTTATACTGACTGCCAAAAGAATCATGTGTGAATTTTTTTGCTTATCAGCTTCAGTTTACATTTCACACAGGGAACACTTCCGTGAAACACACACACACACACACACACACACACACACCTCCTTAAAAGTTACCTACAGCTTCTAGAGATGAAAATCTTTCATGCTTTTGTTTTTAACAGTGAGTGCTTATCTGATGCCATTACAGAAACAATGCGGCTGCACACATACATACACACACACACACACACGCGCACGCACACACACACGCCACACACAGACAAAGAGTTACATTCACACGCACTAACACCTCTTCATACTTTCAAGTCTTCCTGGTAAAAAGACGGAACTACATACAGAGTTTTCTTAGTTCAAACTTCTGTTCTAAATGTTTCTGGCCCAGAAATAAGCCCCGCCCCCGGATGAAACTGTATTTTTATTCAATAAAAATCAGTCACATGCTTTTAAAATCCACCATTTAAGGAAATTCAGACACACCCACTTTACTTTCCATATATGTTGCCTGCAAGCAGACTCTTTAACTTAGGGTGGTGGGAGGAGCTTGTAATGCTTAAAGTGGTGCAAGGAGCCTGTAGTGCTCAGGATTGTGGGAGGAGCTTCAGGAGCTCAAGTTTGTGGGAGGAGTCTGAGGTGCTCGGGATAGTGGGAGAAAGTTGTGGTGCTCAGGATGGAGGGAGGAGCTTGTGGTGCTTAGGATAATGGAAGAAGCTTGTGGTGCTAAAGATGGTGTGAGGAGCTTGTGGTGCTTAAGGACAATGGAAGGAGCTTGTGGCGCTATGGACGGTGTGAGGAGCTTGTGGCGCCTGGAC
Organism: Bagarius yarrelli; assembly: GCA_005784505.1. Lineage (NCBI taxonomy): Eukaryota > Metazoa > Chordata > Actinopteri > Siluriformes > Sisoridae > Bagarius > Bagarius yarrelli. The sequence continues at coordinate 29,167 of VCAZ01000105.1, forward strand.
GGTGGGAGGAGCTTGTGGTGCATAGGATGGTGGGAGAAGCTTGCAGTGCATAGGATGGTGGGAGGAGTTTTGCGGCATAGGATGTTTTGCATAGGATGGTGGGAGGAGTTTTGCAGTGCAGAGGATGGTAGGAGAAGCCTGTGGTGCTCAGGATTGTGGGAGGAGCTTGTGGTGCTCAGGATTGTAGGAAGGGCTTGTGGTGCTTAGGGTGGTGGGAGGAGCTTGTGGTCCTAAAATGGCAGGATGTGGAAGGTGGTAAGGGGGGGGGCTTGAAAATGAATCAGGTTAATATAAAAAAGAGCTTATAGGGTTCAGTTTGGAAGGAGGAGGGGCTTGTGGATGGCAGGATGGCAGTAGGGGGAGCCTGGCTATATCGAGGTGCAGTTGATGAAGTTGGTGGAGGAGTACCTGGCCCTCCGTTTGGCAGAAAGAGGAGTTATAATACAGAAACTGGCATAATCTATGTTACATTTGTCTATGAGGACAGGACAGGAAATGATCCATTACTGAAAGATAAATCATCTCCTCCTGATCACTGGGTGGAAAAGACTATTACAGGTCAAAGGTCAAATAAAGGGAAGCAGGACACTCCCTGAGTCAAGAACTTGGCCCACATTTCGGTGCCTTTCTGTAAACCAGCACTAAATACACACACACACACACACACACACACACACACCACACACACACACACGCACACGCACGCACACACACACGCACGCACACGCACGCAACACACACACACACACACACACACACACAAACACAGATCATTCCCAATGACCTGCTGCCCCCTGCAGGTGGCTGATGGAATGGCTTACATTGAGCAGAAGAACTACATCCACCGAGATTTGAGAGCTGCCAACATCCTGGTGTCTGAGGAACTCATTTGCAAAATCGCAGACTTCGGTCTCGCACGACTCATCGAGAACAACGAATACACAGCCAGAGAAGGTGAGAAGTCACAGCTTTTATGGACACTATGGATTCTTATCAGAAACTTGACTGAACTTTATCTTTTTGCCCCAAAGGTGCTAAGTTTCCCATCAAATGGACAGCTCCTGAAGCCATCAACTACGGCACGTTCTCCATCAAATCAGACGTCTGGTCCTTCGGCATCCTGCTGACCGAGATTGTGACTTATGGCAGAATTCCTTACCCAGGTATGATTAATTAATGCTGGAGATCCGAGCATGGGGCAGGTTAAGGAAAATTTGGTAGCTTAGTGGTTAAGGTGTTGGACTGCTAACCAGAAGATTGAAGTTGCCACTGCTGGGCCACTGAAATGTAATGTAATTGTAATGGTAAGAGCTTTTCTTAAGGAGTTTGGTAGTGGTGGGGCTTAAACCCTCATCCTCTGCCCAACATATTAGCCCTAACCCGCCTTTACATTTACAGACGGCTTTATTCAGAGTGACTTACATTTATACAGCTGAGCAATTAAGGGTTAAGGGCCTTGCTCAGGGGCCCAACAGTGGTAGCTTGGAGCAGGAAATCAAACCCACAATCTTCGGGTTGGTATTCCAACACCCTAACCATGAGCCACCACCACACCCAGTTTGGGAATTTGATTATTCTGGCAGTTTGAGGAGCTGGAAAGTAAGAAATATCTGACACAGTGCATGTTTACAGTCAGTAGGTTGTCCTAACACCACATGATGGCATCTTCTTGTTTACAAAGACTTTTCCAAAGTGTATTTGTTGATGTGCAGTTTTCTTTAGGAAAGATGATAGAAGGAGTCTCCAGTGTCAGCACGTTGTATCAGTCAGAAGTAACGCCGTAACTAAGTTTCAATCATCTATAGGACAGAGGATTCCAAAAAATGTTTGAAGGACTTATTTGAAGAAACTTGAGGAGTCTGCTATTGTTATAGGAAACATCACTCTAAGATTTTGACCAAGCTAGTGCTTTCTCAGGATGATGGGAGGAGCTTAAAGTACCTCAGGATAGTGGGAGGAGCTGAATTTACTTCAGTATGGTGAGAGGAGCTTAATTTACCTCAGGATTATGGGGGAGATGGTGTCCTTCAGAGAGATAAAATTAGCTTGTAATTTCCCCAGAGAGGAGGAGATGACTTACAGAATAGTGGGAGGAGCTTATATTTCTTTAAGATAGTGGGAGGGGCTTATGTTTTATCAGAATAGTGGGAGGTTTTTTTCTGGATAGTGAGAGATGATGTTCCTTCAAGATGGTAGGAGGAGCTTGTGTTTCCTCAAAATGGCAGGCGAAGCTTGTTAGCAGTAGAATGGCAGAACCCCTCAGCAGAATTGCATAAGGAGTTTGTGAGCCACAGGATGAATGAGAAGAAGTTTGAGAGTCTGATGTTAGCAGGAGTAGAAGTTTATGGGGTTCAGGATGGCAGCAGGTGGAGATTGTGTAGCTTGGTGATTCAGGTAAGCGAGATTAGAACTGAACAGCGCTGTCAGATCAGGTCTGTTCCAGCCAGAGAAGAGTCGTATATTTGCTCAGGGTAGGTGATTCTCACAGCGCGAGGTCTCTGTTACAGGAATGACGAATCCTGAGGTGATCCAGAACCTGGAAAGAGGGTACCGCATGCCTCGTCCGGAAACCTGTCCCGAGGACCTGTACAGTATAATGAAGGAGTGCTGGACTGAAAACGCAGAGGCCCGTCCTACCTTCGAGTACCTGCGCAGCGTCCTGGAGGACTTCAACACGGCGACCGAGCGACAGTATCAGGAACAGCCCTACTGAGAACACGGCATGACGAGGACGAGTCACAAAAAAAAGACAGGACCGTGATTCGCCGTACATCGGTGCTTGTTTGTGTATAGAACCTAAACTAATCACATACTTATAATCAGGAGAACCTTTGCTTCTTTCCTTTCCTTCTGTTCATAGATAGTTCATTCCTGTAGGGTTTATTTTTTTGCGTAACGAGGCTGAAGATGTTTGGAGGAAAAAAAAAAACCTGTCCATTACCAAAGATGTTTTATTGTTTTTTTCTTTAAAATTGGAAGTAACGAATGATGAACAGTGTGTAACGTGTGTAACGTGTGTAACCTGTCAGTGTTAATTCCTTTCTCTGAGTTTAGAATAACGACGTATAAACTGATTAAATAAAAGACTTTCCTTATTATTTTTACTCGTAAATCTCTCCAGAATGTGCAAGAGAAAACAATGCAATGTCCTCACACACATACCGAGAGACACTGTAGAAAGATTTCTGGGTTTAAAGCTATAAATAAAAGTCTTTTGCTGCATTTATTTCACTTTGTTGTTTAAGTCAATAGAATTATGATTAAAAAAAGATGATTAAAAGATCAGAAATATAATTTTATCTTTTGGGATGTGTTTTAATAGACAGATTACGGTATTGTGTAACAGCCTGAGGTTCTAAACATGACAGTATCAAAAAAACTGCACAATGGAGTCAAATGAATAATAAAAAACAGCATAAAGACACAACAGCAGAGTGTGTGTGTGGGGGGGGGGGAAGGGGGGTGTAACAGTGTATTCTAATATAACAAAAGTGTCTCAAACATCATAGTTGGGGAAAAAAAACACCCCATTTTTTTGCATCACTTCCTCTATTATGTTTAAAGATTGTGTTGCTTCATGAATCACTCCATCACAGAGACCCTTCAAAGGAAAGGCAGTCCAAGGTTCATTTAGGGTGCAACATCACACACGGTAACACACGTTCATGATGTGTGTGTGCACACTGTGTGTGTTTTTTCAGTTAAAATCAATTCTAATCACTTCTCCTGTTCAGAGTGTGTGTAAGCGGAGTGGAGTGAGAGCAGCTTTTTTGGAAAGTCGTAGCGTTGTGGGGTTTTTTATGGCTTTAGTAACGTTCCACGTCAGTGCGGGTCAGTCAGTGGTGGTCAGTAAGTGGTTCTCTGCTGTTCTAAACACTGTTAATCAGAATCACTGACCTACATTTACACCCTAAATTCTAATATTAGTTCCATTAAACTGTAATAATTTATTCCAGCAGTTTATTCTCTTCATTTCGTAGTGTTTCTCTCGCTGCACTGCTTCCAGTACGTGGTGTGTGGATGTTAGATTTTTTTGTCCAATCAGATTTCAGTTTCTATGGGTTTGTCATGTTTAATCTAATCTGCCTTCAGAATCAGTAGCGCTGCCCGTGGAACTTACACTATATCAGCAGTGGCAGATTGATCATTGGTTAACGACTGTTTCTTTAACCAATCAGATTTTAAATTCGCCTCACAGGGCTAGCTGGTGTATGATGATGTCTGCATTTTTCTGTCCTCTGATTGGTTGATCAGTTTTAGCCCAGTTTAGTTAGCGAAACTCGTCTGTACAGTTAATTAGAATTTTCACCCCCACAATGGCTGACAGAGGCGTCTCAGACAAACTTAAAAATACGTTTATAAGGCGGATTTTTCCGGAAAAGTAGTAGATGGTGATAAGAGTTCGGTCTCCTGAAGATAACTAGCTCGTCTCAGTGCAGGAAAGAGTTTATTCCCCACTTCCAGACCAGCGCCGCCGAGCGGTAACACTGACTTACAGCCTTTAACTGTCTGATAGATTTGATTGATATCTGTAATGTTTTTGTGATGTTATATTAATATTAAGATAAATATTGATTCTGAACTGTTCCAGATGTTGTAGGTGGTACAGTTGTGGTTGTAGTGTAGAGGTTTGGAGTTGTGTGTTAACGGGTTTCCTGTCTCTACACTGTGTTATATTGTGTGTTTGTTTAGTATTGATGTGTTTCTATAATTGTGATGTGATAATGGTGGTATTAAGAGGTGTATCAGTCCCCACTGAAGGCCCAGCTACCAAATGCACCGCCCGCCACTAATGCTCCATCAAGAGCTCAACCCATGTTAACGGCCCATAATGCAACTGCATAAAGCATAAACAAATTCACCACTGATAGAACGATTTAGTTTCCTTCAATATTTACAGTGGAGCAGACCAGAGGATTTTCCCACTACACTCTGCTCACACACACTGCTCATAAACTATAGACCCAATACTGACCCCTAGTGGTCAAGAAGAATATGGCTACAACGTATTTCAGTTTTCTATTACAGCCTTTACGTTACCGCAGAGATTTCCTGTTATGTTTATACTTTGAACAGCGAGTGCAGTATTTATTTTCACACCGCGGGAAATAGTATTTATAAATAGTGTCTAAAGGAGAAGAGTGAACTGGTGGATTTTCCTGACACTCGGCAGCCTTTTTTAATAAAACCTACAACAGTCTGGAGCGAGACTACGCAAGGGATTCACTGTAATTATTTAATTTAAATATATTAATATTCTTTAGACTTTTTAATAAATGCATTTACTTAATTTCATTCATTTAATCAGAAAATCCGGTTTTATATAAATATCTATTTTTTGGGTTGGGGTTTTCATTTTGCCTTTATTTATAGGACAGACACAGATGAAATGGGGGAGATTGAGAGGGTGGGGGTGGAGACCCGAACCAGACTTGAACCCGGGTTGCCAGAGCGCAGCTGCACACCTGGGTGTCGGCATCTTAACCCACTACACCACAGCACCGGCCGAAAACCACATTCAAATTCTAACTGAAAGTCTTGTGTTACAGCGCCACACTGGTTAACGCGTGCTACTGCAGGTTACACTATTACGTAATCAAACAACTATCCGACAACAAAAGACTTGACAGTTTATAATAAGATCATTATTTAAGCTCCAGGACCACATAAAATGCCACTGTTGGGCCCTTGAGTGAGGCCCCTTAACTCTCTCTCCTCTGGGAAATGTTATCGTAGCTGACTCTAAAATGGGATATGTCTGGAATTCCACTGTGTTGTATAGTAGCTGTAATACATTTTGTGGAACATGGTAGCCTGGTGGTCAGAAGATCATGGGTTCAAATCTCAGCACCAATCTGCCCCACTGCTGGGTCCATGAGCAAAGCCCTTAACCCTTAAAGCTGGATGAAAAATGGAGATGAATGTAAGTCGATCTGGATAAGGGTGTCTGTTTGGTAGTGCTGGGATTTGAACTCACGACCTCCCAATAAAGACTGAAGCCTTAACCAATAACCAATAACTTCTCGGAATCCAGTGGGAACGCATAAAATGTGAGTGTATATAAAACGAGAACAGAGCTCCGCCCACCTGAAGCTGATGTAAAGAGAAGAGGACATCAGAAGAGGACAGAGGAATGGACGAGTCAGTGTCCTCTTAGACAGGGTAGAAAAATAACGGAGCTTGTTTGATCTCCCAGGTGACGGAGATCTGATCAGTGATTTACTGCTAAGGCTCAGATACAGACATTACATAAAAACCTTTTTTTAAAAAAACCTTTTCTAATCGTCTTACAGGATTCAGGTTCAATCCTGGACTCTGATTGGTCATTTCCAAACACAGGAAGTAAAAGCTGATCTCGCGCTCACAGCCAGCTGTTTTGCTCGGTGGGCGAGGAGGCATTCAGGAGGTCATGGCGCTCTGCTGGAAACTCCTCGTCCGGGTATTGGACCGGTGACGTGGGGGCGGAGCTGCGCGGTGTCCGTATGCGTACCTGAGGAACATCAGTGGATGGAAACGGTAACAGGTCAAAGGTCAACAGGATTTGTGTTTTTCTGTGACTGGGAGACTTTAACGAACTAATTATAACATAAACGTGTGCGTGTGTTTACCCTGGATTTTTTGGGCGTTTTCCTCCAGGGGCAGGGGAGACGCAGGAAGCTGGTGCAGGCGACGAAACAGCGGAGAGAAAATACCACCTCCATCACTGACATGATGACTACCAAACTCCACAGGGTCAACGTCGTCCCCTAAAGAGACAGAGACAGAGAGAGAGAGAGAGAGAGAGAGAGAGAGAGAGAGAGAGAGAGAGAGAGAGAGAGAGAGAGAGAGAGAAAAAAAGAGCGAGAGAGAGAGAGAGAGAGAGAGAGAGAGAAAAAGAGAGAGAGAGAGAGAGAGAGAGACAAAAAGAGAGCGAGATAGGGGGAGAGAGAGAGAGAGAGAGTGACTGACTGGCTGATGAATGTTTACTGTGTAGCTGGTGGTTAGCGAGAGACCGCCTTTAAACGCCAGTTAACGCTGTTGACTTACGAAGATGCGCGTGGGGTCGAATGGACACTCGTGGGTGATACTGTACGTGTTGACGGTGCCGTTCAGTTTGCACTGCTTCAGCAGACTCGAGCCGTTGTTGTCGATGGCCGTTACCATGGAGACCAAGACGCTGACGGCGGAGGCGGTGCCGAGTAAGCAGGTCACGACGCTCACTACAAGCAGCACCCATTTCTGCAAGGACGGAGGGGTGCACATACTTATGGAACAGAACATACCAAAAATAACATCAGCAAAGACTGCTTGTGTTTGTAGATTTAAAACATATGAAATATAAACTATTCGTCTTTCGCAGTCTCACACAGGTGAATCGATTCAGAGTCGATTCAGAGTCATGATGAAGCGAATCCTTTTCCAGAAATAGCTGAAATCTTCACCGCTAATAGTAGCTTTAGATCCTTCAGGACAAAAACACTGATCCTCGTACATAAATTTCACCCGTTTACCATCAGTCAATTAAAACATGATCACACTTTATATTCGCGCTGCGGTGACGTCGTAGGTCACGTGACCATATCGCCACGACGGATGTGGTGCAGCTGAGTTTCATTCATACTTTCCTAACTTTCCTTACTGACGGTCAGGACGTACGTGCCAGCTCAAATTTAAGTACTAGCGATTTTGGACAAATGTCCCATTACAGGAAGTGATGTCATAATTCAGGCTGAAGTTTGTACACTGAACTCTTGCCGCACGCCAACAAGCAAGAAAACTCAAAGAGACCAAAGGGTTAAACAGAAAAAGAGAAAAGTCGACTCGGAATACAGGAAATTCAACCTGAACTGGACGAGTGACTTAACGGCTGTTTGTCTCATCCGTCCTCTTATACAGCTATAAATCTCTCGTTCATTAATTCAATCTTACATTAAATAAATACATTTATAATCATTAATAAATCTTCACAATAGTAATAATAATAATAATGAGTCACTGGGGCCCCTTACAGTGAACAGCGTGGGGGCCCCTGATTTAGACGGCAGTGAATCACTCACCAGCGTTTGGTTCTTCATGTTTTTGGACAGTGTGATGGCTGTAATCCCACCAATAACAGCCTGCAGAGCAGAGAGACAGTCGATCAGTGAGACAGGGGAAGTGCTGTTCCATACGAGACAGAAAGAGCGACTGAACGTCAGCAGTCGTCTGGAGGAAATAACGTCTAATTATTAACCATTAATATCGGATTTATTCTAACACGGAACCGTTTCATTAACTAAAATTTAATTTATTCCAATAAAGTTTCCGAGAATAAAAGTTAAAAATTCTGAAAATAGAGTTAAAAATTCCGAAATTCCAGGAATAAAGTTGAAATTAAAAAGTAGGAAGTTGAAATTCTGAGAATGAAGAAGGAAATTATAAAAATATCTAAAATCTAAAATTTGGAGAATAAGGACGAGTTTTTAATGATAAAGTCAAAATTCAGAGAATAAATTTAACAATTCAGAGAGTGAAGACGAAATTACACAAAAAAAGTCAAAATACTGAGAACAAAATAAAAAATTGCAAGTAGAATAAAGTTTAAAACTCCGGGAATGAAGTTTAAAACTCCGGGAATAAAGTTTAAAACTCCGGGAATAAGTGGAAATGTGTGTAAGAGCTGTACTACACATGTTCCACACACACACACACGAATGGAAGAGCGCTTCGGATAAAATAAACGTGTCTCTTGATGACATCACACACAGCGTCTGGGGATCCTGAAGCGCCCGATGACCTGCACCTGCACTGAAAAACCCCTGCAGCTGTAACGACGCCTCAGTGAGTGCTGACCAAACCCTCTGTCTGGAACAGAATCATCTGAGTCACCTGATCCTGATGCTCCTCAGGCTCTCCACACCTCTGCTGACGCATCAGACTTAAGCAGGGAAAGGGTGTGGAGGGGCCATGGACACAGAACGAATCTGATTTCCTGCATTTCCATCCGTTAGGAACCGCAGCGACGCACAATCCGGGAAATAATCGATTGGATTATAATGATCAGGAAGACTGCAGAAAACTGTTTTAGAAGGTTAACAATGTTCAGCATTAATGTTGTGTGTAGCCATCGACGCAGGCAGACTCTCCGGCTCTGTCACAATACACACACTACGCCCTAAAGTCTTCCACTAAGTGTACAATTTTGGAAGTACGCAAGAGAACCCGTGCGCTGACGTGCAGATTTTTTTCCTCTGAAGTTGCGTCACCTCTTAGACAAAATCTGGTGGTGCCGGTAGTCACGCTAAACCCGGTGTTGCTGCTAAAAATGCTAATTACATTAAACTTTTACACTGGTCACACCACCAGATGAATTCTGGGTAATTCCAGATGAATTCTGGGTTAAGCAATGGGGGGGGGGTTTAAAACGCTTAAAATAACACGGTAACTTCCTGACGTTGCCTATTAACGCTCTGGAACAGGAAGTCTCGACTGACCGCTTAACCTTTAACCGGTGTCTCTACCGTAAATGTCCAATGAGAAGGAAAGTATTTGCATTGTTTGTTTTTTTTTTACATTTGCATTTACGGTATTTTATCAGACGCAATTCGGGGTTAAGGGCCTTGCTCAGGGGCCCAACAGTCATGTGACAACATCAACATGGCGGATGTAATACATCAGAATTTCATTCATACTATAAATAATTATACTACATAGAACAGACTTTATTACCGGTGGGGAGGAACTTGAATGTAGTATCTACTGGAGTAGTGTGTGATTTGGGACGGAACCCCTGCATCTGTTAAACATTAATACTGCAATAAACGCATCAGTGCAGGAAAGACAAAAGGACGTACCACGAGGCCTGCGACGAGGGCGATGATGTTGGAGATGGCGTACTCGATGGTGGCGGTCTGGGCGTTCACTTTGACGTCACGCAGCACGGTGCCGTGCACCAGCGCCCCCAACAGGAAGTTCAGGTGACCCACCAGCACCAGACCCAAACCCATCTTCATCAGGACCTTGGCATCCTTCAGGCTCCGACAACACACTCCTGATGAGAGGAGAGACAGTCGGGAGTTTATTTATGGATTTACACTATTAATTATTTATTTTAATAAAGATTTTTAAGAGAAAGATTTGATTCTGTAAATTATCGTTAAAAGCTTTAATTTTTCGTTAAAAGCTTTAACTACTGATTTTGGGAAGTGGTGGCTTGGTGGTTAAGGTGTTGGACTGATACCAGAAAGGCCGGGGTTCGATTCCCAGCACCACCAAGCCACCACTGTTGGGCCCCTGAGCAGGGCCCTTAAGCCCCTGAACGCTCAGTTATGTAAGTGAGACTCTGCATAAGGACGTCCAGTAAATGGGAATATTTTATTTATCGTAAAACAAAGAAAAAAATCCGGATGTTATAATCATGTAATCGTTTCCCCAAAAAATGATGTCAGCTGTCATTTTTAGTAAAATATCGCAATAAATATCAGTTATATCAGAGTCGGTCTACCCACCGAGCCACCGCTTTTACAACAACTGTCTGAATAGTTTTGCTGTTTATCTGTTAACTGCTGGTTAAATTAAAGCTTCGTTCAGATGTGAGGAAGTAAAAAGACTGTAATAGAAAGAGAAATGTTCAGTTCAGTTCCGTCGTTATCATCGGGTCAAACAGCAGAAACCAAACAATATATAAATATCGGTTCTGATCATCAGTCACATAAACCGAAAGCAAAACAGAACAATGAACAGATAAAACGTGTTAAAATGTGTTTAATAAATACTCACAAACTGAAAATTCCCTTTTTACAATGAATCAAAACACAATTTTATTTTCCTGTCGCACTGATAATTAAACCGAGTTTAAATAAATAAATAAAATGGCACCCTGGTGTAACCGACGGTTTCCTGTTTCCCACAAAGCTTCACTTCATGAGGTGACAGGAATCAGCCTGCCTTTACACCATAATTCCGTGTGTGTGTGTGTGTGTGTGTGTATGACAGGTACGAGGACTGTAACAGAAACTTGTCAAACAGGTTCTGAGCTCGAACACGTAACAGGGTCTCGGAAACAAAGTGAGGTAAAAGGAGGTAAAGCAACTAAACGACAACAGGAAGAGGAAACGGACACAGAGACGCTACAGCTCATCACCAGCTCCAAAATCCAGGCGAAGGTCCTAAAATCCTCGCTCTGATCAGTGTCTCCCTTAAAAATACCCACAGTCGCCGGGTTGGAGGTCCAACACCTTAACCATGAGCTACCACTTCCAATGAAGTTCAGTGACTAAACTAATGTCTAGTTTATCTTAATTCTTCACTAAATAAAGTTTGTAAAAATCAGCAGACAAAACATTATTTTCGAATTTTATTCATTTTATTTTAAACAACCAGAAAAATTATAAAGATCTGTTTATTTTTAGTTTAGTATAAATAACACACACACACACACACACGCAGTGTTATGTCTGACACTGGAGACTCCTTTAATTATAAGGGAAGTGGTAGATGCAGAGGTTAAGGCGTTGGTCTGCCAATTTGAAATATCAGGGTTCGATTCCCACCAAGCCACCACTGTTGGGCCCCTGAGCAAGGCCCTCAAATCGTAGTTGCTCAGTTGTATGAAAGGTATAAATGTAAGTCGCTCTGGATAAGAACGTCCACCGATCGCTGTAAAAGTATTATTTTTTTTTTTTCTTGGCGTTTTAATTGCCTTTTATTATTATTAAGCTTCGGTTTTGTGCAGCGTTCACTGTACAATCGGTGTGAAAAATTTATTGATAATAATAGAACAAATCCGAGATACCTGTTTAAAAATAACTCCCTGATGTAATTAATAGGAAATTAATCACCAACAACTTTCTAAAAAAGCTGTTCTTAAATTAACTGCACTAATGTAGAATTTTTTATTTTAATAAAGAAAATTATGTAGTTTTACAACCAAAATGTGCAAATTATAATGAAAGAATGTATAATAAAGAAAATAAACACTTATTATAAAACAAAAGCATGGCGTGGACGTGGAGCTCATCTATAAAAAGTGAAATTATTTATTGATGTAAAAAAAAAAAAAAAAAAAAGAACCTTAAGAATGAATACTGGAGTAAGAATAAAATCCCAGCACACCTGAAAATGGCTGGAGGGAGCAGCGTTCAATGGCTCAGTGAATAAGAGTTGTTACGTTTTCTTAGTTTTGTTTTTAAAGTTCGCTGAATTTTATCTATTTAATAAATAGTTATAAAGGCCAATGTTATAATTTCAAAAGAAAAGTAAAATTAGAAATACAGCATCGATTCTACTCGTAAACAAATGAAACACGGAGACGTTGAAGGCACCATTATTTATCAATATTTAACGTCAGTAATACAATCATTAATAAAAATTCTTACCCATATCGACTTTATAGCGATTAATTTTTATTTTATGTCCATCTTTAAGCGTATAAACAGTCCATGTTGTGCCGTTTATCCCAAAGAAACACGTTCCATGTCCCTGTTCCACGCCCTGTACCTGAAGGCAGGCGGTAACGAACTCAATGACGTAACTCCAAACTGTTAAAAATGGAACCGTCCATAAATCGGGAAAGTGGGGGGCGCTGCTGTGAATATGACCCTAAAACGTGTTCCTCTATAAAAACTATTGCTTTGACGCAATTTATATAACTAACACAAAAATAATACCCGCGAAAAAAAAGTCAATGCATTTCAAACAACGTTTTTTCAACATTTTTTTCTCTTTTCGAAATGTGGACTCTTCTGAAGCGGAAGTAAAATTCAGTTCTACAGGTGCAGTGATCGTTTAATAGGAAGTGCCATAGGCTTACGTCAACAACGACGCCATTTTGGTTAGGGCAAGATTTCGCGTCAATCTATCATATCTAAACAGTGTTGCCGGAAAACCATTAATGATAACTATTAATAAAAGTGTCATGTTTTATTACTCAGTTCCTATAAGCTAATTTTAAGTAATAGCAAAGTTCTTACGCGGCATAATTAAATATGCATTGGCTTACTTAATTTGCACAATATTATATTCGATATACGAAGCATGACGAGGTAGAACCAGGACTGCATTTCATTATTATTAGGATTAAAGTCAAATGTTGCGCCACATAAGCAGATCGTGTTCTGTCAAAACTCCAGTCCAAAAGGGCCAAAATACTCAACTCATTAGTAAAGAGTGTCTGGCAGCCATCTTAGCAGCTATTTATTTATTTAATTTATTTTATTTATTTTAATTATTTCATTTTTGCTCTGTATATTCCATGTACACCAATACAAACACTAAGTTAAAACTAAACCTGCAGGTAATCATGTGCATTAACATTATTTTACAATACAAACAATTTAAACCTTCCTGTTAAATTAATCAGTATTTTATCTTGTATATTTTTATAAAATCTCTTTTATTTTTATTTTATTTTCTCTTTTGCTTTTTTAATTTTGTTTGTACTTGTATTTTAAATTGATTGGTTTGATATTCTAAATTCCCCATAGAAGTGTGTGTGTGTGTGTGAGTGTGTGAGTGTGTGTGTCCCTGTGATGGAGTGGTGACCTGTCCAGGCTGTCCCCCTCCTGTCTTTCCCCCTTTCAGAGACGGGGCTGGGATAGACTCCAGCAGATCCCTGTGACCCCGAATTAGGGAATAAGCGGCTATAGAAGATAAATGAATGAATGTGTCCAATACTAAGACAAGATAATATTCTGTCTTTCTTTCTATTCCTAAAAAATTCTTCTCTCATTTCAAACTCTTTTATTTTCTCATTCCGTTTAATTGCTGTGTATCTTTTAATGCTAATTAGCCTTTTGATTTCTAATGTACTCATCTGAGCATTAAACTTTATATCTGGATGTTTTAATGGGGTTTTTTTTTATTATTGATCCCCAACTTCAAATCCTTCAGGGTGACCCATAAGTTTCCATACACAGGAAAAAGTGAAGGCCCAGGGTGTATCAGGAAAAACAACAAAACCTAAATCATCTCAGGGAACGTATCGCCAATGCCATTACAAGCAGAACTCCAGCTGTGCTTATACGTGTTCTTCAGCAGTGGAGGAACCACATCCAGATGGTGTTTTCGAAACAATGCTAGTCATGTAGCGCAAATTATATCAATAAAAATGATTTTTATATAAGAATGTTATTTTTTTTATTTTTCCTATGTATAGAAACTGATGGGACACCCTGTATAAACTATATATGCAGATTTATCACTCTTTATACTCGATAATTTTGAGAATGGGTCTGAACATATGACCACCTCAGCTCTATTAATCTCCTCGATCCACTAACGAGCCAATAATATCGCAGTTATTTCTGTTGTAGAAACTGGTAGATGATTAGATGTTTGGATGTTTAGATGTTTTTCTATTCTCTACCTGAACTTTGGAAAGTGTTAATTGGAGATTGGAGACAATCCTTAATTGAAGCCACGCCTACTTTAAATTAGAGCCATGTGATTGTAATTTGCTCAGACTGCAGGAATCGAGTGAAGCCCCTGCTGGATTATTTAGCAGACCATAAAAGATCAGCGTGATGGTTAAACTGGGTTTGGTTCTTAGTGATGTGAGATTTTCTTACAATATGGTGACCAGAGGGTTTTGTGTTTATCTCATCTTGTCAGCTTTGGCAACATCCAGCTTTGGAGCATCAGTAGCCGTTCCTGATGTTTGGCCTGATGTTGATGATGGGTTTTTATCCAGAAGTTTTCTACAGACACCTGGTTTCGGTGGCATTGGTCCTATCGTCCCTTTTCCGATCTGGAATTTGATTGATCTACAAAGCAGCTTTGATTTAAGACTGATGAATTGTGAGTCTTTAAAATTAATTTGGAATTAAAATCAATTCTTTTCTGAAACATCTTGTTGGTTTTATTTTATTGTTGTGGTGTTCCTATTTTCCAGCTTCTTGGGGTGGTCCTGCTGAAACTAATATCTACCAAAAAGGGGATTCTGTGCACTTGCAGGTATCTGGTTCATCTGCAACCGACCAGGAGCTCTTCATCCAGTCGTGCTATGTGACATCATCTTCAAACCCCATGGATGACTCCAGATCTGCTCTCATTCTTAACAATGGGTGTGTACAGCACAATGAGAACTTGGGTTAGATTTTTCATTAAACATTTACTCACTTTTTTAAATGTTTTCTTCTCAGATGTGTTTCTTCTAAACAGTCTGCCATTGAGTTTATTTCCAGACAACACGATTCCATCAACTTGCTCTTGAATACCTCTCGTTTGATGTTCTCACAGGTGAGGGTTAGAAACCAAATGTTAAAATATCAGGGTTTAATTTTAAACCTGCACTTTCATCCATCTGGAATTCTGTTTTGCGCTTAAGAACGGCAATGTTCTCACTGACCATTTAATAAGCATGTACCTGAATTTGGTTACAAGCTCAATTTTTGAAGCTCAATGCCTCTGATAAACTTCACCAGATTCTTGGTTGTTGACCTGCAGTTCTGCTAATTTTTAAGGTCAACAATCTGTAATTGTGCTAAATAAATTGATCTTTCAGGTTTTTGTACACTGCAGTGTGGTCTTTTCTTCAGCTGTGACTCCAGACAGCAAATCCTGCAACTACAACAAGAACAAGTCCATGTAAGTTGTCTGGTTTCCAGAACAGTTTTTGGCGGAAAAGCTTGATCTGATTATTTGGCCTCCTCAAAGTGAACGGTGATTAAATGCAAGCTTTCATTTTCCAGTTGGGTCGAGTTGAGTGGACAGACGAATGTTTGTGAGTGCTGTGCATTAAAATGTAAAGGTCCTCCTTCCTATGGTGGACCTTCAAATGGTTGGTATTCATCATTATTAACTTGTTCTAATGCAGGGGGTCACCAGTCTTTGGTTGGTGCTGCAATGATTTAACCTCCAACTTTTCCCAACACTAGTTTAAGGTGTACTTAGCAAGACCTTGATTAGTTGGTTCAAATGTTTAGGTTTGGAGGAAACCAACCCTCTAGGACAGTTTGGTGACCCCTGTTCTAATTAAAGTTTCTGTATCTGTTTGCTTTGGGCAAGTATGTTTCATGGGAAGTTCATAAGGTTTCCGTTTCAGAATTGAAGGCACTCGTGAGTACTGGTCCTTTTACCATTAAGGAAGAGCAACCTGAAGATCCATCAAATTCCTCCCATGTTGAGTCTTTCATAGGAATAAATCAGTCGGGCTCTGGAAGATTTCCATCTTCAATGGAGAGAGGATGGATTGTGGCCAGTGCCACAATGTCAGATGGCTTTAAGATGAATGTTCCTTACAGTTCTCCCTGGCTTTCTCAACCTGTGGCATCTGATGGTGTTATGGTCATAAACCAAGAACCTGGAAACGCTTTGTCTGTATGGTTACCTGGACTTTCACTAGATGTTGCTCATAATCCAGTTCTAGAGTTGCTAATTGATCTTCCACAACAGAAGAGTCCATCCAGGCTTGTTGGATTTTCCAGTCAGGGTGGTGCTCCAAGTGAAGGGCATGTGAAGAACCCTTCTGGGGAAAAGAATCTGAAGGCTCATGATTGGAAATCTAAAATTCCAGAACGTGTCAGTGAAGTGTACATGGGCGACTCTCCTGGCTTGAGGAACGACTGGGATTTGGAAGGCTTTCCGTTACCGGAGGAGGAACTCAGAGGGGATGTCTTTGTGAACTACAAATGGCCACAGCAGCATGCCCTCCCAGATGAGAAGGTGCGAGAAGATTCTTTGGCATCGCCTCTGCTGGAAAAGCCTGAGGAAAAGGGTGAAGAAATTAAAGTTCTTAAACAAAAGGAAAAAGCGTTCAAAGAGGTTAAAGGAGACGACTTTGGAGCGCTGGAGTACATGAAGAAAACAATGTTGACTTTCCATCAGGCTTCAGATGGATCCAGTTCTCTCAGCTATGAGGAAGAGGAAAGGAGTCCAAGCGTGGGAGAGCAGAAGGTCAAGAAAAGTAAGCTGGAGATGGACCGAAGGAAGGTGGATGAAAAGGGAAGTTCAAAGGAAGTGGAAAAGGATCTGATGCAGTCTGTGTTGGATGTTGTGAGGTAAGTCTGACTTTACTGCAGGAATCAACTGACTCTTTTTTTTTTTTTTTTTTTTTTTTTTTTTTTTTTTTTTTTTTTTTTTTTTTTTTTAAAAAAAAGACACTTCCTTTATGTAAAATATGGGTGCCAAAAGTTTATTCCTAAACTCCTCCTCACCTGGTTAATCATATGTATGTAAATGTTTTGGCTGACAAAAACAATACTGCATGTTCAGCTGTGTGCTTGGTGTGCAGTTGCAACCCGGGTTTGATTCTGGCTCGGTCCTTTTTGTCTGTTTCATTGTATAAGGGCATGAATGCCCCAAAAATGGCTAAAAAAGAAAATGAACACCTGACCAATCACATGTATTCCTTGTTTTCAGAGGTTTGCAGAAGATGACCAAGTGACCTGGTCTGATGTATGAATGTCTAATGAGTTAATAAAGATGATGCAAGAAGTTAAATGTTTGTCTGCTGAAGTGTTTTTTTTTTTTTTTCCCCTCCCCTTAAACTTTGTTGTTTAATGTCCTGTTCAGCTTTATTCTCAGTATGAACTCTGGCTCGACTCAGCATCTTTATAATTTAAGGATTTATTTACTGTCGAGTTAAAGCCAGTAATTGGAAACTGCATTATAAATTAATGGCTTTTTTCCCCCATTAACGAGTATTTAAACAAATTACTGTTTAATGTCGTTACTGACTCTAAAATGTTTCTACTTTAATTATTGTGCTCACTGAAGCAGTTCTCCATGTGGCATTATGTGGTGTTAGAACCACAACTGATTGGCTTGGAGTAAATTTCAATCGTTTGCCACAGTAGTGCAGGGTTACACACACACACACACACACACACACACACACACACACACACACACACACATGCACAGCACATCATCACATGTCACATGACAACGGCTCTGAAGTCATTTAGTCAACATTGGGTCCATTTTTATGACTAAAGTAAATTGGTCCTTTCTGACTTAAAGTACATTTTATAGTATGATTTAACATATAAGCAATTTTTTCATTGTGGTGACAGACATGAGTTTTAGGTACTGTGCAATATGAGACAGAACCTCGACATCGGTGGCAAGTAATTCTAATCTAATGGAAACCCTTTGCATCACCACCATGACATCACATTATAATGTAGCGTAAATGTTTCATAACTTCTGTTTGGTGTCCATTTCATCAACTTAACCCATTTACTAGGGGGCATTGAGGTTATTTGGCTTTTTAACAAAGCAATGCAGTAATTACTTGTACTATAATAAGGTAACTTGGCTACTAGTGCTTAGTACTAACTAGTAGAACTAGTAGATATAATTTTTTTTTTTTAATTCTTAACATTCCAAACACCGGTTACAGCATGTGTTGGTTTGAAGACCAGTGTAAAACTGGACTGTTACCAAGGTGGTCCTGTATAGCCAGAACTGATGACAGACGGTCTGACTGCCACAGCAAACAGTGTGACTGATGTTTAGATTTTTAAATCTATATTTCATGTTCTGATCAGGGTGTGATGTAAAATAAATGTCTCTACAAAAAGTGTTGTACTGCCACACATTTATTTAAAAACTCTGCAAATAATCGTTTGTTGTTCCTGGTTTTGGGGTGTGGTGAGAAGGCCAAAGATCAAATAAAAGACAATGTTGATAAAATTGTTTTGAACCCAATTACCTTTACGTGCTTTATAACACTCACTTTAGTTTTAGTATTGAACTAGTAAAGTCTCAGCTTTAGATGCAGTTTTAATACATCTATATATTTTCTTCTGCTGTAATATATTTACAGCGTTTAGCAGACGTTCTTAGCCAGAGTGACTTACATTTCTCATTTATGCAACTGGGGGTAAAGGGCCTTCTTTAGGGGCCCAGCAGTGGTGGCTTGTTTGAGCTGGGAATCAAACCCACAGTCTTTGGGTTGGCAGTCAACAACTCAACACCCTGTGAGGAAGTGATGGCTCATGAAGTGTTGGACTGGTATTTAAACACACTGGGCCACCCCAGAGCTTTGGGGTTCCTGAGACGGTGGTGTTACTGAATCAGGTTACTGAGGTGAATCTTTTAAGTTTTAGTATAAACGCTAATGTTTGTCCAGCTGTGAAACCCATCCTAACAGTATAAAAGTCTGTAGATCAACTTACAATCAATTTCTCCAGGAAGTTACAATATAATAAAGGAAAGCACAATCGGATACAAATGCACAGTACAATGTTAAGGGAAATATGTGCGATCTGGCAACCTCTCCAGCGTCTCTGCTTATGTTTCCCCCAGATGTCGCTGTTGGAAGTTTGCGCCCTGCACTTGGCACACTCCGACTCTCTCCATAGCGCATGGTCACGGTGGTTTTCCTTTTTTTATCCTAACCCCCCCCTTCATATCTATGCACCCCCCGCCCAGTGTGAATCCGGCGCTGTTATAAAGTGCATGTGTTTTCCCCCCTCGCGCTCTCTTCCCCCCCGGCCACCAGACCGTGAGTGTTTAACTCACTGTTCTTGTCTCTTAAAAAAAAATAAAAAAATAAAAAAAATTTAAAAAACGCAATAAAAAAAAATCAGGACCTATTTTTTTTTTTTAAAGAAGGGAATAGAATATTTATTCTAACATCATTTCCCAGGCCTCGGTGTTTTTATTTTTTATTATTTTAAATTTCCGACAGTCCAGATTTGCACGCCGCAGCTGTCAGGAGCACCGGAGAATTTAACGCGCGTCAAAGTTTTATCCCGGTTTTAAAATAAATTAAATTAGACGCACTTTGCAGCGACACTCGAATAACGGAACAGGGATCATGAACGCGGCGGGGAGCAGCTACCCGATGGCTTCTCTGTACGTGGGCGACCTGCACCCGGACATCACGGAGGCCATGCTGTATGAGAAGTTCAGCCCGGCCGGCCCGGTGCTCTCCATCCGCGTCTGCCGCGACATGATTACGCGCCGCTCCCTGGGCTACGCGTACGTCAACTTCCAGCAGCCAGCGGACGGTAAGCGCAGAAACCACCCGTACACACCGCTATCTGCGTCTCTTTTACCCCTACAAATACCCCCGCATACACACTAGCGCACCCTGAAGTCATCTAAACAAATAACAGTTAGTGCGCAACCGGAATGTCAGCGCATGGACTGATCGAGTGACCTTCCACGCACGCGCTATTCAGTACTGAAGTGTGTCGTGTGTGTATTCTGTGTAACCTTCATAAGTGTGTAACCATATTGTCATACTGCTGTTTTGACTACATGTGAGCAGAACCACGTTTTTTGGCTCGAGTAATCTTGCGCTATGGCTACCATCAGCGTTGCCAGGTTGACCCATCAAAATCCCGAGCAGTTCTGATGCCTCTACTGTCTAAACTTGTATTTGCACAAGTTATTTTTGGTTTTGTTCCATGTTTGTGTATTTCAAAAGTGTATAGAAATTTCCAATCTGGCAACCCAACACCACACGCTGTATGATTAATATGATTAATAGTATGTATGATTAATATGATTAATAGTATATAAATAAGTACATTCAAATAGACACGTTTTGCTAAACGTCATACGTCAAGTGTTCAATCTGGCAACCTGTTTTCAGAACTGTTTACCTGACATGATTTAGTGTTTGTAATTGTGTACCTTTAACAAGTGTGTGTGTGGGGGGGGGACTTTACAAATTACATTGTGTTTAAGTTAAATGTGGAGCATGTGAAAAATCTGGCAACCTGTATCCCCCACTCAGCTATCTTAAAAAATACCTATAGTAAATAGTAAAAATACCACCTAGAAAAAAAATACATTTATATAGAAATTTTGTTCTGAAAAAAATATTTAAGAAGGTATAGAAATGCTCAATCTGGCAACATGCAACCCACCGATGGTTTTTCTTTTTTAAAGTTGAACTATGTATACTGCGTCAAAGAATTTTATTTCCTAATTTCTTTATTCATTTTATGTAAAATGTACGTCTCATTATGGTGTGTATGGGTGTTCAATCTGGCAACCCGGCTCAGCTGGCTGAGTTCCAGGTCTGCACATTGCACTACACAGCACATGTGCGTTTAAGAGCTCCCCCAATCACCATTTGCTTAGTCATGTGTTATTTCTTTATTTATTTCTGTTTAAAGCACACACTTTTAATCGAGGCGGGTTTTTATGACGTATAAAGGAAGTGGATTGATTTGGATCTATAGATTTCTACTAATGAATCTATGGAAATAATGCATATCATATTTTAATGCATATCACATATCATTTTAATTCTTAATGATATGTACACCGTTTTATCTTATCTTAAATACCACCAGGCTGAAAAAAAGGCAAATCATCAAAGAGCTTAAAGAATTAATGATATATTATATTTATATCTTATTATACAATGATAAATCTGTATAAACATGATCTAACTCGGATAAAGCTTTTATCCGTGAGGTTGTTATGACTTATTCAGGAGTCGATTTGCCAGACAATTTATTTACATGCTGTAGTGTGTGTGTGTGTGTGTGTGTGTGTGTGTGTGTATGTGTGTGTGTGTGTTGTGTGTCAGAGAGAGAGAGAGAGAGAGAGAGAGAGAGAGAGAGAGAAAGACAAAGAGAAGAAATTGAGCACCACAATGTCACCTAAATGTTATAACATCAATAAAAAGAGCCCTATAGGGGGGGCTGAGGTGGGCCGGGACCCACCCTGTCACATAACTGGCCCACCTATCCAAGGGGGAAAGTTAGAGAGAAAAAATGCATTATCTCTCTCTCTCTTTCTCTCTCTCTCTCTCTCTCTCTCACACACACACACACACACACACAGTTGTGTGTTTTTTTAAATATATCCTTATATATATACTTTATACTTTATTTATATATAATTAAACCTATATTAAACCTATATATAATCAACATTTTCTTGCTAAGATTTATATTTCAGAAACATAGATTAAGGAAAATATAACAGCGGTTAGGTATAAACTTTATGGATCTGTTGCTATAGAAACAGGAAGTATTATAACAGAAAATCTAAACCTTTTGTCCAGTCCAGAACTATGTGGCAGCTTCTAACACTGAGATGTATTCTAACACATGTATGATTGGTCCTGAGATCATTACTGAGGAATGACGGTGAGGATCAGGGGTTTGTTCCATACACTGTTTGAGATGTGGCATGTTGACCCACATTCGCCGCCATGATGTGACCCATTTGTGCTATTTAAGGAGCGATCATGGGAGAACGCTGTCGTGAAATTAGCATTCTGCTGCCTTTGTTTCAGCTGGAAGAGAGAGACACGCTGGTAGAAACGGGGTCTGGAACCATTTAAGGACCTGTTATAACGCTGGGTGGTGATTCACTCCACCTTTATCCACTCCGTTAAAGTCTTTACGAAAAAAAGAAAGACGACGTAGAGGAAAAGTTTCACGTCATGGCAGTAAAGGGGGTGTGGCCTAAAGTGTGTCAGTGTTTGAAAGTGATATAATGAGTAAGAGTGACGTCATCGCGATTAAATAGATCCCAAATATTTTTAGTAATTTTTATTATAAGACTATAATTAAACAAATATCTGGTTATTTAATCAAATTTTATTCATCTTATTTTTAAATTTACCCCAAAGGTTTTTAAAAAAATGTGATCAGTTAATTTTAATTAATTGTTTGCTAAAAAGTAAAATCATTAAAACAGTTTTTAAATCGTCCTTTTTATTTTTTATTGATAATCATACGTGGCCGAGTGTCAGGAAGTTACAGATAAAAAATTATATTATTATAAAATTAACGTTTTGACTGAAGATATTTCGACTAATTTTATACTATATTATACTGTAAAACTGTTTTGGGTTTTTTTGGGTTTTTTTTATTTTAATAGCTTTTCCTTATTATATTTATAGCTTCGGTTCTTGTGAAGACGTGAATATTTTTTGTTTTTTCTCTGGATTTAAGGTTGAAGTACGTCTGGATGTAAAACTTACGGTCTTACAAACTATAAATTAGACACACTTTTAGCAACATTCATAAGAAATACAACATAACCTGATCATTATTTTCTTCCAAAAGCTTGAACACACACTGTAATAAAATGAGTCTGTTATTAGCTTTATGTGTAGCTTTTGCATTTACGTTTCTGCATTTGAGCTGTTACCATAGAAACGTTAACGCAGGGGCCACAAACCCGGACCCGCCCACATTTGGATCAGCCCAAAATATCAGTATTAAAAGGCACAATAAAATCTGCACAGTTATTACTGGGCGTCACTCCGGACAGGTTTCCGGTCTTTAGTATATTAATGTTTGCACGCAGCGCCGCCATCTTTTTTAAAGTTACGTTTTGTGTTTATTTTATTTACTTCAGCTTAAATGTGACTCTTGGCTATTAGAACATTTATCACAGTCTATAACTGTCGATCCGTTTAGTTTTTGTTGTGATGTGATGGTTGATTAGTTTGTGGGGTTTTTTTGTTCACTTTAATAGAAATGAGCTGACAGTCTGTATCAGTGTGTGTTTGCACTTGATTGGTCTTTTATACCTTGTTATTGATGCTGATTGGGTGCCCCGGTTTCGTGCCCCCCTGTGAGTTATAGTCTACCACCGGCTCTGACGCCGACCTGTAATCCCCCCCCTTAAATAAAGAAAAAGGTTTGGGGACCCCTGCACTAATGTATCAGCCCAAACACATTAATGCAAACCTGTGAGTAACTGAGATTCTGACCAATCAGGTGCGTGTGTTCCTGCATGAACGCTGTAATCTAAACTCCTCACAAGCAGATCACTGTGTAACATCCAGCAAAAAAAAAGCGACTGGTTTAGTCCAGTTACCGCGAAGTCACGTGACTCAAGTTGACTGTGTGTCCGATTCATTCCTAACATAATGTCATGTTGCTGTAACACCAACTGGCCGTTTCAGCTTCAGGCTCTTCACTGACGTCCCCACCCACCCCCACATACACACGTCCTATTCAGAGCAACAGGGTGAAAAGGTCAGAGTTAAACTCGCAGAAATGCAAGCTGAAAAGCTCAGAACGAGATTTACTAACTTCACCTACAAATCTCACTCAACCACTAACCCCTAGTACACTAATATACTAATCCCTAAACCACTAACCCCCTATTACACTACTATACCAATCCCTAAACCACTAACCTCCTATTACACTAATATACTAATCCCTAAACCACTAACCCCCTATTACACTACTATACCAATCCCTAAACCACTAACCTCCTATTACACTAATATACCTACTAACCCTAAACCCCTCCCCCTAAACCACTAACCCCCTATTACACTAATAAACTAAACCTACCAATCCCTAAACCACTAACCTCCTATTACACTAATATACACACTAATAGTGATCCCTAAACCACTAACCCCCTATTACACTAATATACCAATCCCTAAACCACTAACCTCCTATTACACTAATATACTAATCCCTAAACCACTAACCCCTATTACACTAATATACTAATCCCTAAACCACTAACCTCCTATTACACTAATATACCAATCCCTAAACCACTAACCTCCTATTACACTAATATAGTGATCCCTAAACCACTAACCCCCTATTACACTACTATACCAATCCCTAAACCACTAACCGCCTATTACACTAATATACTAATCCCTAAACCACTAACCTCCTATTACACTAATATACTAATCCCTAAACCACTAACCCCTAGTACACTAATATAGTGATCCCTAAACCACTAACCCTTAGTAAACTAATATACTAATCCTTAAACCACTAACCTCCTATTACACTAATATACTAATCCCTAAACCACTAAACCCTAGTACACTAATATACCAATCCCAGAACCACTAACCCTCCTATTACACTAGTATACCAATCTCTAAACCACTAACCTCTAGTACACTAATGTACAAATCTGAGGCAAACGGGTTCTAGGTGACTGTTCTGTTGCTTCTACAAACACTTGTAAATAAAAAGAAATCAAGGCTTGTCACATCCCACGTTTTTGGAGCTATCAGGGATCTGACCTAAGTCAGAGTGGACCGTGTTCTTCTCCTCCATTGTTGACGCAGCCGTCCGGAGATAAACCCACTGATGGACACTGGAAGTAGGGGATGATGTTAAGATTAAAGCCTGATTGGCTCATAGGTCCCAGAAGCAGCTGATGTGTACCGGCAGGCCGAGCTTTTTAGAGCTCACTGTCACCCCCAGATCCAATCTGTATCCAGGCCAGTTGGTGGATCAGCACAGAAATAACAAGCCCCAGTGGCAGTTTCCCAGTGATGACCTTGTTTTCTAATTGGCCACCCAGACAAACCCACCGAAACTTTGATGCAACATGGAATAACCTTCTGGTTTCTCTGGTGGGAAATGAACTGACCCCCCGACTGAGCCTGGTTTCTCCTAAGGTTTTTTTCTCCATTCTTCCACTGATGGAGTTTTGGTTCCTTTGCTGTTGTCTCCTCTGGCTTGCTTAGTTGGGGACTCTTATTTACAGATATTAATTAAAGTGAACCGAGTTTGTTTTATTTGATTCTGTAAAGCTGCTTTAACACAACCTTTTAGTTAAAAAGCGCTAAATAAATAAAAGGGAACTTGACTTTTCTGTTGTCCTATTGGCTCCTTCTAGCCAGGACCTTCAGCATCCACTGGGGCGGTTAGCAGCCAAGTGCAAAGCAGCTGGTATGGGGATCATCATCTACAAATCTGAGGCCATGGTCCTTAACCAGAAAAAGATGGCTTGTCCCCTCTTGGTTGAAAGGGAGTTCTTTCCTTCAGTGCACAAATCACAAAAGTATCTCAGGGTCTAGTTTTCAAATGGGGGAAGGATGGAGCGTGAGACTGACAGGCGGATTGGTGCAGCAGTAATGTGGTCTATGTACTGGTCTGTTGTGGTGGAGAAGAAGCTGAGCTGTAAGGCAAAGCTCTCAATTTACTAGACAGTCCACGTTCCTACTCTCACCTATACTCATGACTAAAGGGACAAGATCTCTGATAGTTTCCTCCACCGGCTGCCGAGGAACTCCTTCAGAGATAGGAGCTCTGTCACCCGAGAGGAACTGGGTGTAGACTTGCTGCTCCACCACATCTGATGTGGCTCGAGAATCTGTTTCGTATGCTGTCCCATAATTTGAAAAAAAACCCCAGTGTTTTAAACTGTGTAAATATCTTTTCATAACACACATAATTTCCAGTGTGAATTGATTTAAAACTATTAAAACTAACTTTAGGAAAGTATTTATTCGCTTGTTCACATTCACACAGTAACATTTTCTTTTCTTTTCTTTTCTCTTTGAGTGGAGCGAGTTGCCGTCAGCATACACCAACTGCGAGTGGAAGCTGTTGTCACACGCACTTTTTTTTTTCACCCAGGGCGTCTAAGCTCCATCAATGGGCAGGGAGCTCGTGGCTGGTTCTGGCTGCCAGACCACAGCTTTAGCTCGGCTAAATATAGACCCAACTAGCGAACGACTCTGACAAATGAGACGCAGCCTGCTGGACAGCCTACAGGACTCTCATTCGTTTAACAATCAGACCTGACGTCTGGTTACGATATAATAAATAAGGCAGGATTTTTTTCTCAGATATTCCAGAGATTTAATTTCATCCAGAAGCCAAAAGGCCTGATTAAAGATGGAGACGGGAGCGAGCGTTTATTATTCTATTTCCAGCAAAAAAGTGTGGGATAAAATGGAAATGGTTCCCACATGAAATCAGTTTAAAAAAATGTTTATTTTCTTTTTTTCTTTTTTTTTTCATTTAGTTATGGGGTTTTTATACCAATGAACAAGGAAATATAGGAATTATTATTTATTATGCTAATAATGGCTAAAAATGGCCTCTCTTTTTGTCTGTCTTACGGTCTGTTTCTTTAATTGCATCTTTCTTTCTTTCTTTCTTTCTTTCTTTTCTTTCTTTCTTATATTCTTTCTTCTTTTCTTTCTTTTCTTTTCTTTTCTTTCTTTCTTTTTCTTTTTCTTCTTTCTTTCGTTTCTTTCTTTTCGTCTTCTTTCTTTCTTTTTCTTTGTCTCTTTCTCTCTGTCTATCTGTCTGTCTGTCTGTCTGTCTATCTGTCTGTCTATCTATCCTGTGTGTATCTGTCCTCCTTTTTGTCCCTCTTTATTTTTTGTTGGTCTGACTGACTCTGATTTGCTGTGCATCTGTCTGTATTTGTCTGTCTTTTTCTGTCCCTGTGTCACTTCTCTCTCTCTCTCTCTCCGCTCTCTCTCTCGCTCTCTCTCTCGCTCTCCTCTACTCTCTCTCCTCTCTCCTCTCCCTCCTCTCACTGATATTCCTCACTGGGAAGTAATAATTATTATTTATTATATTATTATAATACACACTAAACAACTCTTAAACAACAACTAAACAACTCTTATAATTACAGCCAAAAATAACAACAAGCCAAAATAGTCCTGAAACTAAAAGAAATAAACTGCACTCTGATTATAGTGTTTGTTTTAATGATATAAAAATAAAACAGATAAAAAATAAAAAATAAAATCCTTGAAGAATAAAAAATAAAACAAGTAAAGATTAATAATGAATGAATGGAAATAAAATTCTTGACACGTCCACAAGGAGGTGCCAAATATCAGTGGATCTGATATTACAAAACCGATATCCCATAATCAAAAACCTTTAATGAAATCCATTATCTGTTAATCCCATTTTAGGAAATTCATACTGACTCCGAATCCATAGACTGATTTGGATACCTTGCAAAAAGAAAAGTACTGAAAAGGTCTTTATTTTTTTTTCTAAAAATCCAAATCTGAGTTTTAAAAAAACGATTTACTTGCTACAGAACTTTTAGAATCCCGCTAAGACGCTGTATTAAAGATGTTAGTGCAAAACTACTGAAAATCCAGAGCTGGTATGAATCCATTTCATTCATCTGAGCCGAGATCCATTTCTAAGCCTGGATTTGAATAATAAATTGAAAGAATAAAGCAGAAACTCGACGATGGAGATTTGATTCAGTCCCACAGGCAGTGGTTTATGGATCAGTGCTTTTACACATGAGCGATTTCGCTGTTTATTCGAGTGTTTATCGTTCCTGCTCTTTCTGCCATGATTATTCAGGTGTGTGCAGTTATTTGAAATAATGTTTATGCTGATTAGCATTCGGGGTATTAGCCTGCTAGCTGCTAACACACAGGCACACATAGCGCTTTTTTTTTTTTTTTTTTATTCTTTTCATACAAAATGTTGTAAGGTAGGGCATGAAGTAGGTCAAAGGTCATGTAACTGGTTTCGCAAAACAGATGAAGATTTAGAGCAATGGAATGTTAGAGCTGGGGTTAAAGCTAGGAAAGTTCCAGATGCTTATCTTTCTGTCTATCCTATTCTCTCCCTCTCTCTCTCTATCTATATGTCTCTCTCTGTCTCTGTCTCTGTCTCTCTCTGTTCTTCCTTTTTTCTATCTATCTATCTATCTATCTATCTATCTATCTATCTATCTATCTATCTATCTATCTATTTATCTTGTGTGTATCTGTCTCCTTTTGTCCCTCTTCATTTTTGTTTGTCTGACTGAGTCTGAGTTGCTGTGCATCTGTCCGTCTTTTTCCTGTGTCTCTTTAACCCTCTCTCTCTCTCTCTCTCTCTCTCTCTCTCCTCTCTCTCTCTCTTCCTCGTCTCCCCCCTCCCCCGTCTCTCCTCTCACTCTGTCTGTCTCTCTCTTTCCTCTCCCTCAACCCTCTCTCTCTCTCTCTCTCTCTCTCTCTCTCTCTCTTTCTCTCCCCCTCACTGCGCATATGTCTCTCTACACTGTCTTGCGTTCTGTCTGTCTCTCTCTGACCCTCCATGTTAGACACACATCAGTGTGCAAACTGCTGATCTTAACAGTTAAAGCTGTTTTGAGTTGTTAACTAGGGAGGTTACAGACAAAAGAGAGAGGCATGTATTGGGTGATAAACTAAATAAACCGTGTGTGTGTGTGTGTGTGTGTTTGATAACTCTGCCACTGTGAGAGGTTATAACTGTTGACCCTTAAAACAGCCCTGAATGTGTTAGTGTGTTTAGTTGTGTGTGTGTGTGTGTGTGTGTGTGTGTGTGTTTGTTTAAGAAGAGATCCTGATCATATTTAAATCTGACTAATGAATCAAACGTTTTTTTGACCTGTGATTGATGATTGATGATTGATTGATTTATTACTGTGGTTTTATGCTGAAGAACAGATTCAAGCTGGATTAGTTACACGTTACTAAATTATGGAACAACAAGACAGTCTTTAAATATTCTTTAAACTAAATTTTAAGAACCCTTGAAGAACCCATAAAGGTCCCTCAAAAACCCTTTAAAAGTTATAGGATCCTTAAATATAATTTTTAATAACAAAAACTGATTAAAATGTTGACTAACCCTTAAAGAACAGTTTTCTAGCTGGTTCTAAATCCGGAGCTATTGCTTGGTCAAGACGTTCGTTCATTCAACGTTCATTCATTCATTCATTCATTCATTCATTCATTCATTTATTCATATATCTTCTATAGCCGCTTATTCCCTAACCGGGGTCACAGGGCTCTGCTGGAGTCTATTCCAGCCGTCTCTAAAAGGGTGAAAGGCAGGAGGAGGACATCCTGGACAGGTCACCAGTCCATCACAGGGCCACAAACACACTAGAATCACCAATCAATCTAACATACATGTTTTTGGACTGTGGAACATGTGACTGAAATTGTTTGCTGGCCCTTGTGAAGGTGGTAGTCCAGTAATTAAGGAGTTGGACTGTTAACCGAAACATTGCCGGTTTGATTCCCAGCACCACCAAGTTACCATTGCTGGCCGCCTGAGAGAGGTCCTTAACCCCCGACTGCTCAGTTGTATAAATGTAATTTACTCTGGATCAGGGTGTCTGACAGAAATGTGGATTTTATCTTTCCGCTATCTCCTCATTAGTTTTATTTCCACTTCATATTAATTGTTGGGTTTTCCTGATGGAGCTGATGGTGAGGAGAGTGTTGGTCTTTTCTGTCCATCACTTATGAACTACTTCTTGTTTATCAATCTGCCGTTGTCACTCTGTCTACTTTGGTGCATGGCGCATATCAAACCGTGCTCTGTAGTGGGAGCTCTGCTCACTGATGTCATCGGTTTCCACTCAAGACCAGCGAAGTTTTGGGCTTAGTTCAGAGTCAGGATCCGGGCATTGTTCCAGGATTTTTTCCTGTGGTGTCTGATTGGCTACAGAACTGGCGACGGTGGTAAATCAGCATTAAGGAACCCTGAAATAAAACCTTAAAAACCCCTTCTTAAAGTACTGTAGTGAAACATTTTTGGGGCCTAAGGACTCTTTAGGAGTTTCTAAACAGGTTTTATGATACCAACAGTTCCATCATAGACACAACCCCCCAAAAAAAACTCTCATGTCTCCTTATAAATGAGCAATATACTTAACATATCTTTTTTTACCTATTTAGTGGATTTACTCAGAAATCTGCAGGAATTCATGACAGTGTGTTTGTGTTTCAGCCGAGAGAGCTCTGGACACAATGAACTTTGATGTGGTAAAGGGAAAGCCCATCAGGATCATGTGGTCCCAGCGAGACCCGTCGCTCCGCAAGTCAGGCGTGGGAAACGTCTTTATCAAAAATCTGGACAAGTCCATTGACAACAAGGCACTGTACGATACCTTCTCAGCTTTCGGGAACATCCTGTCCTGCAAGGTAGCACCAGGCCATCGTCACATCACGTCTTGTCCTCTGTGTGGTTTAAAAAACAAGAAGCAGTGTTGATATTCTTTCACTGCTAGCAGTCATGCAGCTGACGTTTTTTTTTCTGCAGGTGGTGTGTGATGAGAACGGATCCAAAGGCTACGCATTCGTGCACTTCGAGACGCAGGATGCTGCTGACCGTGCCATCGAGAAGATGAACGGCATGCTGCTGAACGACCGCAAGGTGTGAGTGTCCATGCTGGGGATCAAGGGAAGAGGGGTCAAGATGGGGTCAGAGTAATGCAGGTTTCCAGTAACATTGTATCATTTAGTTAGATGTAGTTTGATGAAGGTGTGGCCTATGTACTTGTTTATGCTTATGAAGGAGACGGAGCCTATGATCCTGCCAATGCTTATAAAGGAGGCAGGGCCTATGTGCCTGTTCAGGCATGTAAAGGAGGCATGGCCTATGTGCCTGTCAAGCCTCCATGCATGTAAAGGAGACGGGGTCTATGTGCCTGACCATGTGTGTAAAGGAGCGACGGGTCTATGTTGCCTGTCCATGTGTGTAAAAGGAGATGGTGTCCTATGGACCTGTACATGCGTGTAAAGGAGACGGGTCTATGGACCTGTACATGCTTTATAAAAGAGGCAGGGCCTATGTGCCTGTTCAGGCATGTAAAGGAGGCATAGCTCATGTGCCTGCTCATGCTTATAAAGGAGTCGAGGCCCATGTGCCTTCTCATGCTTATAAAAGGACCTGTCCATGCCTATAAAGGAGGTGTGGCCTATGGATCTGTCCATGCTTATAAAGGAGGCAGAGCCTATGTACCTGTTCATGCTTATAAAGCAGGCGGAGCCTATGGAACTGTCCATGCTTATAAAGCAGGCGGAGCCTATGGAACTGTACATGCTTATAAAGCAGGCGTGGCCTATGTACCTGTCTAGGCTTATAAAGAAGGCATGGCCTATGTGCCTGTCCATGCTTATGAAGAAGGTGTGGCCTATGTATCTCTTTATACGTATAAAGAAGGCAGGGCTATGGACCTGTACATGCTTGTACAGGAGGCGTGGCCTATGTGACTGTCCATGCTTATAAAGCAGACGGGGCCTATGGACCTGTACATGCTTATAAAGGAGGCGGGGCCTATGGATCTGTACATGCTTATAAAGGAGGCGTGGCCTATGTGACTGTCCATGCTTATAAAGCAGACGGGGCCTATGGATCTGTACATGCTTATAAAACCACGAGTGGGTGTGTGTTTGTGTGTTTATGTGACCTCCTGAGGGATTTGGGCTCTTTTTCTTTTTTCTCTGCTCTGTTTGGTTTGAAAATCGTGTCCCTGTTTCATTTTTACTGCTCAGGTTTGTGGGGAGGTTCAAATCCAGGAAGGAGCGAGAGGCGGAGCTTGGAGCCAAAGCCAAAGAGTTCACCAATGTTTACATCAAAAACTTCGGCGAGGACATGGACGACGACCGGCTGAAAGACATATTCGATAAATACGGTACGGAGGAGCCGGTTTTAGTAAAACGGAGAACTGAGTTTAGAAGATAACATTTTACTTAATATACATTTATAATAAAGTATTAAAACTTTCTCTTTTTTGATTTTAATGTTTTAAAACGCTTTTTTGGTTGAATTTAATTAATTATTTGATTAGAATTTGTGCATTTTAATGTTTAAATTCTGTCAATTTAATGTACAAAAACAAGAATTTATGAAAGTGCTTTTAAAATCATATTTAAATCATTGATGAAAAGATAAAAACTGATTTTAGGACTTTTTTGAATAGTTAATCATACTAAAAAATACTGATAAAAAATGAAAAAAGAAATTATTATTAAAAAAAAAAATTACTATTTATACAACATTTATGAAAAAGCCTATTTAAGATTTTGTTTTTATAAACATTGTTTTATTTTAAACCTTAAAAATAAATTTGTCTGTAAGTGACCTAATATTGTTTTATTTATTTAAAGAAAATTGTAAGTAAAAATATTATTTAAATGTTAAAAAGTTACAGCAAATTCTTTATATTTTTTATATAGTTTTTAATGGATAATGTTTTTTATTTTAAGATAATTACATTTTATATAATCGAATCTTATATCATATTAGTTAATTATCTTAATGCTTATTTAGATTATTTTAATATTTAATTAATATTATTATTTAATACTAATAAGTAAAATAACTAAATTAACTTTTTTTCTCTCCGCTGTAGGTAAAACTCTGAGTGTGAAAGTGATGACTGACCCCATGGGGAAATCGCGAGGATTCGGCTTCGTCAGCTACGAGAAACACGAAGACGCCAACAAGGTGCAGTACAAACTCCCAACAGCCCATCGGCCCCCAGAACACACACACACACACACACACACATTTCCTCAAACACACTTTACCTGAACATAATTCTAAACACCCTGGATAAAGAAGTGTATGAGAGAAAGATGACAGAGAGATGGAGAAACTTCTTATGGTGGATGAACAGATTGCCGAACTGTGTAGCAAGTAGCTGATAAAGGATGGATAAATATATAGCTAGATGGATGTAAAAAATGAAAGGTGAAAGGATAGAGGGATGGACGGGTAAAGGAATGTGTAGCAAAAGAAAGGTTAAATATTATAATGAAGAAATGGATTGAAGGAGTTATACTAATTGGATAGATGGAAAAAAAGATGAACGAATGAAACAGGTAGGTGGATGCATACACATCTAGGGGTATGGATGTATAGAAAGACGGATGGACAGATGGAAGCATATGTAAAAGATAAGTATGGAAGAATATATTAGTGAATAAACGGATGGATGTAAAGCTAAATTGATAAATAGAATACACAGATGTATGTGTGTATGATGTAACAGATGTATGTGTGTATGAATGTATAGATGAAAGAGTAGATGGTTGAGTTAATAAAGGCATTGGTGAAAAAAGGATGGATAGATGGATGTGTGACTTTATGGGTTGGAAAATGGGTGGAAAAAATTAGATGTACAGCTAGATGGATATATTTTTTAATTAAAAACTTATATAAGGGACGAAGAGGACGTCTAGATGTATGGATGAAAAAATGCATATCCTAATGAATGGATGGGTGGATGATAGGAAAATATATAGAAAATGAAAGATAAATTATTGGATGGATGGATGGATGGATGGATGGATGGATGGATGGATAAAACAATAAATGACCATAGTTGGCTCATTAAACAGATGAATGAAGACTGATTGGATAAATAGAAATGGAAACGTATGAAAAAGGGATAGATTCATGGATTAGTGAGTGGATAAATGGAGAGATTAATGGAGGGATTAATGCATAAATGGATGAAGTAATATATGGATATTTGGATAGATAGAAAGAATGCATAGCTGAATGAAAAGATGAATAAAATCTGGATGTATAAATGAACATAATTTATAGAATGATGGGTGGATGGATGGATGAAAGGATAGAAAAGGAAACAAACTTTGGATGGATGGATGGATGGATGGATGAATGATTAGATGGATGGATGAATGGATGGATGAATGGATGAATGGATGGTTTTAAAAAGTATGATGGATGGATAAATGCATAGCTCAATAAATGGAACATTTAGATAAATGGTTGTGTGAATAATTGAATAGATAGATAGACAGACAGACAAAAATATAGAAAGATTAATGGATAAAGGGATGGATAAATGGGTGGATGGATAGATAAAAGGATGAATGGATGAGACAATATAAAGAAAGGTTAAATATTAATATTAATATTATAGATGGAAGAATCTCCAGCTGAATAGGTGGATGAATGAAAGCTGGATGAATAAAAAAACAAGTGTATAGTAACTTAATGGAAGGATGGATAAATAGATGGATGGATGGATGGATGAAAGGATTGATGAATATATGGATGGATTAAATAAATCTGAAGTCTTTTTGATCTCCTCTCAGGCGGTGGAGGAAATGAACGGCACGGAGCTGAACGGTAAGGCGGTGTTTGTGGGGCGCGCTCAGAAGAAGATGGAGAGACAAGCCGAGCTGAAGAGGAAGTTTGAGCAGCTGAAGCAGGAGAGGATCAGCAGATACCAGGTAACTCAGAATGCTAACTAAGCTAACCAATCATAAAGTCTCATGATAGATACTAGATTAGCTGGGATTAGCATAGATGTTAATCTGTTGTTACTTCCTGAACGGTGACCTTTTTTTTGACAGGGGGTGAACCTGTACATCAAAAATCTGGACGACACCATCGACGACGAAAAACTGCGCAAGGAATTCTCTCCATTCGGCTCCATCACCAGCGCCAAGGTCAGCGCTAGCAACTTCCTGTTTACCAGTTAACTGTTAGCTTTTTAGCACAAACAAATTTATATTTATAATATATAAAGTTATAACAATTGAGCAGTTTAGTTTATTTGGAGTATAAAACTGTCTCTTTGAATAGTTATATTATATAATAACCTGTCCTAGGTGATGCTGGAGGAGGGACGCTCGAAGGGTTTTGGCTTTGTCTGCTTCTCCTCTCCTGAGGAGGCCACCAAGGCCGTGACGGAGATGAACGGACGCATTGTGGGCTCCAAGCCGCTGTATGTGGCACTGGCGCAGCGCAAAGAGGAGCGTAAAGCTCACCTCACCAACCAGTACATGCAGCGCATTGCCGGGATGAGAGCCATGCCCGCCAACGCCATCATCAACCAGTTCCAGCCCACCAGTGGGTACTTCATGCCCGCCGTGCCTCAGGTGAGACAGGAGGGGTTGAGTAGTTGTCTATAACAGCGGTCCAAAGGTAGTACAGGTTGATAACAGTTTTAATACCATGTCATTTTATAGAAAATGGCTAATTCACAGGGACGTGTAAAATTAACACGCGAGGAACGTTAGCGTATGTTTTTTTCCTGAAAAGTAACAATTATTGTCATTAAGTGTTTTTATTAGTACAATCGTCTGTAAATATTAAAGTATAAGTATTAGCATTTCTTCCTTATAAAGAGTGATCAGTATTAGCATCAGTTTTTGTAAAGAGGGATCAGTATTAGCATCATTTTTTGTAAAGAGGGATCAGTATTAGCATTAGCTTTTGTAAAGAGGGATCAGTATTAGCATTAGCTTTTGTAAAGAGGGATCAGTATTAGCATTATTTTTGTAAAGAGGGATATCAGTATTAGCATTATTAGCTTTTGTAAAGAGGGATCAGTATTAGCATTAGCTTTTGTGAAGCATGATCAGTATTAGCATTAGCTTTTGTAAAAAGGGATCAGTATTAGCATCATTTTTTGTAAAGAGGGATCAGTATTAGCATTAGCTTTTGTAAAGAGGGATCAGTATTAGCATTAGCTTTTGTAAAGAGGGATCAGTATTAGCATTAGCTTTTTAAAAGATGGATCAGTATTAGCATTAGCTTTTGTAAAGAGGGATCAGTATTAGCATTAACTAAAGAGTAGGTAGTGTTAACAGTAACCTTTCTAATTGTGACAATTAGCATTAAAAGTTTCAGCATTCGCTCTTGTAAAAAGTAAGGAGTATTTTTTTGCCGAGTATTAGCATTAGCTCTTTCAAAAGAAGTATTAGCATTAGTTTAGGTGTATAAGCGTTAGAATGTTAGCATTATTTCTAGTTTAAAGTGATAAGATTAGCATTATTTCTCTGTGGAAAGTATTAGCATTTACGCCTGTGTTAGCATTATCTCTTGTGGGAAGATAACGTTAGCGTTTGCTCTTGAGAGAGGTGCTGATGTCCTTGCTTTATATCCCACAATCCCACAGGCCCAGAACAGAACCACATACTACGCCCCCAGCCAGCTCACCCAGATGAGACCGAACCCACGCTGGCAGCAGCAGGGGATCAGAGGTCAGGGAGGCTTCCAGGCTGTGCCCAATTCTCTTCGCCAACCCGGCCCTCGTGCCAACATCCGTCATCTGGCACCCAACGCTAATGCCCAGGGACCCCGCTCCATGCCAACAGGTGCCCAGAGAGGGGGTGAGCAAACCCCGCTGACCACCTGTTTAAAAATGCTAACGTTAGCAGAGTTTTGTGAAGCTAGCGCTGTGGTAAATCAGGTTTGGGGTTTAACACCGCTTTCTCGGCTTTGTTCTACAGGTGGAAGCGGTCAGCCAATGGGGGTTCGTCCTGGACTCGGTGTAACCACACCACGCGCCATGCCACCCTACAAATACGCCACTGCAGTACGCAACACCCAGCCTCAAGTGGTGCAACCCATCACCTTACAACAGGTACACGCAACAGTGTGTGTGCAAAAGTATTGGCACACCTGACCACGTCCATATGTGTTTTTTTTTTTTTACATTCAATTCCAGGTGTTGGTCGATTCTGAATAAATCTTCTGTAGAACTGTTCAATTGCATTAAGCCAAGTTTGAATCAATTTTGTAGTGCTGTTTGATTGCATTGAATCGACTCTGAATCAGTTTTATAGCACTGTTTAATTGCATTGAATCGACTCTGAATCAATTTTGTAGTGCTGTTCAATTGCATTGAATCAACTCTGAATCAGTTTTGTAGCACTGTTTGAATGCATTGAATTGACTCTGAATCAGTATGTTGCAGCACTGTTCAATTGCAGTGAGTCGACTCTGAATC
Organism: Bagarius yarrelli; assembly: GCA_005784505.1. Lineage (NCBI taxonomy): Eukaryota > Metazoa > Chordata > Actinopteri > Siluriformes > Sisoridae > Bagarius > Bagarius yarrelli. Next base: position 66,286 of record VCAZ01000105.1, read on the forward strand.
AACTCACCTCTAGCAGTTTTTGAGTTCTAGCCAACAAGGTTACAATATGATCCATGACATAAAAACTATGCATAAAGTGTGTGTCTGTGTTTGTGTGTGTGTGTGTGTGTGTTTTTTATGTTGTAAGGCTCAGCCAGCGGTGCATGTTCAGGGTCAGGAGCCTTTAACAGCCTCCATGCTGGCAGCAGCTCCTCCACAGGAACAGAAGCAGATGTTGGGTAAGTGGTACAGATAGTTTAGTGCCAACACACACACACACACACACAAACACACACACATTTATAATTCATGGTTTTCTATAAACCGGACAGCTTTTTAACAACAGCAATTGTTCGCAGTTCTCTCTCTTTCATTCCTTTCTTACTCCATCCCTCTTTCCTATTATTTCTACCTTATCCGGATATCATCCCTCATTAATCTCTCGTCTTTCCCATCATTAATATCACTAATATCTTCTGCTTCTCCTTCACCTTTCATACACTGTTCTCTCTCTCTCTCTCTCTCTCTCTCTCTCTCTCTGTGTCTCCCCCTTCTCCCCCTTCTGTCTCTCTCTCTCTCTCTCTCTCTCTCTCTGTGTCTCCCCCTTCTCCCCCTTCTGTCTCTCTCTCTCTCTCTTTCTCTTGCTCTCTCTCTCTCTCTCTCTCTCTCTCTCTCTCCTCTGTCTCCCCCTTCTCCCCCTTCTGTCTCTCTCTCTCTCTCTCTCTCTCTCTCTCTCTGTATCTCCCCCTTCTCCCCCTTCTGTCTCTCTCTCTCTCTCTGTCTCTGTCTCTCTCTCTCTCTCTCTCTCTCTCTTTCTCTCTCTCCTCGTCTCTCTCTCACTCACTGTTTTTAACCTCATTTAGTGAAATAAAATTGTTTTAGTAATTATTTTATTTTATTTATTGAGTCACAATGATTATATGTATAATTTGGGTAAATAAAGAAATGTAACAGTCAAAAAAAAAAGTATCTCTGTCTCTCTCTCTGTCTCTCTCTCTGTCTCTCTCTCTCTGTCTCTGTCTCTCTCTCTCTCTCAGGTGAGCGTCTGTTCCCGTTGATCCAGGCTATGCACCCGACTCTGGCGGGGAAGATCACAGGAATGCTGCTGGAGATTGATAACTCTGAGCTGCTGCATATGCTCGAGTCCCACGAGTCTCTGCGTTCTAAGGTCAGAACACACATCAGCGCCACCTACACCAGTAACCATCCTATCAAAACTCCCTGAGAGTGAGACACCAATCAATAATCAATAAGGGTTAATTTGCATCATGTTGCATATCATGAGATGTTAAGTCTCGCCACAGGCAGCAGTCTTATGTAGTTCGTACAGTTGGTTAATGATTGGTTAATAATTGGTACGATTGGTTTAATGATTGATAATTAATTGGTTTAATTGGTACGATTGGTTAATGATTGGTTAATAATTGGTACGATTGGTTAAATTGATTTGGTTACGATGGTTAATAATTGGTTAATGATTGGTACGATTGGTTAATGATTGGTTAATAATTGGTACGATTGGTTAATGATTGGTTAATGATTGGTACGATTGGTTAATGATTGGTTAATAATTGGTACGATTGGTAAATGATGATAATAATTGTACGGAATTGGTTAATGATGGTTAATGGTAAGATTGGTAATGATTGGAACGATTGGTAAATGATGGTATTTGGTACGATTGGTTAATGATTGGTTAATGATTGGTACGATTGGTAAATGATTGGTTAATAATTGGTACGATTGGTTAATGATGGTATTAATAATTGGTACGATTGTTTAATGATTGATTAATACTATTGGTACGATTGGTTAATGATTGGTTAATAATGGTACGATTGGTTAATGATTGGTAATTGGTACGATTGGTAATGATTGTAATGTGGTACGATTGGTTAATGATTGGTTAATAATTGGTACGATTGGTAAATGATTGGTTAATAATTGGTACGATTGGTTAATGATTGATAATTGGTACGATAATGATTGGTATGATAATTAAATTGTACGATTGGTTAATGATTGGTTAATGATTGGTACGATTGGTAAATGATTGGTTAATGATTGGTACGATTGGTTAATGATTGGTTAATGATTGGTACGATTGGTTAATGATTGGTTAATGATTGAATATTGATTGGTTAATGATTGATTACCATTGGTACAATTGGATTGGTACGATTGGTGATGGGTTAATGATGGTTAAATTGGTACGATTGGTAATGATTGGTTAATAATTGGTACGATTGGTTAATGATTGGTTAATATTGGTTACGATTGGTTAAATTGATTGGTACGATAATGATTGTTATTGGTACGATTTGGTTATGATTGGTTAATAATAATTGGTACGATGGTTAATGATTGGTTAATGATTGGTTGGTACGATGGTAAATGATTGGTTAATGATTGGTATGATTGGTTAATGGTTAGAAAATGATTGTTTGGTGAATGATTGTTGAATGATAAGATATTGATTGGTTAACAATTGGTTATTGATTGATATACCATTGGTAAACAGTTGAAGGGTTGGTGAATGAATGGTAAATGATTGTTTAAAGATCAGAGAGACAGAGAGAGACAGACAAAGAAAGAGAAGAGAGACAGAGACAGACAGAGAGACAGACAGACAGAAGAGAGAGAGAGCAGACAGAGACAGAGAGAAGAGACAGAGACAGAGAGAGAGAGAGAGATTATTGTCATCAGAGTTACCTGGGAACTGGGCATTAAGGGGGTTTTTGTGAGTGGTTCAGACAGGAAATGGGAATAATAAGGGGGTTTTGTGATGTGGTTCAGAGAGGAAGACAGACAGAGAGACAGAGACAGACACAGAGAGACAGACAGACAAACAGACAGGATGAGAGAGAGAGAGAGAGAGAGAGAGAGAGAGTGATAGTTATTTGTCATTAGGCAGTTACCCTGGTGTGAACTGGGCATTAAGGGGGTTTTTGTGATGTGGTTCAGATTTAGAGACAGAGAGACAGACGGAGACAGACAGACAGAGAGACAGACAGAGAGACAGACAGACAGACAGACAGAACAGAAGACAGACAAACAGACTGAGAGACAGAGAGAGAGAGAGAGAGAGGGAGAGAGAGATGTGATTTGATTTGTCATTAGGCAGTAGTTACCCTGGTGAACTGGGCATTAAGGGGGTTTTTGTGATGTGGTTCAGATTTAGAGACAGAGAGACAGACAGAGCGAGAGACAGACAGACAGGAGACAGACAGACAGACAGACAGACAGACAGTAACAGACAGAGAGACAGAGAGAGAGAGAGAGAGAGAGAGAGAGGAGAGAGGAGAGAATCGGAGAGAGAGAGAGAGGAGAGTGATATTATTTGTCATTAGGCAGTTACCCTGGTGAACTGGGCATTAAGGGGGTTTTTGTGATGTGGTTCAGATTTAGAGACAGAGAGAGAGACAGAGCAGAGACGAGAGAGAGACGACAGACAGACAGACAAAGAAAGAGAGACAGACAGAGAGACAGACAAAGAGAGAGAGAGAGAGAGAGAGAGAGAGAGAGAGAGAGAGAGAGAGAGAGAGAGAGATTATTTGTCATTAGGCAGTTACCCTGGTGAACTGGGCATTAAGGGGGTTTTTGTGATGTGGTTCAGATTTACAGTTTAATTACTGGAGAAATTTAAGGGTGAAATTAAGTTTAATCAAAAACACAAACAATACAAAACACACAAAAAACAACCAATATACACTCTTTAAAGTGTGTGTGTGTGTGTGTGTGTGTGTAAATCATTACACTGATGATCTTCACCAAAGTGGAACTGAACTGTTTTACACAGCGTGTGTTGCACTGCTGCAATTTACACCTACAATTTTTCTGCAACAAAACACCTGAAAATCATCAGCGCAGATTTTGAGCAACAATCGGCTTCCTTACATTCGCGTCACTGCTGCTGCTTCCTGATGGTGGTGTGTGTCTGCAGGTGGAGGAGGCCGTCGCTGTGCTTCAGGCTCACCAGGCGAAGAAAGACGCCACACAGAAAGCCGGAGTATCTGCTGCCACCGCTACATCCTGACGCTCCACATGGTGAACCGACCCGTCCCACACGATCCGCCTCGCATTTATTCTCAATTATTATTGCATTAATTTTATATTTTCTCTCTTCCAGTCCGCAGCGAAGCCTCGAGAAGTGAAAGCTACACACGCCGGTACCTCCTTTCACACCCGGATCTGTACGAATAAATCGAATCTAAAAAAAAACCACACAAAACATTAAAAAAAAGCGTAAAAGTGAAAGACATTCTTGCGGATTTTCTTGCAGGGTTTCTGTTTTGTAACTCTGCGACCCTTTTTAGATCAACATGTCACCCTATTTAAAGTCTATTTAAAGACAGGAATCTGTGGCCAGGACGGACAGACACCCCCTTTTTTTCTACGAGGCCACCGAGCTCGGAGTTTTTTTTCCCTGTGTTTTTGCGGGTTCCTGGAACTCTCAGTGAGGTGGCCTTCTAAATAAAGGGATGAGATTTCACATGGTTTTGGTGTCCATCATTTCTTAGATCCTCAGTGTGTTCCTTTGGTTAAGACATTTACACTGACATTCCTGGTATTCTGGTGGACACCTTCATCCAGAGAGACTTACATTCCTCTCCTTTTTTTTATCCAAATAAGCAGTTAAGGGTTCAGGGGCCCAACAGCAGCAGCTGGATGGTACTGGGAATTAAACCCATGTCCTTCTGATCAATAGACATTTACAATGACATTTCTGGTATTCTGGTGGACACCTTCATCCAGAAAAATTTACATTCATCTTCTTTTTTTTTTATCCAAATAAGCAGTTGAGGGTTCAGGGGCTGACCAGCGGCAGGCGGATTGTACTGGGAATTGAACCCATAACCTTCTGATTAATAGACATTTACAATTTTACAATGACATTTCTGGTATTCTGGTGGACACCTTAATCCAGAGAGACTTACATTCATCTCCTCTTCTTTTATTCAAATAAGCAGTTAAGGGTTCAGGGGCCCAACAGCAGCAGTTTGATTGTACTGGGAATTGAACCCATGACCTTCTGATCAATAGACATTTACAATGACGTTTCTGGTAGACACCTTCATCCAGAAAAACTTACATTCCTCTCCTTTTTTTTTTTAATCCAAATAAGCAGTTGAGTGTTTAGGGGCCAAACAGCAGCAGGTGGATTGTACTGGGAATTAAACCCATGACCTTCTAATCAATAGACCCACACCCCACCCACTGGGCGCACACACTGATGTAAATGTAAATGCCTTTATTTTGTCACATATACACACAGCACAGTGAAATTCATTTCTTCTTATATCCCATCTTAGTAGGTTGGGGGTCAGAGCGCAGGGTCAGCTATGATACAGCGCCCCTGGGGCAGAAAAGGTTAAGGGTCTTGCTCAAGGACCCAACTTTAAATTTACACTGCTGTGACATCATATGTCACGTGATCAATGCCAACTTCTTCTCCTTTCGGCTGTTCCCTTTTAGGGGTCTCCACAGCGAATCATCTGTCTCCACCTCCCCCTATTCTCTACGTCCTCTTCACTCGCACACACTAACTTCATGTCCTCGTCTATCGCATCCAAATACCTCCTCTCTGGTCTTCTGCCTGGTAGCTTCATTTCTAACATCCTCCTACCAATATATTCACTATCCCTCCTCTGGACATGTCCAAACCACCTCAATCTGGACTCCCTGACTTTCTCCCCAAAACATCTAACATGCGCTGTCCCACTGATCAACTCGTTCCTAATCCTGTCCGACCTCGTCCCTCTCAAAGAAAACCTCAAAATCTTCAGCTCTGTCACCTGTCTCTCTCTCAGCGCCACTGTCTCTAAACCATACATCATAGCTGCTCTCACCACTGTCTCTAAACCATACATCATATCCGTCTCATCCGTCTCACCACTGTTTCTATAACATACATCATAGCTGTCTCACCACTGTCTCTAAACCATACATCATATCCGTCTCACCACTGTTTCTATAACATACATCATAGCTGTCTCACCACTGTCTCTAAACCATACATCATATCCGTCTCACCACTGTTTCTATAACATACATCATAGCTGTCTCACCACTGTCTCTATACCATACATCATAGCTGTCTCACCACTGTCTCTAAACCATACATCATAGCTGTCTCACCACTCTCTACTGTCTCTAAAAATCCATACATCATACACCACTGTCTCTAAACCATATATAGCTGTCTCAACCACTGTCTCTAAACCATACATCATAGCTGTCTCACCACTGTCTCTAACCATACTCATAGCTGTGTTCACGACTGAGACAGCTGTCTCTTAACTATACATCATAGCTGGTCTCAGGTCTCACCACTGTTTCTATACCATACATCATAGCTGTCTCACCACTGTCTCTAAACCATACATCATAGCTGGTCTCACCACTGTCTCTAAACCATACATCATAGCTGTCTCACCACTGTCTCTAAACCATACATCATAGCTGTCTCACCACTGAGACAGCTGTCTCTAAACCATACATCATAGCTGTCTCACCACTGTCTCTAAACCATACATCATAGCTGTCTTACCACACTCACTCCTATGGACAATTTAGAATCACCAATCAATCTAACACATGTTTTTGGACTGTAGGAGGAAACCGGAGAACCCGGAGTAAACCCACACAAGCACAGGGAGATCATACAAACTCCACACAGAAAGACCCCTGCAGGGGAATCGAACCCAGGACCTTTTTACTGTGAGGCAACAGTGATAAACACTAAACCACTGTGCTGCCCTTAGGACACCATTTTTTGCTAATTTCTTATTTGAAAATTATGAATGTGTGATACTTTTTTTCATTTATCTGTGTATAAAATTAAATTCTACGCCAGGACGCCAGGTGGCGGAAAAGATCACAAACGCTATAATTCGTAACAGTGTCTCCGCCAAACCCCGCCCCCTGAACCAGCGTCAATTCACCAAAACGAACCTTTTTCCATTTATACTCACAAAAACATTAACTGTTAACCTTTAATAACACCTGAAATAATATATAAAATAAAATTATGCGCAGGTTTATAGTCGTTAATTCCTAACTTTATTACGTTTTTCTGAAGGTAACATGACCGATGGCTGAATCATCCAATACAATTAAGGAATAAAAAACAGCTCATGACGTCTAAGGAAAAACGAACCAATCATAGCTTAGTAGGCGGCTTTTACGTAATAAGGGTGTGAAAAAAAAAAACCCCGGCGGGCGGAAGAAGAGTACTATTTCCTTGGTCAGAGGTTAAAGGTTACAAACAAAATGGCGGCGACCAAACGTGTGCTTTATGTCGGTAAGTGTTTTTATTCTTTAAATAGTTTTTTTTAAAGATTATTTTGTATTTTATGTTTTTCTGGATTTACGAAACCGGTAAAATTTCAGCTGATTTATATTTAGATATAAGTTAATGTTATATAAAAAATAATCAAAAGATTATATTTAGTAATGATTTTTTCATTCGGGAGGGAACGAAATATTTAGTTTAGTTTTAATATGTAAAAGGCGAATTAAACCTTTTTTTTTTTATCGATTTAAACCCTCTTTTATTTTAATTACGTTTTTTATTCAATAGTTCTTTATTTTATTTGTGTATTTATTTATATTTTAAGTGACTCAAAGTTTCCGATTCGTTTAAATTTATTTTTTACATTTAATTTTTTTGGTCAGTTTTCCGGGTAGTTTTGTTTGGTAGCACAAAATATACGTCTTTTGTTCAACTGAGATTTCATAGATTAGATGGATGGATGGATGGATAGATTCGATGGATGGATGGATGGATGGATGATTGATTGATTGATAGGTAGATGGCTGGATGGATTGATGGAGAGATGGCTGGATGGATGGAGAGATGGATAGAGAGATGGATGGATGGAATAGAGAGATGGATGGATAGAGGGAGGGCTGGATGGATGGATAGAGGGAGGGCTGGATGGATGGATAGATGGATAGAGGGATGGATGGATAGAGGGCATGGATATAGAGGGATGGCTTGATAGGGATGGGGATGGATGGATGGGGATGGATGGATGGCTGGATGGATGGATGGATGGCTGGATGGGGGATGGATGGCTGGATGGGCTGGATGGATGGGATGGATGGATGGATGGATGGATAGAGGGAGGGATGGATGGATGGATGGATAGAGGGGATGGATGGATTGTAGGATGAGGGATGGATGGATGGATGGAGGAGATGATGATGATGGAAGAGATGGATGGATGGCGAGATGGATGGATGGAGGGAGAGAGAGATGGATGGAGTGGAGAGAGATGGAGATGATGGGAGGAGGGAGGAGATGAGATGGATGGAGGGAGAGATGGATGGAGATGAGATGGGATGGATGGATGGAGATGGATGGGATGGAGAGATGGAGATGGATGGATGATGGATGGATGGAGGAGATAATATGGAGATGGAGATGGATGGAGGCGATGGAGGATGGATGGATGGATGATGGATGGAGGGAGAGGGATAGAATGGATGGATGGCTGGATGGATGGATAGAGGGAGGGCTGGATGGATGGATGGATGGAGAGGGAGGGCTGGATGGATGGATGGAGGGAGGGATGGATGGATGGATGGATGGAGATGGAGGATGAGAGAGAGAGAGAGATGAGATGGATGGATGGAGGAGGAGAGATGGATGGAGGGATGGAGGGAGATGATGGATGAGAGATGGATGGATGGATGGATGGATGGATAGAGGGAGGGAGGGATGGATGGATGGATGGATGGATGGAGGGAGGGCTGGATGGATGGATGGATGGAGGGAGGGATGGATGGATGGATGGAGGGAGGGCTGGATGGATGGATGGAGGGATTAAATGTGTAAGATTCTGTGTGAAGTTTCTCTGTTTTGGCTTTAATGGGTTTGTGTAAATTCTGATTTGAGATCAGATTTTGACATTTACAGTATTTTGGCAGACGCTTTTCATTCAGAGCGACTAACTAATCTCTCTTATGCAACTGAGCGACTGGTGGTTAGGGGCCTTACTCAGGGGCCCAACAGTGGCGGGGAATCGAACCCTGATCCTTCAATAAGCAGTCCAACCCCTTACCTACTTGGCTACCACTTCCACTCTTCCCCTCTATTGGTACTGAAATTCGGCGGTTCTGTAGAAAAACTGAATCAAATCCTCCACTTACGTCATTTCATCTGTTAGTGTGTTAATACACATCTGTCTCTCCTCTACTGATAAACACACACACACACACACGACAACCAATCAGCATTCACTCATTTACATACATTCATATACAGGGAATGTGGTAGCACAGTGGTTAAGGTATTGGACTGGTAATTGGAAGATCAGGGTTTGATTCCCACCACAACTGTTACAACTGTTGGGCCCCTGAGTGAGGCCCTTAACCCCCAATAGTGCAGATGTATAAATAAGAAATGTAAGTCACTCTGGACGTCTCCTGAAAATAAAATAACCTTTATTTTATTATGGCACTAAAACTCTGCTGTATTTTTGGTTACTTTAATCCGGAACTGTTAACGACCCAGAATGCAGCTGTTATATGCGTGTGTGAATGTGTGTGTGTTTTTAGGTGGTTTAGCTGAAGAAGTGGATGAGAAGGTCCTACACGCGGCGTTTATTCCATTCGGTGACATCACAGATATTCAAATCCCGCTGGATTATGAAACCGGTAATCAGTCATCTTAATACTGATAAAAGTTAACGTAAATATTTGTAACCCTAGGATAGAGTATATTAAACCCTAGGATAGAGTATATTTGAGTATTTGTGTGGGGATAGAGTATGTTGATGAGTATTTGTGTGGGGATAGAGTATGTTGATGAGTATTTGTGTGGGGATAGAGTATGTTGATGAGTATTTGTGTGGGGATAGAGTATGTTGATGAGTATTTGTGGGATGGAGGTATGTTGATGGATGGAGTATTTGTGTGATGGGGGGGATGGAGTATGTGATGAGTATTGTGTGGGGATGGAGTATGTTGATGAGTATTTGTGTGGGGATAGAGTATGTTGATGAGTATTTGTGTGGGGATAGAGTATGTTGATGAGTATTTGTGTGGGGATAGAGTACGTTGATGAGTATTTGTGTGGGGATAGAGTATGTTGATGAGTATTTGTGTGGGGATGGAGCACGTTGATGAGTATTTGTGTGGGGATGGAGCACGTTGATGAGTATTTGTGTGGGGATGGAGCACGTTGATGAGTATTTGTGTGGGGATGGAGCACGTTGGTGAGTATTTGTGTGGGGATGGAGCACGTTGATGATGAGTATTTGGCACGTTGATTGTGGTGGGGAGGATGGATGAGCACGTTGTGTGGGGATGAGTATTTGTGTGGATGGAGAGTATTTGGGGGGGAGATGGAAGCACGCACGTTTGATTCTAGTCAGAACTACTATATGGACAGATGAGTGTTATTAGTATGTTGATGTTATTAGTATGTTGATGTGATTAATTATAATTCTTTTTATTTCTAACACTGCCGTTTTACTCCATCGCAACTAACACCACCAAACAGCGGTTATTATTAGAGTACGATAAACAGGCCAGTCTGAAAGGTTCTGATACTCTGGCTTGGTCTCCTGATCCAGTAAACACTGCTGTAGGGGTGTGTTGTGCAGTGTGTGTTTTCTGCTGAGATGGTAAATAAATAGTGATTTTACCTGTAGGACTGTTTTTATCCTCTATTCTAATCGACACGGCCACAGGATGGCGCTATATATCACTGGCGCTGTAATTACAACCCAAAATCTGAAAAATAACATTGTTAAATTTCTAAATAAACCGTAAAGTTTTCTGTTGTTAAAGGTAAACGTGTGTTTTTGTTCTTCCCAGAGAAACATCGCGGTTTCGCCTTCATCGAGTTCGAGCTGGCGGAGGTAAACGACTGACGATTTCTTCACCTGCTGCTTAAATAACAGAATTAAAACTCTTTTATATTAATTTCTATAACTGATGATTGAGTTTAAAATATCGAATACAATTATTACCGTATAGAAAATAAATAAATCAATAAAATATACCGTTATTTTCAACAGGATGCTGCAGCCGCCATCGATAACATGGTGAGACTTAATGAAGGCGTTTGTACACACACACACACACACACACACACACACACACCTGTAAATTTTAGTTTCACATTTTTTTTCTTTTTAATCGTGTGCAGTAAAAAAATAAAAATAAAATCAGACTCAGTTCTACTGCAAAATTTTAGTGTCACACTATAATAAATAAGACTACAAGATTAAAGTCCTAATATTTTAAGAATAAAGGCTGTAGCTGCGAGGATGAAGGTTCCTAGTTGCGAGATGAAGGTTCCTGAGTTGCGAGGGTGATGAAGGTTCCTAGTTGCGAGGATGAAGGTTCCTAGTTGCGAGGAGATGAAGGTTCGTAGCTGCGAGGATGAAGGTTCGTAGCTGCGAGGATGAAGGTTCGTAGCTGCGAGGATGAAGGTTCGTAGCTGCGAGGATGAAGGTTCGTAGCTGCGAGGATGAAGGTTCGTAGTTGCTAGTAGTTGCGAGGATGAAGGTTCCTAGTTGCGAGGATTAGGCGAGGATTTCCTAGTTGCGAGGATGAAGGTTCCTAGTTGCGAGGATGAAGGTTCCTAGTTGCGAGGATGAAGGTTCGTAGTTGCGAGGATTCCTAGAGGTTTCGAAGGTTCGTAGTTGCGGTAGGGGGGAAAGTCGTATTTATTTCTTTATTAATAAAAATCAGCACTATACGGGATTATAGTCGTAATATGTATCTTAAAAATATTACGATTTTTTTCTTTTTATCTTATTTAACATGGCAATAAAATCAGACACAAATGGGCAACAAGAGAAAAACACACTAAGAACGTTCTATTTTCATTCTCTATTGTGAGTGTTAGTGTTGTGTTTGTATCTGGATTGAAAGTTTCATTTTAAGAAGTGTGTGTGTGTGTGTGTGTGTGTGTGTGCCAGTCCAGTGCATAGCCCCAGACTACAGTAAACTGTCTGGCCTCCATGTTCTTTTTTTCTCACCGTGTTTCTCAGAACGAGTCGGAGCTGTTCGGACGCACCATCAGAGTGAACATCGCCAAACCCATGAGGATTAAAGAGGGATCATCTCGACCCGGTCAGTACCGGAACATCAGAACATTTAATCTCTATTATTCTAATGAAGTTCTGCTACTGAATGCATCAGCCACACACTGCACCCAACTACAGCAAACACACCTCTATTCGTTTCTGTAGCAACACTATATAGAGCAAGGATCTCGTACAGCAGTCAATACAGGTGTTAAAACAAATTTATCAGCCATAAATACTTTGATTCAAAGAAATTTCACTGATGGGGGGGGGGGAGCGAATGTTTTTCTGATTTAAAAAAAAAAATGTGTCTAATTTCACTAATTAAAAAAACATTAAAAGTCCTTGGATAAAAAAACTGATTTAATTCTAACAATTTAAAAAATCTGCCATTTTTTTATTAATAATAATTTTATTTCTGAAAGCTCGACTTAACGGTGTGGAATGTTCCTGTCTTATAATTACTAAACCTTCATCAATTCTTTCCTTCCCTTTTCACACAGTCTGGTCCGATGATGATTGGCTGAAGAAGTTCTCCGGAAAGACAGCGGAGGAGGCTGAGGGGGCGGAGCCAGACACGGACGCAAACAAAACCACGTCAGTCGGTGCAGGAGGTAAAAACAATTAAGACAAACTAATTGATCTCAAACTTACCAAAATAATTGATCTTCTCTATTCAACACTCCAGTTCAAACCTTCTGACATCTTCTGACTGACTGCTTCATCTCTACGTTCCTCCTCTTCGATTATTACATAACAACTAACATTTCACTTTTAACTCAGAGATTTTTTTTATTATAAAATTTTAATGTAAAATGAAGTTCCTAGCTTGACCACCGGGTGTCACTATAACATTAAATTAATCCCTGTAGATGATCAGGTCCGTCTCCTCCATGTCTCATGTAGTCAGATCTTTAGATTAGAATCTTAGTCGGTTGGTTTAGAGGAAAATGCCATACACACACACACACACACACACAAACACACACACACACACACACACGCATCTTCCAGCAAGTCGGAAAAAACCCATGCAATTAAAACTCCTGAAGAGTTTTGGACGAAGTGGTGTGTGTGTGTGTGTGTGTGTGTGTTTTTCTGCGGCTGAGACTGTGGTGTAGGTTGCTAGTAAAAAAAAATTTGTATACAAAATATTCAAATGAGTCTAATTAATGAAGTGTGTGTTTTGTGTGTGTGTGTGTTCAGAGTGAGCCTCCAGCGAAGAAGAGCAGAGCGAACCCGCAGGTCTACATGGACATCAAGATCGGTAACAAACCTGCAGGACGTCTGCGTATGTTACTCCGAGCTGATGTGGTGCCCATGACTGCAGGTATGAACAGAGAACTGCACTCAGAGTCGTCGTGGTGGTGGTGGTGGTGGTGGTGGCGGCGGCGGCGATCACTTTAACTTTACTATAGGAACCAATTCCACTGTATGTCATGTGGACAGACATTATTATTTCCCTGTCGGGGAACCCCACCCGATCCAGCGGCCCCTGTGGGGAACCCCACCCGATTGTTTTTAGGTTTGTGTTGTTTTGCCATGCGGACGGCGTTAAACACTGACATTAAAATAAAGAACTAACTTTTCCTCCGTTCTGATGAGAACGCTGAGCGGGTGGAGGCGGAGTTTACTGTCCATTCAGAAAACAGGAAGACTTTTATTATGAAACCCGGAGTGGTATTCTCGTCCCTTCAGCTTTTGTCTCCTGTTGATTAGAGAACTTCCGCTGTCTGTGCACACATGAGAAAGGGTTCGGCTTTAAGGGCAGCAGTTTCCACAGACTGATTCCTCAGTTCATGTGTCAGGGGGGAGACTTCACCAACCACAACGGCACCGGCGGCAAATCCATCTACGGGCGCAAATTTGACGACGAGAACTTTGTGCTCAAACACACCGGACCGGGTGAGTGTGTGTGTGTGTGTGTGTGTGTACGATGATGAATTCCAAGCATATTCATGTTTAGTCACGCCCACAAATCTCCATGCAACACAGATCTCTTTTCTTTCTCTGTCTCTCTATCTTTTTGTGTGTATCCGTCTATCTCTTTGTCTCTCTCTTCTGTCTATCTCTCTCTCTCTCTATCTCTCGTCTCTGTCTATCTCTCTCTGTCTATCTCTCTCTTTGTGTGAATGTCTCTGTCTGTCTGTCTGTCTTTCTTTGTATGTATTTCTCTCCCTCTCTTCTACTCCTACTGGTTTAGGCTGCTGATTATAAACCGTCAATAGATTCAGTTAATTATAATTGACAGAATTCTCGTGTGTGTGTGTGTGTGTTTTTTTAGGTCTTCTCTCAATGGCAAACTCTGGACCAAACACAAACGGTTCACAGTTTTTCATCACCTGTGACAAAACCGATTGGCTGGATGGCAAACACGTGGTGTTCGGGGAGCTGCTGGAGGGCATGGATGTAATGCGGGCTATGGAGGTGTGTGTGTGTGTATGTGTGTGTGTGTGTGTGTATGCGTGTGAAAGAGTGAGTGAGAGTGAATTAGAAAGTAAGTGAAGAAAAATCCTGGCTGCGCTTCTCCCTTGGCTGAACTGATGGTCAGTGGGCGGAGCTTCCACCACAGAGCGCGGTTTAAGAGGCGTATAAAAAAAAAAATTGGAGATAAATGAAGAAGATGATGAATAAAATCTGAGAGTTTATTAGTGATGAACAGAAAAAAGGTAGAGAAAAATACAACGATGACTAGAAAGTAAAGTGAAACAAACCCCAGTTGATCAGGAGTATGAGGGGAACCTGGCAACCGGGGAGGAGATTTCAGCTGTTAGCGACGTAGCGGGTTCTTCTCTCTGCTGGAGTAAACACACCTCCAGCACCAGAGTCGAGTATCCAAAATCTGCACTCAAGAAAAAGTACCAGTACTTCTAGAAATATTTACTCGAGTAAGAGTACCTGTACTTCTAGAAATAGTTACTCAAGAAAAAGTACCAGTACCTCTAGAAATAGTTACTCAGGTGAGAGTAAAAAGTATCTGATAAACTACCTTAGTATTTAGTTACTAGTTTCTTGTGATCTGATCAACACGAAGCAAAAAAACCCTGAATTTTTAATCCACTCGGCGAGTTTTTACATCCCGTATCGTCCGAAGTCTCTCTGTTCTGATTATATAAAACAGATTAAAATAAAGTCAATCTGTGATGGACAATAATATCACATCATCTACAATCACATCACATCACACACACACACACACACACACACACACACACACCCAGATGTTTTTCCTAACAACTAAACTTTATTTTCAACCTCTTAAGATCAGTTCCTTTATAAATATACTTTATTTTAACGTTGTATATTTACGTCCATGCATTATTTAGGTGGGAATAAACTAAAATGCAGTCCGGTGTGGATGTCCTACACTTTACTGAGGCGTCATTTTGACACTCAGCGCTACGTGTTTTTTCCGGTTGGAGCTGGAATTCTTGTTCGCTAAGATTCCATTTTGTTTTGGTCACAAAGCCTGACTCGCATTATAAAACTACAGACGTCTTCCTCAGCTTCAGCCACCATCTTCCAGTTAAACACGTGCTAAAAACTTAAGCGGGAGATTCGTAGCAGCGTCTCGCCAGACTTATAAACAATTCTTATAAAGTAGCTATTCCAAAAATCTTATATTTATTACAGTTTGTCAGTAACGAAGGAACGCCGGCAAACTAAACAAAGTAAAGTTTTTTTCACTAAAAATGTATTATTTGAGTAACGGTAAAAGTTCTCATCATTTACAATAAACGTTACCCAGAAAATGTCCTCTGTCCAGCATCGTATCTGTAGTTAATGGTGTGGGCAGTGGTGGCCCAAATGGGTAAGGCACCGAGTTGCTGATCTGGAGACCCAGGAAGACCTTTTAAGCCAACCCTTAACCCTTCCTGCTCCAGGAGCGCTGTATCATAGCTGACCGTGTGCTCTGACCTCCAACTCATTAAGATATACAAAGAAAGAATTTCACTGCTGTAAAAAAAAATAAAAGGCATTTCCATGATTGTTGCTGTCGGGAGCCACCAGGTGGCACTGTGTTCAGTGTTAATAAATAGAACCGAGACGATCAATAAAAGAAAACAGTTACCTTTTGTTTGGATTGATGAAGACGGACCGTCTGTAACTGCACTGAAAACTGGTATCTTTAGAATGATGATTATTCTGAATGACGACACGTTTTAATCTGATTAATTTAAGTATTTTTTTTTTATTTTATATTCCCGATCTGATAATTAGAGTAATATTGTGTTCTGTTTCCTGTCTGCAGGCTCAGGGGACTAAAGACGGTAAACCCAAACAGAAGGTGATCATAGCAGATTGCGGGGAGTACGTGTGAGCAGCCCAACCTGCGGAGTGTGTGTGTGTGTGTGTGTGTGTGTGTGTGTGTGTGTGTGTGTGTGTGTGTGTGTGTGTGTGTGTGTGTGTGTGTGTGTGTGTGTGTGTGTGTGTGTGTGTCAAAGTCTTCTGGGTTTGATGCTTCTTTTGTATGACGGATCTGTAAATATCTAATAAATTTTTATAATGAAATTTCGTTAGTTTTTGAGTAACTTTTTTTTTTTTTTTCCGTTCTTTCGCCAGCCTGACTAGTTTTCTTTAATCATATTTAATTAAAAATAAAGTCATTGATCACTAGTTAGGATTTAAAGTGAAGTTAGTCTCCTTTATTTGTTTCATTTGGACGTCTAGACAAACCAGATGTTCACGTTTTCCTGCCTAACAAACAATTATCAAGATAATTTCTCCTCCGTCAGCCATTGTAGAAGTAAAAGTTCTAATTCAACTGTACAGATGTGTTTTGCTACTCTGTACTAGACTGTAGGAATTTACTTAGACCAACCAATCAGAGGGAAGAAAAATGCTGACGTCACTGTGGGCCAGCTAGCGGGCCGGAGAGTTGAGTTTAAAATCCGCACTGCTGATATAGTGCAAGTTCCACGGGCAGCGCTACTGATTCTGAAGGGCAGATTAGATTAACATGGCAGCACATAGAAACTGAAATCTGATTGGACAAAAAAATCTAACATCCACGTACACGTACTGGAATCAGTGCAGCGAGAGAAACGCTACGAAATGAAGAGAATAAACTGCTGGAATAAATTAATACCATTTAATGGAACTAATATTAGAATTTAGGGTGTAAATGGAGGTCAGTGATTTTGACAGTGTTTAGAACAGCAGAGAACCACTTACTGACCCGCACTGACCACCACTGACTGACCCGCACTGAAGTTACTACAGAACCCAGAGTCTTCTGTTACAGACTGAACCGTCCTCCTATAGAAGAATGGAATAATTAGGGGTTCTCCAGTCTGGGGACCGCCTGATTTATATCATTGTAAATATCTCTTTTAAAGGCCGCTTGGTAAATTACTCCACCTCTCGTGTTCTGACACACACCAACTCATTTGTTTTGAGTAAAATTTATGGAAAGTATGTGAACAAGGACATTTCTTACACAACAATCTACAGTTTAACACACAAAATGTACATCCCAATAAAAAAGAACACAGGGAAAATAAAAATCCACTAAAAATATTCTTCTTAAGGTTTGTGTGCTCGTAACTGAAACTACTCGTATGTCAAATCAGTTTTTCCCAATGAAATAAACTGAAATGCCATTAATTTGTTCTGGGTCCCGAAAAAACACTGCTTTTTTTGTTACATCTTCTTTTTCTTCTCTTTTCGGCTGCTCTCTTTTAAGGGTCCACAGCGAATCATCTGTCTCCACCTCCCCCTATTCTCTCCATCCTCTTCACTCACACACACTAACTTCATGTCCTCGTTTATCGCATCCATATACCCCCTCTCTGGTCTTCCTCTTTACCTTCTGTCTGGTAGCTTCATTTCTAACATCCCCCTACCGATATATTCGCTGTCCCTCCTCTGGACATGTCCAAACCACCTTAATCTGGACTCCCTGACTTTTTTCCCAAAATACATTTGCAGCATTTGGCGGACGCCCTTATCCAGAGCGACTTATAATATTTCTTGTTATACAACTGAGCAATTGGGGGTTAAGGGCCTTGCTCAGGGGCCCAGCAGTGGTGGCTTGGTGGGGCTGGGAATCGAACCCGGGTCCTCAACACCTTAACCACTACGCTACCACTTCCCCAGTGTTGTAGAGCAAGAGGTGTCCAATCCCAGTCCTGGAGTTCTAGAGTTTAGCTCCAACTTGCCTCAACAATTCTATCTGTAAGTTTCGCATCTACTTAGCAGGATTTTTATAAGATGGTTCAGGCAAAACTCTGCAGGACACCCCGACCCTCCAGGACCCCCTGTTGTAAAGGATAAACCAACAGGATCAGTTCAAATTACAGCATCGTGTGAGAAAAAGGACATTTGATTGTCCATAATTAGCCCAAGGTTGTGAGCAGTGGTGGAAAAGGAGATTGGCAAATTGTCTATGGTGATTGCAAGATCCTGGAATGAGTCCGGATGAAGAGCAGTTCTGTTTGCTGGGGTTAAATTTCAGCCGATGAGCTTTGTTTGCTGGGGTTAAATTTCAGCCGATGAGCTGCCATCCATGACGATATGTCCGCCAGACATAATCGTCTTAACGCCTTCCTGTTAAGCAGCTTCAATTTCCATTTCCATTTCCAGTATTTGTTAGACGTCTTTATCCAGAGCGACTTACATTTATCTCTTTTGTACAACTGAGCAATTGGGGGTTGAGGGCCTTGCTCAGGGGCCCAACAGTGGTGCTGGCAATCGAACCCTTATCTTCCAGTTGTCAGTCCAACACCGTAAACACTAATCTACCTGCGTCATATTTTAACTATAGCTATACCATCCATTTTCAGTGTAAAGTCAATATAAATAAAAAAGTTTTTGCCATGACACTATATATGGTTTTAAAACTCTCTTCCACAGGATGTCCTGTCTGAGACGCGTAAGTATTTTCTGGTTCAGTCTGATGCTCAGATTTACTGTCAAGCCTCACACTGGCGATCATTGAAAGTAATGATGACATGATCTGACTTCAGAGTAAAGCCCAAACCCGGAATTCTGTTTCCAGTGCGTGGATCGGATTGTACAGTGATATACTAACAGCTGGCGGTGGTCCCTTAATAACGAACCACTTGGAAGTTTGATTGATGGAATAGCAAAAATATTGTTGTACTTATATTCTTGCTTTATCTTTGTAAAGAAGACATTATACTTAGTCAATACAAGCAGAAATACTTTTTAAAAATGTTAAACGAAGGGTTAATTTCAACGTTTAGAATAACTAATGACTGGACTAATAAACACAAATCCAGGCAATGTTATAATCTTTGAAATTTGGGCCAATTAAAAATTAAATATTCAAGTAATATTCTGAAAAGAGAAACGGAGTAAAGATTTAGACATTTAGAAAAACGACTTTATGTGTAGATAGATTTTTTTAGATAGATATTTGTCTACCATTGTCTTTACCAAATTTTGATTGTTTGGGCAGTCAAATTGCCACCAATTGTCTTTCTTGCCCACCCAATCAAATCAGCTGCCCATGCCTAGAGCCGGCCCTGACTCCCAGTTTTATTGTGGAGCTTATTTATTCTAGATTAGTTCATTAACTTGTTAATGAAGCATTTCCTTCCAAATGATACACAACCTAACAGAGGATAAAAGATAACAGATGAGACAAACCGTCGCTTCGTTGCATTGAACAAATTTTGGGTTATTTGTTTGTGTGTGTGAATTTTCGCGCTGATGGTATCAGTAAAACACATATTTAAAATGATGTTTTCAAAATACGTCTCTGGCCTTTTTCAGAGAGACGAATCAAATGTGTGGGTCCCCAGAAGAGTTTCACCAAAAATGTTCAGTTGCACATGCACACTTTTTTATAGAAAGAATCTGACTGTTGTGGTCATTTTTTTTCCCGGTAAGATAAGAAAGAAAAGAAGAAAATATATTCAGTATTCACACACTCACTCACACACACACCCACTCCTATGAGCATTGACTGTGGAAGGAAACCAGAAGGAAGCACGTGGAGAACATGCACACTCCACACAGAAAGACCCCTGCAGGGGAATCGAACCCGGGACCTTCTTCCAGTGAGACAACAGTGCCACCGTGCTGCCCCCCATCAGTTTATCTGTAACAAATTAAAGATAATGAACTACATGCATAGAACCGCATGGTAAAAATCAGGAAATATGCTCCAACAGCTAGAAACCAGAACCGAGTCTAAGTTCACAAGCTCCTAACTCATTTGATTTATGTAAATTATGTAAAGTAGGGCAAATAAAAACACATGTTGACCAAAGCTTTGAAAAGGCACCGAGATGTTAAAAGTCCCCCCTTACATTGCTTGACATTTTTAAAATTTCAGATCCGCATCGTACGCGGTAATAAATTATTTGCCGTCCCTTCAATTTAAATCCGGAGGCTTATATTGCAGTTCACGCATGTATAGCTGATGCACTGGACCATGGTGCGACTCGGAACTAAGCACATTAAACACATTCATTTGGTTATAAATAATTAAAGGCTAATTAATTAAATTCAATAAAGTGCTGGAAAATAGTATATTTTATTACTAATTATCTTTTATTAACCACTTCGTCCTTCACTGTCTGAATATCAGACCATCCAAGATCCTGTCTGAAAGATGATTCGCAGCAGCATTTACATTTTACTTCTATTATCTACCTATTTTTATTAAAAAAAAACCATTTTACATTCTCCCGTTAATAAAATGGTGATAATGGTCATAGACAGATTAAATAAACTATAATTAATGAAAGACTCGACGTCCTCAGGGCTGTAAATTGTAGGTAAAGTATCTATGGGCAAGTTTACTTTGAGAAGAAAAGTCTGTCAAAGCAGTGCTTCTACATTTACATACAAATTTACATTCAACACGTTTGGAAGACTTTTTTTTTTCAGAAAAATCCCCACACATCGATACCGGTTCACTAGATTCCAAACTAGAACATTATCATCAGTCTAAACTCTGTTGGAACGGAAAAAATAATATTTTTAAAGTAAGTATTTCACAAAAGAATTTTCACCTGGAAAATTACAGCTTTCACCTTAGACAGGTATAAAAAGTAAGGAGTAAAAAGCTAAAACAAATATTTCCATGTTTTCTGATATTTCGTCTTTCGAAAGCGGTGCAGCGAGAGAAACACTACGAAATGAAGAGAATAAACTGCTGGAATAAATTAATGCAATTTAATGGAACTAATATTAGAATTTAGGGTGTAAATGTCAGTCAGTGATTCTGACAGTGTTTAGAACAGCAGAGAACCACTGACTGACTGACCGCACTGACCATGACCACTGACTGACCCTCACCACCACTGACCTGCACTGACCACCACTGCATAACACATAACCCTTCCTATCATCCCTCGTTTTAGGTGGACACATTTTCAGAGAAGGATTAGACAAACAGGATGGCCATGACAAACAATGTGTAAAACCCAGAGGTTTATATGCCACTAAATGAGGAGACTCGAGGATTTTAGGATTAACATCTAGGAACATTAGAAAACAGGTAATGACAGGACAGGGGTGGAAACATCGAGACACATATGACTAGCACGGACAACACACAGAACTTGAAAATAAATAAGGGTTATCAGCAGAGTCACATGGTGACTCATGCCTTCTAGTGGCCTGGTGGGGTACTGCCTTACGAACACTTGGGGTTGTCACATTTTTTAACTATTTATATGTATAAATTTCTCTCAATAAATAAAATCTAGTTGATTTAAATCTGTTTTAATCACCAAAGAGTGTAATTTGTGTTAGTGAGGTGTGTGTTACAGTTGAAATATACTATATGGTGATAAACTGTACTGTAAATACCACCAAACTGCCCCCTGCTCTTATGTTGGTTAATTAGGGTAAAACTGTTACAGCCAAGTTTGACTAGCAAAAGTTAAATTTGAATTTTTACGGCCACAATGGCTGAGGGAGGAGAAATTAACTCAGACAAACTTAAAAATATGTTTTTAAGGCGAGTTTTTCCGGAAAAGTTGTAGATGGCGAGGAGAGTTCAGTACCCTCGCCATCAGATCCACATTTTCCCTCTAAAATGTTACTACAAATTTAAAAGCACATAAATTAGAAATTAGAACGTCTTTGTATGTTTAAAAGCTCCGTCTCTTCACCTTAACACACTTAACACACATTTCCATTAACCAAATTGTTAGGCTGTGGTAATCAGATCAACCAGAACCAGGAACACCTCCAATAACACACAGTCTATTTGTATATCATAAGTAGAATCTACACTATCATACGTCTGTTTTCCTTCTCATTCCGGGCTCACTGTCACCACCAGACTTTTCCTTCACTGGAACTCAAAGAGAGAAGAGACTCAAAACGCTGTTCCAGCATGACAATGTCCCTGTGTACAAAACCCCTAAGTTACAGTGAGACATGGTGTGTTATGATAAGCATGAAAAAACTTCTCACACCATCACCTTTGGGAGGAACTGAGATGCTGACTGCACCACAGACCTCCTTATCTGACGTTAATACTATCGTAGCGGAATAAACACAAATCTCTTCAAGCTTCAAACTGTAGTGGAAAAGCTTACCAGACGAGTGGAGCTTAGTCTCAGGACCGGTTGTAGCTTTTAGGGGACTCTGAGCATAATTTTTTTTGAGGGCCCCACGGTGCCACCAATATGTCTAATCATAATGGTGTGAGAATTTTTTTTCATGCTTATCATAACACACCATGTCTCACTGTAACTTAGGGGTTTTGTACACAGGGACATTGTCATGCTGGAACAGCGTTTTGAGTCTCTTCTCTCTTTGAGTGGGGAAAGTGGTGGCTCATGGTTAAGGTGTTGGCTTACCAACCCGAAGGTTGTGGGTTCGATTCCCAGCTCCGGCAAGCCACCACTGCTGGACCCCTGAGCAAGGCCCTTAACGCTCAGTTGTGTAACAAGGAATATTGTAAATTGCTCTGGATAAGGGCATCTGCCAAATACTGTAAATGTAATGTCTGGCCACTTTTCTGGGGAAGTGGTGGCTCATGGTTAAGGTGTTGGATTACCAACCCGAAGGTTGTGGGTTCAATTCCCAGCTCTGGCAAGCCACCACTGTTGGACCCCTGAGCAAGGCCCTTAACCCCCAATTGCTCAAAAGTCACTCTGGACAAGGGCGTCTGCCAAATAATGTAAATGTAATCATTGTTAATCCTTCACACACTATAAAACTTATTATCAATCTAATTTGTTGTATCGCTGTTGCTTAGATCACACCAATGAGTTTACCCTTCTATAGATCCTGAATCC
The DNA here is from genome assembly GCA_005784505.1 of Bagarius yarrelli. Lineage (NCBI taxonomy): Eukaryota > Metazoa > Chordata > Actinopteri > Siluriformes > Sisoridae > Bagarius > Bagarius yarrelli. The sequence continues at coordinate 89,543 of VCAZ01000105.1, forward strand.
TGTTAGCATATCTCAGGTTTTTTTTCATTTAATATTGCATTTTTTTATAGAATTATGCCTGTTTACTGACCTAAATAATATTTTAAAAACTGTTATTTCATGTTGTCTTGGAGGCCCCCTGGTGGCCACTGGATCCTTTGCAGCCACTTAGTTTGCCTATGTCTTACGTTTTATGCTTACATTTACCAGACACTCTTATCCAGAGCAACTTACATTTATCTTATTTATACAACTGGGACTGAAACCTACAATCTTTAGGTTAGTAGTCCAACACTTTAACCATGACCCACCACTTGCTTAGGTTGCTTATCTGGATTATGGTGTTTAATATCATATTTGTGATGGTCAGGTGTCTGCATGTTTTTTTTCATTATCGTGCAGCTTGTTTTTTTTGCTTTAGATGTTCTACACAACATGTTCCATGATTTATTATTTACACATCTACATATACTGTAAATATTATAAAATCAAAGTTGAAATTACATTTTAAAACCAGTACAACAAAAATAAGTGTGCTGTGCCAGACCAATAGTTTTAAAAGAGGACTGGGTCTAGAACAGGGGTCGGCAACCTGCGGTTCCGGAGCCACATGTGGTTCTTTTATCCCTCAGCTGCGGCTCACTGTGGCTTTGACTTATATGAAGATGAAACAGTCTGCATTTAGAGTTCTGTCGATCTTCAGATCCACATCCGGTCGTAAGCAGATCTGCTCCAATATCAACTATATAAAAAAACAGTCATCGCTCATGTGATGTTGCGACTGAACAGAAAAGAGAACCTGAAATCGGGTTTTAAAACAGTCTACTGGACCACCGGATCACTCTTACCCTATTCTACCAAAAAACACTCTTTTTCGTCCTCCCACCTGTTGGCATCCTGGTGTCGTAGTGCCACGTAGCTGTTTTGTGCAGAATATCAACAGTTCACAGAACACAACAGTTCACGCCTCACAGACGACAGTTAACAATCCTGTGTGAAAATGAAGGTGACGTCTTATAGCCCTGATGTGGAGACACTGTGCGCCGAGATTCAGGAGCAAAAATCACCTTAATTATCTAAAATGGTAGCTCAGTGGCTAAAGTGTTTCGATTCCCAGCACCACCAAGTTGCCACTGTTGGGCCCCTAAGCAAAGCCCTTAACCCTCACCTGCTCTGTTGTATGAGGGAGATAAATGTAAGTCTGCCAAATTGTAAAATTGTGGCTTAATGATTAGCACTGTTGCCTCACAGCAAAAAGGTCCAGGGTCGATTCCCCTGCAGGGGTCTTTCTGTGTGGAGTTTTCATGTTCTCCCTGTGTGTGTGTGGGTTTACTCAGGGTTCTCCGGTTTCCTCCCACAGTCCAAAACATGTGTTAGATTAATTAGTGATTCTAAATTGCCCATAGGAGTGAGTGTGAGTGTGTGTGTGGCTCTGTGATGGACTGGCAACCTGTCCAGGGTGTCCCCCCTCTCCTGCCTTTCACCCTTTCAGAGGCGGCTGGGATAGACTCCAGCAGATCCCTGTGACCCCGAATTAGGGAATAAGCGGGCATAGAAGATGGATGGATGGATGGATGGATGGATGGAGGGATTTTTAAATGATCCTGTCCTGTCCAAATTGTCAGTAAATCTGATTATCTGGATTTTAGACTTTGTTTCTAGTGTTCAATAATGGGACACTTACGAAACAGCAGAAACACAAAACCAACCTTAAACACACCAGCGGCAAAAGTGCTATATGTAAATTTAATTAAAGTAAGGCAAATAAGGGTATATCGTGTTACAGAAAGCTCTGGAAAGACGCAGGGATTTTTATTACGTTGCTTCACTTTTTTATGTTTCTTTAATTTACATTAATTATTTCTCATTCCGTCGAGTTAAATAAGTCAAACCAGGACTTTTATTGTCAGTTTAACCACATATACAATCACGAGCACTTCCAGCATGGTGCACATCAGCTTGGTTTTTAGGTAAAGAGTGTGTGTGTGTGTGTGTGTGTGTGTGTGTAAATCAAATATTTATTTATTACTTTAAAGCGGTGACTTTGTACATGATAGTTCCAGATTCTCACTTAATGATTTGCATTAACATTTACATTTCAGAACCAAAGAAAAAGGTGTCCTGTTGTTTGTGTTTGTTTGTGTGTGTTTTTTGTGTGGTGTGTTTTTTTTTCCCGGTATTTTTGTGTGTGTCTTTTGTGTTTTTTTTGTGTGTTTTTTGTGTGTGTGTTTTTGTGTGTGACTTGTGTGTCTTTTGTTTGTCTTTGTGTGTGTGTTTTTATTTGTTTGTGTGTGTCTTTGTGTGTGTTTTGTGTGTGTGTGTGTGTGTTTGTGTAATCTTATTTCGGAAATAAAAAATTACCACATTTTAACCCTTTTAAATGTTATCAAAAACATCAAATAAAAACTTAGCATCAAATATTTTTCATATTTCTTATATAAGTAGTACAGCGATCGCTAATGGGCCCAGCATCTTCAAATAGCACACGGATTGCTAAAGGACCTAGCATTTTTATATGCACACGGATTGCTTAAAGGAGCCAGCATCTTTATATAGCACAAGGATCGCTAAAGGATTTAGTATTTTTAAGTAGCACAAGAATCACTGAAGGACCTAGCATCTTTATGTAGCACAAGCATCGCTAAAGGACCCAGCATCATTTAATAGCACAAGCTTCGCTAAAGGACTCAGCATATTTAAGTAGCACAAGGATCGATAAAGTACCCAGCATCTTTAGTTAGCTTAAGGATCGCTAAAGTACCCAGCATCTTTTGTTAGCACAGGGTTAGTTGTAAATTTCCCTTTGGGATGAATAGTATCTACCTACCCACCCACCTATCTGCCTACCTGTCTACCTACCTATTTATAAAATGGTAATGTTTTTAGTATTAGTGGATTTAAATTGGTAGTTGAAAGGATACAGGTACATAGTCGAGTCCAGACCAGTCCCCTATAATGCGTTTAACAATAGAGTTTGTGTTAAAGCGCTTTACAGAATCAAACAGTAAAATAGTTACTATACAAGGACAATATTAACAATAGTAAACACTCACTTAAACACTTAGATTAGTTAAACTGGTATTTGTAAATTAGATGTCCCCAACTATGCAAGCCAGGTGGTGCAGCGGCAAAGAACCAAAACTCTATCGGTAATAGAATAAAGAAAAAACCTTGGGGGAAACTACTGTCAGTCAGGGGTCGGGGGCAGTTCTCCTATGGCCAGATGAACCAGCAGGTTGTCTCATTACTGCAGGTTCCTGAGGTCCTCACATAGGATCTGTCTCTGGGGTTCATCATCTCTACGTATCGATCTACTATCTGGGCTGGATATGGGCGGGAACTGGTGCTGACGTTGACCACTTAGGCTAAGAATGGAAGTCAAGACAATTCTCAAAATAGTTAAGAAAGGAATTAATTCTTATTATTTGTAAGGTACTTTGCTGCAGCATCTGGTAAACAAATATATTTTAGGAGAAAAGGCTGCTAAAACAATGCTACCAGATTTGCATGTAGATTTACATTTACATTTACATTTCAAAGACACATTTAAGCAAACTGCAGAGTAAGAATACTATCAGTATAAACTCTGAAGGGTAGGATGACAAGAAAAGCACTGTTTTAAATTATTGAAGAAGAAGAAGAAGGTCTTCATCTGATAATCTCGGCTAATCTGACAATCAATAGTCAAATTATCAACAGTCTTACCTTGTACCTCGGAAGCTGCTGAGACCCGTCCATCTCTGAGGGAATATAGTCCAATGCTACGAGTGATAGGAGCGTTAAGGTAAGTGGGTGCGGGTCTCTAAAATCCTACTGACGTTATAAAAAAATATAGACAATAGGTCGCAGAAGGTGGATATAAGTGAACTGTCTATAAGAAGACATGGGGTCGAATCTTTGGAGATGGCCAGAAATTTAGTAGCGCTGGAAAAAAAATGAGAATTGCTGAGAAGCTGAATGATGGGTTTGTTAGACAGCGGTGTGTAAGTGAAGGTCAGGTTGTGTTGGTCAGGTTAAATGTATTCGATTAGATTGGATTTAACTTTATTGTCATTGTGCAAGGTACACTTACTTTATAACATTACACTATTTGTACAGGTGCTACATTTTTTAGTACTTTAGTTGTGAGGCTGTTCTTGGTCAGATCTTCTCTGGCCACCACTCACAGGATGAGGTCCCTCTACTATCTAAATCTTAATTAATCCCACTACCATTATTTATTGTGTACCAAATCAAGCACAATGATGGAAATCTTAAAAAAATATCTTTTCACCCCGTCAATCTGTGCATGTGTATTCTTTATGACACAGTGTTTAAGGGGGAGCTGTTATGTTTTCGAGTCTTAGGTAAAACAGGACTTGATAGTTGATGTTTCTAACAAACAACGATTGGTGTAAAACCTGTAAAATATACTCTCCCTGCTCTCTGATTAATTAATTAAGGATTAATACATGGAATCTAAACAGTATGTAGCGGTTAAAGAATAAGGTAACAAACAAGAGAAGAATCACAACAATAATAACAATGTTCACAGTGTCTTGAATAAAATAAGGTACAAATAAAAAGGATTTACATCAAAATATATAAAAGGTGCCAAAACTTAGTCATCCAGTTTTTATATCGACTCTGCATTGATTTCTATTTATAGAATATTTTCTATTCTAAGTTTTACCCACGCTGCAAAGAAATATAGAGCTGAGTGCCATTAGCATAGCAGTGAAATCTAACACTGTGTTTCTTAATAATATATCCTAAGGGTAGCATGTAAAGTGTGAAAAGTAACAGTCCCAGTACTGAGCTTTGAGGTACTCCATATTGCAGTTTGTGAGCTATATGATACCTTTTCATTCACTGCTATGAATTAATGAAAAACTTTCAGAAACCACCATCAGTAAACTAAATCTGCCGTGTCATCTGCAGATACCAACTAAAGCTCTATCATGCAAAAAGGAAGCCATATGTGAACATAGTCCAGAAGCGCCATTGTGTCCTGTCGGCCATAGTTAATTTAAAATGTACTGATTCAAAGTGGAAAAGTGTTTCTATGGTCTGACAAATCCAAATTTGACATTCTTGTTGGAAATCATGGATGCCGTGTCCTCTGAGCTAAAGAAGAGAGACCTTCCAGTGTGTTATCAGTGTTTAGTTCCAAAGGCAACATCTTTGATAGTATGGGTGGGGACATAAATGAATATGGTTTGGGCAGACTGCATGTTTTGAAGACACTATGAATATTGTACGTGTGTTTTTAGAGTAACATATGCTCCCTTCCAGACGACGTCTGTTTTCAGTGAAGACCTTGTTTATTTCAGCAGGACAATGCAAAACCACATACTGCAGCTATTTCAACAGCATAACTTCATAGTAGAAGAGTCCGGGTGCTGAATTAACCTGTCTGCAGTCCAGATCTTAAGCCTATACAAAACATTTGGGGCATCACTAAACCAAAAATATGTCAAAGACAGCTGTAAACCTGTAACAGACAAAAATGAGAATAATTTCATGTGTTTCAAAATGTAGATCATGGAATCTACATCGTCCCAACTTTTCCAGAATTCAGGTTGTAGAACCTTAGAAAGGAACCTTTAATACTTAACACTACAAATAAACTGCTGATATCAAGAGGCAAAGAGGGGGAATTTGTGGGTAAAAAGAAGCTCCTCATTTGTACTCTGGTTTCTGCAATATTTTTTAATATTTTTATACAGTCTTAATGTGTTTATGTTCTTTTATTTTTTGGTTTAAGGAGAGGTATTCAACGACATCAATGATGGAGCAGCATTTGATCATACTCCTGTTTTTCGCTGGTGAGAGAAGGACGTGTGGCCTAAATCCTTTAATTAATAGTAAAAAAAAACAAAAAACATTAACAATAAAAGTGTTTGATATTTATGTAATGTTTTAGAAAAAAAAACGAAATGCAATTTTTAAACTATAAATTTAAGTTAGATGAATTTTAGCTATGAGCATAACATAAAATTGCATAAAATCTTTGCCAACTTTTCTTTACAGGAATTGTCTCTAGTGTCCTGTCTGAGTACTTTCTGGTCCAGCAGAAAAAAACTTGGACTGATGCTCAGATTTATTGTCGAGCCGTATACACCGATCTGGCTATCATTAAAAGTAATAATGACGTGATCCGACTTCAGAATGAAGCACAGATTTGGAATTTTAATTCCAATGCTTGGATTGGACTGTACAGTGATATTAACGGCTGGCACTGGTCTCTTTATGATGAACCATTGGGAAGTCTGAGACCATGGGATGTGGGAGAGCCGAACAACTGGCGTGGAATTCAAAGTTGTGGTGCAATAACGTCTTTGGGCTGGTGGGATGTGTTCTGTACACAACTGTACCCCTTCATCTGTTATGATGGTAAAATCAACATATTATTTACTTACATTACATTTACAGCATTTGGCAGACGTCCTTATCCAGAGTGACGTACATTTATCTCATTTATACAACTAAGCAATTGGGGCTTGAGGGCCTTGCTCAGTGGCCCAGCAGTGATGGCCACAACCTCTGGGTTAGCAGTCCAACACCTTAACCACTGAACCACCACTTCTCCCCATTTACTTGAGAATAAAAAGTGTTTTTTTTTTTTTTGGGGGGTTTTAGGGCAAATTCTTGTTCTGTTTCTTGCTTTAGACAAGAAATACATATTTTGTATGTTTTTATTTTTACAGAGACAAAAATTGGCAGCGACCGCTACATGTACATATCCAATAAGGTACAATGGCTTGAAGCTCAGACTTACTGCAGACAGTATTACACAGATCTGGCCAGTGCGAGAGATGCTAATGAAAACTCAGTTTTACAGAAGAAAATCTCTGGTCTGACTTGGTTTGGTTTAACTAAAGACCCCTGGAAATGGGTGGACAATACCAACTTCTCTACTATCAGCTGGATGTCTGGACAGCCTGATAATTCCTTGTGGAATGAAACTTGTGGTTATTTATCTATGGGTCAGGCTGCTGATGCACAGTGCACAAAACTTATGCCTTTCTTCTGTTACGCGAGTATGTTAAATATTACTAACATTCAGTCACATGTGAACTGTTTTAGTATGTAAGTGTAATAAATGTTTGCGTGTTCATGTTAGCGTTTGTATGTGTTTACGATTTGTACAGAAACCACAAAACAAATTGTGAGGATGATGATCAAGTCGGATCAGGAGTTGAACAATCCTGCAGTTAATACTGTTATTTTGGAGCAGGTTGGTGTCCACAAGCCGAGATTTAATCAAGCTTTTTGATCTGAATGTTGTTTTTTCTTACTTTAAATGTGTACACATTGTTGAGTAATACATTCAGTAATGTTGCTTTGTTTTCCAGATCAAGCAGAAACTAAAGGAACTCGGAATGAACAATGACATCATTTTAAAATGGAGAGTGAAACCCGATGGAGAGATGTTTCACAAGGAGACTAAATCTGGAGATCTCTAAATATATAGCTGCGTAATAATATAGAGTTTTATTTATTTATTTTCGTTGGGATGTACGAAAATTCGACTAGTAATTCACTGTATTACTGACATATTTTATGATCTATGATTTTGCAAAACTTGTGTAAAAATATTTTAATTGTTTTGAGCATAAACTAACTATTTTGTTTATCATCAGTTAAAAATACATAGACTACGTGATAATACGAATGCAATTATTCCATTCTAATCATTTTAGTGACTGATTTTTTTTTTTTTATATAATGTGAATTGTTTGTGTTAAAACACCAGGAAAAATTCACTGTATTTAAGAAAGTTTGGGAAAGGCTGATTTCATTAAAGCACGTCTGTTTATGTCAACACCTTTCAGAAATGTTAAGCACACAGTGAGTAACCAATAAATGTTATGGCAGAAATTGGTGAATGAAAGCTAATACTCAAAATAATAAAAATTAAATATTTAAACTCATACTAACATAAAAAAAATTTGAACAGTGTATTGCATAGAAATTTCATGGAATATTATAATTCTCTGCCAGGTCCAGTTATACATGACTGTAGTTAGTAAATGTAAATGTCGTTATTTGTCACAAATACTTTTTACAGCATAATAAAATATGTTTCTTCACATATCCCATTTTAGAAAGTTGGGGTAAGAGCACAGGGTCAGCTATGATGCAGCACCCCTGGAGCAGGAAGGGTTAAGGGTCTTTCTCAAGGATCAAACAGTGGCTGGCTGGCAGTGGTGGTGCCAGGTCTTCCTGGTATTTAGATCAACAACTCAGGCTGACGTTGGTGGGGGCTTGAGACCAGGTTCTGATTAAAAGCATGAGCACGATACTAGTGGGAAGTTACTAAAAAAAAGTCCTGAAAATATGGGACTATTATTTTCCTATGAACATTTTACAAATAAGTCTGGGGCAGCAATCAGACCAATGTAGTCATACCACAGGCCAGACTCGAGAGGCAGGTTTTCCCCACAAGACTTTCTGGCAGCATGAGAACCTAAGGTGGGGAGAAATAAAAGTTTCTCCCCTCCATGCTCCACTCCAATTTCGCTCCAGATTTTAATTTCCCCACTCCTTGCTACATTTTTTAATCCATGAAAAAATGCTACCTTATGAATGCTCCAGTGGTCATAAAGGAAGCAGTCAAGAAGGGACACCCTTAAATTTTATTTCCCCAGACACCTTCTTCAGCTCTTCCAGGGAAACGTTAAGGCATTCACAGGCCAGTCTGGAGACATAGTCCCAGAAACATGTCCTGGAGCTTTCCCAGGGTCTCCTCCCGGTAGATCGAGAGCTTTGCTTTTTCGGCATTACTGGTGTCGTTGCACAGATCTGTCTGTCCATCCCGCACTCCATTTTTCTTCTGATTTATGAACAAGACCCCAAGATACTTACATTTTTTCACTTGAGGCAGGATCTTTTCTCCAACCTGCAGTGAGCAAACCCTTTTTTTTTCCAATTGAAAACCATGACCTCGAATTTGGAGGTGCTAATTTTCATCACAGCTGCTTTGCACCCAACTGAAATCAGCTCCATTGCAGGCTGAAGCCTTGGCCTGATAAAGGACAACATCATCTGCAAAATAGCAGAGATAGAATCCTTTGGGGTCGTTAAACCAGACTCCCTCTGGCCCTTGGCTACGTCTAGAATTTCTGTCTGTCCATAAAATGATGAACAGAAACAGTAACAAAGGGCAACCCTGCCAAAGTCTGACATGCACCAGGAACAGGTCTGACTTACTGCTAACCAAACTCCTGCTCCGGACATACAGAAATCAGACAGCCCCTGACCCTATATTCCCAGAGCACCCCCACAGGGTGCCACTGGGGACACGGTCAAATGCCTTCTTCAGGTGCACAAAAAACATGTGGACTAGTTGGGAGAACTAGTATTAAATCTCGAGCACCCTAGTAAGGGTATAGAGCTGGTCCAGGACAAAAAGTCCGAGGTTCGACTATTGGTCTGATTCTCCTTCCCAGCACTCTGGCATAAACTTTTCTGGGGAGGGAGAGGAGTGTAATCCCTTGTTAAACACTTGTTAAAAAAAGAGGTACCACCACCCCGGTCTGCCAGTCCTGAGGTACTGCCCCAAATTGCCATGCTTTTCTGAAAAAGTGACAACTGTTTTCCTGTTTTCTTCTCCATTGCCTCACCTAACTCCTCTCAGACCCAAGTTCTTGGATCAATCAACCATGCTTGATAGGACTCCTCCTTTAGCTTAACGGCATCCCTTACTTCCAGTATCCACCACCAGGTTCTGGGGTTGCCGCCCGGACTGACACTAGAGACCTTATGGCCACAATTCCTTACAGGTGCCTCCTATGTCCCCCGTCACATGTGTCACTTCAAGATGCTCACCAAAATAGGTCTGTGGACTGGTTTGTCACTAAAGAGCTCAAGTGTACATACTTCCACATTACCATCCTTCCCCAAAACAGGAAGTTCCAGAGATTTGCTGTCAAGTGCAAAATGTATTAATACTGGGTTCTTCATCTTGCCTTTTTTACAGGCTGGAGAACAGTCATGTGTGACAGCTATGGCCAGCGGTAGTTGGAAAGTCACCATCACACAACACAATTATTAAGCAAGGCTGGCTGTATTTTGTGCACTGAAACACTTCCTACAGAACCTATTGTCTGCATAGCCAACACATTGGTGGTCTCCTACATCAACCATGGTGGGGACAGTGAAAAATCTTTATGCTTTGTTTATGCAATATGCAATGCATATTTTTGGGTATATGAATCAGAGACATCCTTTTGAGACTGAGGACTGAGACCCAGGGAGCAGAGACTCTATCTCAAGGTGGTGGAGCTCCTTTGGAGGCATGCCAAGCAGAGGTGGACCTGTTTAACTCCAAAGAGACAATACACTGTCTGCTATGGTTATCTATCACAGTCCCATGTTGCAGACATGGCCAAGGCATTGTTTATACACCTTTACCTACTTATTGCTTAGCTCCCCCAGGGGTTCTGAAGAGAGTATGGTTCTCTGACCTGGTGTCTCTCTTTGACAGTCCTCCCTTGGACTTACTGGTCAGATGGAACCTCCTTTCAAGTGCAGCAGTGTCTTTAGGTGTGGGTATGACCCCTGAGGTGGGGCATATCTTAGCTTCCGTTCTCTTAAACAAGGTTGTCAAGACCTTACCCTAGGCCAGAGTCCAACAACCCCACATCATAATCCTCCTCCACCAAACCTTACAGTTGGCACAATACAATTCTCCTGGCAACCGCCAAACCAAGACTCGTCCATCATATTGTCAGATGAAATAGCCTGATTTGTCACTCCACAAAAAGCGTCTCCACTGCTTTAAAGTCCAGTGGCGGCGTGCTTTACACCACTGAACAGGCCACATAAAGTTTGGAGGTCTGTAGCGGTTGACTCTGCAAAAAGTTGGTGACCTTTGCACTATCCGCTGACCCTGCTTTGTCTTTTTACATGGCTTACCACTTTGTTAAAATACCACTGCCAGTTGACTATAGAATATTAAGTAGCGAGCAAATTTTACGACTGGACTTGTTGCACAGGTGGCATCCTATCACAGTACCATGCTGAAATTTACAGAGCTTCTGAAAGTGGCCCATTCTTTCACAAATGTTTGTAGAAGCATGCCTTTTAAACTACTGTGGCCAAGGAAACGATTGGATACCTGACACCTGAATTAAATTATTTGGATGGGTAAATAAATACTATTGGCAATATAGTGTAGTTTGATTGCCAATTATTAGGATCTTATGTAAGATTGTGGAACAGCAATAAGGCTCAATGCAAGCTTTTGTAAAATATTAGTCTGTGGTCTTGGCAGTATTTATTTATTTATTAATTTATTACTGTTTTAGATGAGGGCGTCGACCAAATTCTGTAAATATCAATGCAAGTAATAAAAGTAATTTAAGTAATAAAGGAACTGTTGCAATTCCTTTCACATTCCAGTCTAACATGCCACCTGCTGGATGTGATGCGCTATCACACAATATGCAATGTGTAGAGTGTCATCGATTGTTTTTGGTGACTGTGGACCCAGCTGCATTGAGATCATTGACAAAATCTTCTTGTGTATTTTGTGTTTTTTCCATTTGCAAATAATCGCAACATCTGTTGTCACCTTCTTATCAAGCTGTTTGCCAATGGTTTTGTAGGCCCTTCCAGCCTTGTGTAGGTCTACAATCTTGTCTCTGACATCCTTGGGCAGCTCTTTGTTCTTGGCTGTGGTTGGAATCTAATCGATTAATTGCTTCTGTGGAAAGGTGTTCTTTATACAGGTAACAAGATTAGCAGAACTTCATTTGAAAGTATCCCACTAATGGAGTCCTATTAAGAGAGTTCACCTAGGATCAAGAAATCTTGCTGATTGGTTAAAGGTCATTCAAATTTACGCCAATTCATAACATTTTTGAAATGTGTTATTCTGGATGTTTGTCTGGATGTCTCTTATGGTTAGAATAAACCTAGCAATAACATTTTAAATACAAACAAGTTATATTTAATTCTACATAAACATATCTGCCATTTATTAATCTTATTTTGTTATTTTTAATACCTGGTAATTTTATAGCTTGTGCCTTTTAAGTTCAGTATCAAGTTAAAATTTCATTTTCCACTGACATGATTTCACTATATGTTGTACTGTGTATAATGTTTTTCTTTGCATATGCCACCTTGGAAGGTTGAGGACAGGGTACGGGATTAGCTATGATACAGCGGAGCAGGTAGGGTTAAGGGTCTTGCTCAAGAACCCAACAGTGGTGAACTTAGCGGTGAGAGGGTTCGAACCCAGGGCTTCCTGGTGCAACAACTCAGTGTCTCAACCATTTGGGCCACCACTGCCCAACTGCCTTACATTAAATCTACAAGCCCCTTCCTAGGGCGCCACCGGAGCCTCCCCCATCACCTCCCCGGTAATACCAGTATTATGGGTGTCGATAAACCAGTTGGAAAATTTTCTCTCCATCACAACACAACTTAATACTAACAATCACACAGTAACAAGCAACAGAAACAATGCTTAAGCAAACCAGATTCAAGGTCATTTGGCTGATCTAAAAGCAAAGGCAATTAAGGACATTTTTATGATGTTTTTTCTACCTCCTCAAAATAAGTCAAGTTTGGAGACTGTTTGTTGCAATGCACTATAAAATGGAACAAGGAACAATGGAACGTAGAGGAAAAAAACCCACACATAAAGAGGCGGACGGTCTTCCGTCAGTGTTTGTGTGTATTGAAAGATTTAGCTGACACCTCTTATAGAAATCTAAATGTGTCGGAGATCCAAACTTAAGTTAATATTTACTAAAATATCTGAACAAACACACTAGTTATTACTGAATTTATTCGATGGTTTTATTTGTGCAGTATTTTTTTTCTAGTTACCACAGTATAACACAGAATTCATGTGATAAACTACACTATGGAGTAACTTTACTAGGTGACTCTGTATAAACTGAAATACATACAACCGCATAGTACAAACCAAGAAAGATCATTTCGAAACAGAAGCAGGGATTCAGAACTAATTGTGAACACAGCATCTCCCGAATCATTTGTTTTATGTAAAAAGAAAAGGCAAATAAGGGTGAATATCATGTTGCACAAAGCTTTGGAAACTGAGAGGTTCCACCAAAAATATGGTGTTCTAAAAGGTTAAAATTTGCTCTCCAGGTGCTGTGACTGAGTCGGTCCAGCCACTCTAATTTGATTAATGGAAATGTCTTTCAGAAGTAGAGAAAAAAAAAAAGTATTTTAAAAATAATTAAGGGTTCATTGTTTGTCTATTAGAAAATTGTTACTACGGTTGTATATCATTATTACTTCATTTAATACTACTATTAATAATAATAATAAACTTTTTAATTTGAGCTCATTGGTGATTTTAAATTGCCCATAGAATTGAGTGTGTGTGAGTGTGAGTGTGTGTGTGTGTGGCCCTGTGATGGACTGGTGACCTGTCCAGGGTGTCCCCCTCCTGCCTTTCACCCTTTCAGAGACAGCTGGGATAGACTCCAGCAGAACCATGTGACCCCGAATTAGGAAGTAACCGGGTATAGAAGATGAATGAATGAATAAATGAATTTGAGCTCAAAAAATAATATATCTGAAATGAATATCGGATCAACAAAAAAGTCTAAACAAATTTTCTAATTATTCTAATTATTAACGCAAATTGAATAGTGATTGATGTAAATTTCAACAGTTCATTTATTACTTTAAACAAGCGCCGTCTCTGCACTAATACACGTATAAAGCTGGACTGAAAGACATTTGCATTGACATTTACACCATTTGGTAGACGACCTTAACCAAAGAGGCTAACAAACGTCTTTTAATAACATCTAAATTAGATTAGATTAGACTTTATTGTCATTGTGTAAGGTACGTGTACAGAGCCAAAGAAACGCAGTAATCATCTAACCAGAAGTGCATAAGTGGCTTATTTACAATAAATAGCAGTGTAATAAATAAGATTATGGGGTTGATAATTACAGAGGTGGGGGTAAATAATGTACAGAAGGGGCAGTAGTGTGTATATATGGTATATATGGTATCTATAAATGTGATACGGTTATAGCAGGCAAAGAATGACATAAAGGGTACATACATATGGATATGCACATATATACAAGTGCACATATATACAAGTGTTTGGCTTTGACTTATTAAGGTAAATCGTCAAGAAAGGAGTTGATCTTCTGGTACTGGTGTCTGTCTGAGGAAACCTGTGGGTTGGGGCTTAGAGGATGAGTTTATTTCACGGAGAAATGCCTGACCAAACAATGCACCGACATTTACATTAACATTTACATTCCAGCCACGTACTATGTTCACTTTACGCTACTTACACACAGAGAACACACATTAGTCCTAACTGAAGTGTTTAAAAAAAGATGCAGCCGTTCTGATATCTAGTTTTTATTGATACCCACCCTGTATCCTGGAAGCTGGTGGGACCGTAGCACAGTGGAAGGAGCAATAACAGCTTTGAGGTAAGTGAGTGCTGGTCGGTTGGCTGGTTAATTTTACTCTACCTACAGGGGGTAACTTATGAGTGTCCTAGGAAAGTGGTAGCTCAGTGGTTAAGGTGTTGAAATGCTGATTGGAAGATCATGTGCTGTCTGAAGTTTTTTAATAGCTTGTGTGACGCAGTAAAAACTACCTACGCTGTTACTCCTTAGTGCGGTTCTGCCACATAATTAAGTTATCATGTTTTACCTTTACATGAGTGTGCAAATCTGGCTGGTGATCCTGCAAGTGCGCTCCTTATGAAACAGGTGATCAGCCCTGGTGATTCTCTGTACACAGAATAATCCCAAACTACCCACTTCAGCCGCTTCTCAAACTAAACAGTGTTTAGGTTCCTTTGCCATGGTTAACCCGGTGTGTGTGTGTGTGTGTGTGTGTATGTGAAATACACTCCATGTCTCCAATAAGATTGGCACTTTAAGCTGGCGCACTGCTGGCACAAGGCTATTTTCATTTTTTGCAAGTTGCAACAGTCCCTGTTCTGCGCAACAGAAACACAGTGTTGCGAAGCCTTTACGATTATTTAAATGTTACGGTTACGAGTGAAATCGGTTAATCGCTGCATCGGCAAATAAAAATTGACATAATGGAGAGTTAAGGGGAATAAAGAGGCTAAATGTGGCAGTGGTGGTTCAAATGGTTAAGGTGCTGGGTTCAAGCCCCACCACTGGCAAGCCAGCCACTGTTGGGTCCTTGAGCAAGACCCTTAACCCTTCCTGCTCCAGGGGCGCTGTATCATAGCTGACCCTGCGCTCTGACCCCCAACTTACTAAGATGGGATATGCGAAAAAAAAAAGCATTTCATTGGCTCTGTACACGTACCTTCCACAATGAAGTTGAATATTATTATTATTATTATTAAATCTGACCCGTATCCGATATCTGCATTTACACTATACACGACAAAACAACCCAATGTAGGCGTACTGACCTGAACAGAAAGTAAAAACGATTCTGATTCAGATACAATTCATTTCCACATACAAACGAGGCCTAAAAAACGATCTGATCTGAATATCGGAATCCAAAATCTGGATTGGATCACATGATACCTGTGGTGTAAATTATGGTATGGGAAAGAATTTTCTTGGTGTTGCTGGCATTTTTTCTGGTTCTCTTGCCTAATTTTACACATCTTTATACATTCTGTAACTCCTTTTCGACCCCAACAGAAACTCACTTATAAACCAAATGTTATAAAGAGCTCCTTTAACAGGTCTGTGAACAGGAACACCTGTTGATGGGGAACTGTTCTGTTAGTTTAAGAGTTTGGAGAGAACTATAAAATAAACAGATTGAATATATAAATATGTGATGCAAAAATAAGCTAAAAATAAAAAAAATGATGCAGATGCATGAGAACCCAAAGCTCTAGATTAATTAATGTTTTAATTTTAATCAGATATTCAAGTCTATTTTATTTTTTGTATTATAGATACATTTCCGATTACATCTACGATGGAGTGGAATCTGTTTATATTCCTGTTTTTTACAGGTGAGAGAGGAAAGTTGTGTCAATGGGAAGATCAGACTGTCAGATTTCTATCAGATTTCATAATTAATTGCAGAAAACCAAAAAGCATTTTTTTTATATTAAACAATAAACTTGAACAGTAAGTGGAATTTCTAACATTGCTTAAAATATTCTTCCGACTTTACAGGATTTGTCCTCTGTGTCCTGTCTGAGACTCGTAAGTATTTTCTGGTTCAGCCGGGAAAAACTTGGACCGATGCTCAGATTTACTGTCGAGCCTCACACACCGATCTGGCGATCATTAAAAGCGATGATGACTTAAACCGACTTCTGAATGAAGTCCAGGATCAGAATTTTGCATCCAGTGCTTGGATCGGATTGTACAGTGATATTAACAGCTGGCGGTGGTCCCTAAATAACGAACCAGTTGGAAGTTTGAGAACATGGGATGTGGGAGAACCGAACAACAAGGGTGGAAAACAAAACTGTGCAGCGATAACTCCTCAGGGTTGGTGGGATCTGAGCTGTACTGAACAGCGGCCTTTTATTTGTTTTGATGGTAAAAACTACATTAATTACTTTCCTTTTCTGTCACTAGTGTCAGTGTCTTATTAATAAAATCTTCAAAGCATCCAAATATTAAACAGCAAATATAAGATATTTATTGCACTTATTTACGTTTATGTTGTTATTATTCTAAAATCCATCAAAGTTTTATGCTGTAAACTGTTTATTTTTTTAGCGAGGCGTAACTTTTCTAGAACATTCACATTTTGTCTATTTTATTCTCATAGACACAAAAACTGGCAGCGACCGCTACATTTACATATCTGATAAGACCCAATGGTCTGAAGCACAGACTTACTGCAGACGGTATCACACAGATTTGGCCAGTGCCAGAGATGCTAATGAAAACTCAGTTCTACTGGGGAAAATCACTGATGTGACTTGGTTTGGTTCAAAGAAAGACCCCTGGAAATGGATGGACAATACCAACTTCTCTACTATTAGCTGGATGTCTGGACAGCCTGATAATTACTGGAAGAATGAAAACTGTGCTTCTTTAAATATCGACCAGGTCTTTGACACAGATTGCAAAAACATTATGCCTTTCTTCTGTTACTCAGGTGTGTTACATATCAATAATATTCAGTCACCTTCAAACGTCTTTGGGATGTAATTGGAATTGTGCGTTTATGTTTGTGTTTGTATGTGTTTACATTACTACATCCAGAAACCGCAGAACAACAAATGGTAAAGATGAAGATCCAATCCAAGCAGGATTTGAACGACCCTGCAGTAAATGCTGCCATCTTGGAAAAGGTGGGTCTCCATAGAAGTTCACTAAAAATGTCCATTCCCAGCCTCGTTATTATGGCCGTGGGGACATATTTTATCAGGGGTGGAGGAGTGGGCTGAGGTGAGGGTGGTTTGATGTTGCAGAGCCTAATACCGAACCTTGCAGAACACCGAACTTTGAGTAAGTATGAGGACGGAGTCACTACTTACATCTTCAAACGCCTACTAATCATAACATTATCTTGCCTATTAAGGAGAATAGTGCGATCAATGGTGTGAGGTGTGGACACAGCCCTGATTGTAGGCTAATAATAGGTCATATCCCAATTCCCAACGGTGGGGGAGGTTGCAGAGTTCCACGGTGGGTAATTTTTAAAAGCCTTCTATAATTAAACACTTACTTACAGATGAACTTACAAATCTTAGCTCTATGTTTGGATTAGCTTTTTTTAGATTCTGGTGGTGTGTTAAAGACATCAGATATTCTTTTTTTTTTTACTCGTCATAGTTAGCCAAGTAAATACACACTTGTTTGCTGATTTATATACAGTGGTATCTTAAATTACAATCTGCGTGATTGGTTGCTTTGATTTGCAAAGTAAATTATGTTAGCTATAAAATGAGTGTTAGTGTACTAAGTGGAGTCGTCTGATCCCCAAGGTAAATGCTGTACATTATACTTAATAAAACCAGTTTATTCCAGTACATCCTATTGTATTGTTTTCATACAATATTCAGTATTTGTACGTTTATTTTTCTTATTTAAAAACATGTAACAAAAAAAATGCTGTGTTTTTTGGGGGACCCCGAACGAATTAATGGCATTTCAATTCATTTCAATGGGAAAATTGATATATAATTTTAGACACGTCACTTACACTACATAAAGTTTTAAAATATATTTCTTTCTCAATGTCAGAAATTATATTTGACAACATTGAACTATTTAAAAAACCCCTAATTGATCATTTAAGTAAGTAGTTCTGTTATCGCAGATTATTCGTTGAAGATCTAATTTTGTTTTTCAGATCGAGCGGAAACTGAAGGCGCGTGGACTAGAGAAGGACATTGTGGTGAAATGGAGAGTAAAACCAAACGGAGTGGTTTTTACGAAGGAAAAAGAAACTGAAAAATAGGATGTCCAAGTCTGTAGCTGTCTTTAATATTGTAGTATTTATTTAGTGCTTTAGTTATATATGTTAAGTAGTATATTTAGTGAGGTAGTTTAATTTTTCAAATTTTCACTTTAAAAGACAATTTAGGATCGTGATTTTAGATTTTATGGCTTTTCTTAATTAAAACTCTTAATTATAATCTTTTAATATCAGGTAGAAGGTTTGGACGGTTTATGTAATGTAAAAATAAATATTTAATGTGTGGAATCCACTGCTTCATTCAGAGCTCCAGCTTTAGGAGTTCCACTGTTTTTGTTTTAGTTACTTTACCTTTAAGAGCTTTAAAGTTTTTAGAATAATTCTTATGTAGAAATCTTTAACTATAAGTGTATGTAAAAACATCATAGAGAAATAAACCACATTTAAAGATTTGGAAAGGCTGATTGTCTTTATGCATAAATCATTATGTTAATTACATACAAAATGCAAAAAGTATAAATAAACAGGGAGTTAACAGGAAGTAAGAGGCAAAAACCAAACATTCTGACTTGCTATAAACATAAAAAAACTGTAAAATAAATATACGTACACAGTTTAGAAGGCCAAAAGTATTGGAACACAAACCCAGCACAGAAATATTTTTTTAGTTGTACTATTCCAGATTTATTTCAGTTGATTTAGTCTCAATCAATCAGATCCAGACTTCTGTGCAGGTTTTCCACTAGATTGTGTCATGCGACTGTGGGGATTTGATAGTTGATGCGACTGTGGGGATTTGATAGTTCAGCTACAATCGTATTAGTCAAGTCAAGTCCCCTTTATTTATTTAGCGCGTTTAACAATCAGGATTGTTTTAAAGCAGTTTTACAGAAATACATCAGAAAAGACATCATTAAACACTCATTATCTCTAATATCTGTAAATTTAGAGTCCCCAACTAAGCAAGCCAGAGGCGACGGCGGCAAGGAACCAAAACTCCATCAGTGACAGAACTGCCCTATTATCTCCAATTAAATCAGACACTAACAATCAGACACTAATGATCAGACATTAATAATCAAACACTGAGTTAAAAAAGTGCATTCTGGTTATATTCATGTAAATGCAGACCCAATTCACTTGGTGTGCAATTCACAAGCATTCACTTTCCGATGTCCTTTATGTGGTACCATTTATAAGGAGAAAAACAGTGGGCCTAATACATAACCTTGTGAAAAAACGAACTTTGAGTAAGTATGAGGACAGAAGTCACTATTTACGTCTTGCCTATATAGAAGAATAGTGTAATCAATGATGTTATGAGCCACAGTCCTGATCGTAGGCTTATAATAGGTTATCTGCCACTTTAACCAGTGCTGTATCTCTGCTATGATTATATACACTCCTAGAATGAATGAATGAAATATTTTTATTAAATACTTCTTTACATAGTTGCTGTGCTGACAACAAAATCACACAAAAATTATCAATGAAAATCAAATTTATTAACCCCTGGAGGTCTGGATTTGGAGTCACACTCAAAATTGAAGTGGAAAAACACACTACAGGCTGATCCAATTTTGATGTAATGTCCTTAAACAAGTCAAAATGAGGCTCAGTAGTGTGTGTGGCCTCCACGTGCCTGTATGACCTCCCTACAACGCCTGGGCATGCTCCTGATGAGGCGGCGGATGGTCTCCTGAGGGATCTCCTCCCAGACCTGGACTAAAGCATCCGCCAACTCCTGGACAGTCTGTGGTGCAATGTGGCATTGGTGGATGGCGCGAGATATGATGTCCCAGATGTGCTCAATTGGATTCAGGTCTGGGGAACGGGCGTGCCAGTCCATAGCATCAATGCCTTTGTCTTGAAGAAACTGCTGACACACTCCAGCCACATGAGGTCTAGCATTGTGTTGCATTAGGAGGAACCCAGGGGCAACCGCACTGGCATATGGTCTCACAAGGGGTCTGAGGATCTCATCTCGGTAACTAATGGCAGTCAGGCTACCTCTGGCGAGCACATGGAGGGCTGTGCGGCCCTCCAAAGAAATGCCACCCCACACCATTACTGACCCACTGCCAAACCGGTCATGCTGGAGGATGTTGCAGGCAGCAGAACGTTCTCCACAGCGTCTCCAGACTCTGTCACGTCTGTCACATGTGCTCAGTGTGAACCTGCTTTTATCTGTGAAGAGCACAGGGCGCCAGTGGCGAATTTGCCAATCTTGGTGTTCTCTGGCAAATACCAAACTTCCTGCACGGTGTTGGGCTGTAAGCACAACCCCCACCTGTGGACGTCGGGCCCTCATACCACCCTCATGGAGTCTGTTTCTGACCGTTTGAGCAGACACATGCACATTTGTGGCCTGCTGAAGGTCATTTTGCAGGGCTCTGGCAGTGCTCCTCCTGTTCCTCCTTGCACAAAGGTGGAGGTAGCGGTCCTACTGCTGGGTTGTTGCCCTCCTACGGCCTCCTCCACGTCTCCTGATGTACTGGCCTGTCTCCTGGTAGCGCCTCCATGCTCTGGACACTACGCTGACAGACACAGCAAACCTTCTTGCCACAGCTCACATTGATGTGCCATCCTGGATGAGCTGCACTACCTGAGCCACTTGTGTGGGTTGTAGACTCCTTCTCATGCTACCACTAGAGTGAAAGCACCATTCAAAAGTGACCAAAACATCAGCCAGAAAGCAGAGGAACTGAGAAGTGGTCTGTGGTCACCACCTGCAGAACCACTCCTTTATTGGGGGTGTCTTGCTAATTGCCTATAATTTCCACCTGTTGTCTGTTCAAATTTGCACACCAGCATGTGAACGTGATTGTCGGTCAGTGCTGCTTCCTAAGTGGGCAGTTTGATTTCACAGAAGTGTGACTGACTTGGAGTTACATTGTGTTCTTTAAGTGTTCCCTTTATTTTTTTGAGCAGTGTATATATAAAATAATATACAAGCGATAAAAAAAACTTTTTTAGTGAGTTTTCTTCTCAGTGTCTACCATCATGCTCTGCGATAACAAATCACATCCAGTAGGTGGCATGTTAGACTAGAATATGAAAAAAACCCCACTGGAACCATGACAAATAGTAAACAAAAACGACATTCAGAAGCATTCGGAATAAATAAGTTCATAGGAATGCTTGGTACGACAGACTGGTGGTCATTCACAAGAGTATTAGGCATTAAGATGAACTCGGTTAAAAATATGCATTCATTCTGCTATTATAGATGAAATCTATTTTTAATCACTTATATTTTGTTTTTTAGGATAAAACCAAACTTAAATATTTAAAATAAAAAATAAAGTGACAGGGTTTGATTTTGATTAGTCAGCAATTTATCTGGCTTGTGCAGTTAGTTAAAACATAAGGTTCTAACAACGTCTTCGTCCCAGACAGAGACGGCCCATAAGAGAATGTAAGAGAATTTAGAGGCTGCTTAGGGTCCCAGTCGCAGTTTCTATTTATATATTATGTCAATGGTGATTTTAGAAAAAAGGAAATACAAAATGAAAAACAAAAACAAAGCAATCTTATGTCAATGGAACGAGTAAAAACATTGGTATGATGTAAGCAACACAGCTATAACAAATAAAATTGATAATGGGTGTGGGTATTGTATATCCTGTCTGAGGGGCCTGAGGGGTTCTGTTATCTAGAACAGTAGTAAATTCCAGTTCAGCTATTTTACAAAAATGTTTAAGGTTCCAATTTATCTTAAACTAATGGTATAAAACGTTGTAAAAACTTCACCTGGGCTTCTTAGGGAAATTCAGACATTCAATAAACTGTGTGCTTCCAACATTGAGGCAACAGACAAACGAATAGGAGTTCTGGAAAGATGTCCATAAACTTTTGGCCAACTATTGTATACCTTTATAAGTTTAATTTCATAGCTAAATGGTTATGAGTACTGATTAAAAGGTTGTGAGTTCAATTTTCCAGGATCACCAAGCTGACACTCTTCCCTGAGGAAAGTTCTAAAAGTACAGCGGTGACTTGACTTATGAGTGTAATTCGTTCCCTGACGAAGCGAGAAACTCAAATTACTTGTGTATCAAATCAGTTTTCCCATTAAAATGAATTAAAATGCCATTAACTCGTTCCTGGTACCCCAAAAAACAAGTAAAAACAATAAATCAGCCAAGAGACGATTCGTATCTTCAAAACTCATTAGTTGGGACTTATTTTGAATGACCTTTTCCCGTTCTAATTGCTTACTTATTTTGCTGTTTCTTTCTTGGTGAACAATACTCTTGGTGGTGGGTATCACCTGATCATCACTAAATAAACTGGACTTGAGGAAAAGAATTGTTTATGCTCACAAAGGAGTAGAAGGATATACATGTTTATCACGTCAAAAACTGCTGCGAGAAATATTATCAACAAGTTTAAAGAGACCTACACAGTGGAGAACAAGACTGGCAGAGACAGGAAGCGAAAGATTTCAAAAGAAGAGGTTTTTAAAGACCCCAGAACAACTGCCAGGACACTAGTGAATGGGTTTGATGTATCAACGAAGACAGTCACTAGAGTATTGCACAGATATGAGCTGCGACGTTGCCGACCAAGAAAGACTCATACAAGATAGACTGAAGTTTGCTAAGAACAACCTGGGGGAAATAAAGCATACAGGAAACATGTCCTTTGTTCAGATGAGACAAAACTGAAGCTCTTTGGCCATAGAGGCATTGCCTATGTTTGGAGAAAGAAGGGAGAGGCGTTCAACCCAAAGAATACCGTTACCACAGTGAAACATGGAGGTGGGAGTATAATATGGAGAAGCTTGAGAGATTCACTAAGGAGAAATAGGCTGTCACTCCTCAAAAGACATGTTTAAAACTTGATGAGAACTACAACAAATGACTACCAGCTGTTATCAAAAAATTGACTATTAATATCAGAGGGCTAATAATTTTGACCTGTATTTTTTTATTCTTGGTTATAATTTTGTTTCTGTTTGTATTACAAACACTCCAAGCTTTCTAAATAAACTGGTATGTTTAAAAGTGCTGTGTTAAAAAAAATCTTCTTTCCATTAAACAGCACTTGGGAATTATTTTAAAAATACTAAAAGATTTTATAGCGGGCTAATAATTTTGTCTTTAACTGATTAACAGTTTCAGCATCTTGCTGACTGAAAGAGTTTTGGGTACGATAGATGGAAAAAACGTAGGTGGAAAAAAGCCGTCTTTACCACTTTACCAATGTGATCATTGAATGAAAGACTGGAATCAGTGAGAACGGCAAGATTGCAGATGTTAGTAGAGGGCATTATCAGCTCATTATCCAGATCCATCTGCTGACCAAAAAGCTAGGATACAATAGCTTTAGAGCCAATCGTAAGTATCTCAGTTTTATCAGAGTTGAATTTAGGATACTTTGCCTCCAGCCGAAGCTTAAGTTCCTTTATGCAGGCGGAGGAACAATGAGGTGAAAGGTCTGCTAAAATAAATCTGAATGTGGTCTGCAAAACAGTGGCATCTTAAAACCCATGGCATGTGATTATTTGTCTAATTGATAGCATATAAATGGTAAAAAGGAGAGGGCCCAAAACAGAACCTTGAGGTACACCAGAACTTATGGATTTGGTGGATGATTTGTGATTCTGATATTATAACAATTTTGTTTATTATTTTTGATTTAAGAGGATGAAATCTTGGAAGTTCTATAGCTCATTTAATTTGCAGGATAGTTGTTATAATGTTATAATGTAAAACAAGGCAGATTTGCACAATACATTTTTATTTAGAATAATCACAATCACACAATGAAAAAAGCAAAGTGACTGTGTTATAAGGCTCAATTTTAACTACTGCTCACAACATTTAAAATAATGATAATGCATGGACAGATCAGTGTCAAATTCCCTTATTCAACTATTATTGTTTTAAATACACTGCAAATAATATTCCGAAATTCTGACATTTTCACAAAAATAATTGCCGCAGCAAATATGGACTAGGATTTGTTTGCTTTCATTTCCATGACAGCAGCGCACACACACACACACTCACACAGACACACTATTGTTATTGTAATTTCCAGACTAAATCTAGCATCATATTGCAAGCGGTAAAAGTCATCCGAAAGTGCGAAACTATCTGCTTGTGTAAATCCAGCACCGAATGACAGCATCAGCACTGAATTATTCTGTGATACGGTCGTTACTCACCCTGATAAAAGAATCTCATGTGATCCACAGTTACAGAAAGCTGAGCTGTTGAAATTGATTGAAAAATGTGCTTTAGAGTGAAACCGAGACAAAAACTGCTCACCTGTGGCAACATTTTAGTTACTTCATTATTATTTAGTTATAACAAAGCGCTTTTCTTTCTTTCTTTTTCTTTCTTTCTTTCTTTCTTTCTACTAGACGAATCTGACCTGCTTTACCGGTAACATAATTTTCCATCAGCAGGGATTTACACAATAAACCAAATTCCAATATTCCTCACTATTATAATAACTGTGTACAGCTGTCATTTTATCTTTACTTGGAACTTTACATAGAGTCGTTTATTCCTGGGCTTTAAACCATCCAAAAACATTAAATGGCCTCTGATACATTATCAAGATATTTTTTTAAATCCAGTCGATTAATCGGTTAAACCAGCTAATAACATCAAATAAATGCTTTTTAAACTCTACAGCACAGTGAATATCCAGGGTTAGTAAATTATGGTCAGAGCGCGGGGTCAGATATGATACAGCGACCCTGGAGCAGGGAGGGGTTAAGAGTCTTGCTCAAGGACCCAACGGTGGCAGACTGGTCTTACTGGTCTTCCAATCAACATTTTAGCGCCTTAACCATTTAAGCCGTCACTGACCTCAAAAACATAATTATAAAAATATTTGCACTGATAAGGATGCATTGTAATTTTAGGAAAAATAATAACCCTTAGGATACACAGCACAGGTGACAGGTTTGATCCTCAGATGCCTCTTTAATAATCACTGAACTAAAGGACATTGGAAAAGTCCACCTAAAGATGATATACTGATCATCAGTAAAGTTCATTCATCTTTAACCACTAACTCACTTCCCAGTTCACCTGCAGTTTATCAAGCCCTCATTATTAATACATTAAAAGATAATTTAAACATTCTAACTAGGAGGTTCTCAAACTGTTTGATGGCAGATGAGATAAACAGCCGTTTAAGAAAATAATCGTTTGTTTCCTTTGGAAAACAGTTAAATTTCCTGTATACTGAATCGACTTTTCATCTATCCGACCGTTTGGCCATTTGTTGTGTCTTTGAATTTTCTTGCTGGTAGGTATGTGGTAGCACCTGCTTGTCATTGAATGTAATGTTCTGTTAGTGGAAAATTAAGGTAATAATTAGTCAACCTCAATAATTAAGAGGGGATTTTAGTTTTTATTTATTGTTCAGAGGGCTGCTATAAAGGGAGTCGGGCTGTATCCGACCCACAGTTTGGGGACCCGTGTTCTAAACCTTCCTTAAGTGTTATTTCCATATCCTAACCAAGTGCTGCCAAAGTATAAGATCATTTAAGTGCTTTGTGCTTTTAAACAGCGTACAGCCGAATTACGGTTCTGTAACCTGTCCTTGTTCAATGGCTTTGCTTCAAGTCAAAAGGCATGTGCTCAAAATTACACATTTACTTACTATTCCAGTTACAGTTTTCTGTGCTATAGTTTTTTCCTCCATCATTAAATTATCTCCAGCTTCAGTTTAAGAAACTAAATTATTACTAATTTAACTGCTATATTTTTTTTGCAGTTCTGTATTTGTTGTGCTTTTTGTTGCAATTAACTAAAAATAACTTTTTATGCTTTCATATCATTTCTGTCCAACCATCTGAGTATAAAAGTGCACATAACAAACGCATCCAGGTTTTATATATATATATATATATATATATATATATATAATATATATATATATATATATATATACACACACACATACATAATAAGAGTAATGTCTCTGTGCCACAATATTTAAAGAAAGGAGCTGTCCTCTCAAGGCGTCCTATGGTTGTTAATCCACCATGCAAAGACAAAACATTCCTGTCGCAAGCAGTTTAACCTGGCAAGAAAATAAAGCTTTTTGTTTTTGTAATCGCTGACCATGCTTTACAGTCCCTTCTCACGCATTTCGATCACTCCTGTCTGGCAAAGTCAAAACAAAAGGGAATAACACTCCTTTAGACTCCATGGGAGCTTTGAGAGGTTCCTCTGCAAACCGAGCACCTTCTTCCTCCACGATAAATTGCAAAGTCTGGTTCTTGTTGACGCAAAAGATACTGTTTCCAATCACGCCGCACCTGAATGGCAGCGGGCTCCCTTCCTGACAGGAAGCACAGTCCTGCCACATCTTGACTATGGTGTTGTACTTGAACACGTTGATGCCTTGCTCACGGTTGACATCGAACCGGTAGATGAAGCTCTTCAGGGCGACCATGTCAGTGGATTTCTTTCTGCTGTTGTTATAAGGACATTCTTGCCACTCATCTCTCTTGGGGTCGTACTTCAAAAGGCGGTAGAATAGAGTTCCTCCTGATACGTATAGCTCCCCGTTGCAGGTGGTAGCTTCATGAGCGACTGCAAATGCACCTTTGGGTAGCGGAGCCACGTTGGTCCAACGGTCCATACGAGGGTCATACTTTTCCACTGTGAAAAGACATTCTCCACCAATGGCATACAAAAAGCCATCCATGGACACTAATTTGAGTTGGGACCTCGCTTGGTTCATGGGCCGTATCTCGTTCCAGCGGTCTGTTATGGGATTGTAGCAGAAGACTTTGTCTGATGCCTTTCCTTTCTCCCCATATCCTCGGATTCCACCTGCAACAAACAAGTAGTTATACATGCAACAGATGCCACAGCCCTTAGTATTAATATCCTCTGGCATTATGGTCAAGGTGTGCCAATCCTTGGTATTCTCATTGTAGTAGTAAATCATGTGGTTGTCGTCAAATGAGGTGACAGAGAGGGGGCTCTGTGGCCTGCTGTTTCCCCTGCTAGGGGGTCTACTACCCACTCTTTCAAAAACATCATTGATCTCAGCCACCATCAGGCACTTGCATCCCTCCATACGATTTCTTAAAACCAGGTCCCGCTCTGAGCCTGTCAGACGCCCGTAAACGGCCGGATCTTTCAGCACCTGCAGGAAGTTGTCGCTCATGAAACGATATGCCGTCTCCTTCAGTTCACTTAGTCGCTGCTTCTTAGCGATGCTTAGAATCTCGTAGCAGTTCTGCGTTGTGAGCTGGACAGACATGGCATCTATCGCTGCCTGCACGGCACACGGTATCTGTAGGATTTTTGCACCGGTCACAACATCCACAACGTTATCCTTGTTCACATTTATGTTGGAGGTATAAACGTAATCGATCAGGACAGACAATGTTTTGTAGCTTACACCTTTTATTTTCAAAATATCTCGAGAAAGCCTCGCTTTAAAGTAGTCACTTTTATCAGCCAGGACAGATTTATGGACTTGGACCTTCTGCCTTCCTACTTCAATCACCAAATCGGGCTTTTCTCTAAGGGAGACAGAATTTTCTAACTGGTTATCGCTGTGCTTTGTTTCATGTGTGATGTGTCCATGTGCAGCTCCCAGTGCTTGTTCTAATGATCTGCTTTCCTTTGAGTCAGAAAAAGAGTCTTGAGAAAGAGAGGACATGTTACTGATGACGCTTGGACTCCTCATGACTTTGGCCTCATGAACATTAGATTTAGGCATTTCCCCTCTGGTTTCGAACCTCATACCAGTTAAAGGTTTCTCAGATGTGCTTCCATTCGCCTCCTCTTTCACTCCATTTTTGCCCAAGGACTCGCTCTGCTTCTTAACACTACTATCCATGGGTTGAACCTGATCTTGAAACCCACTGTCACTGGAATTTCCATCTGGCAGATAGTCTCCCGAACTTATGCAGCCTTTTCCCAGATTTCCAGTCTCTTCTACATTCCCAGACTCCAAATTTTCCCAGGATTTTGGCAGTATTCCTGTGTCAGAACCAGACACACTATCATCTCGTGGAATATCCTTGTGGGTAACGATAGGCGGTTCAGTGTCCTCTTGATCTGCAGCGTGAAATATGACGTCTGCTTTTATAGTGAACATGTTATTCATCTTTTTTAAAGTGCACAGTGAAAGAACAAAGAAAAATAAGTGTCAAAATTTAGCAATGGCCATCTTTGGTTAACTCGGGGTTAGGGTTAGGGTTAGGGTTAGGGTTTTCCGAGTTTGCGGCTGATAGACGTCCGTTAATTACTCAGGATTGAGATGTATGTTTTCCAGAGGCCGCATTTTTAATTGGACTGCCTCAGCAGAGCAGTGTCCTTCTTTTAATTTGCAAACTCCTCATATGAAGCCATTAATTCCAACTTGTCGATAACAAGTCCTCTGGGTCACCCTGTCATTTACTGCGTTTATTCGGTAGACAGTCCGGCTTTTAACCTGCATTAACACAAAAACAAGAGGTTATTTATAGCGTTTTATTTCCCAGTACCCAGGACCTCTACAGTAATATGAGAGGTGTGTATGAGATGTGAGAGATGTACAACAGAAAAACCTCATCATGTAGAAGATGCCGTTACTTGTCAATAAGCAATTAGATGTTTTTTTCCTCTCAGACATTTCATATAATGAAAATCCTATCCATTATTTTTTACAATCTTACCACATAAATTCAAGTTAAATTGTTTTATATTATGTTTCTTCAAGAACATTAAGTGATGCATGAACACAGAAATATTTTTGAAAATATGATCGTCCAGACACGGTGGATGTGATTTTGCCAAGAAGGATGTGATCCTGGATCAATATTTCAATCAACCAATCAATACCATCTGATGTCATAAGTATGTGTCAATTAAATCTGCCTTTTTTGAATCTTTTCCTTAAAATGTAATATTATTAATGTATTTATAAATTAAAATTTTGAATGACATAGAATACATTACATGCTGTACTGAACAATTGTATCCAACATGTGGAGGTGATTTTGCCAAGTAGGATGTGATTATTAATGTCCTTTATTAAGCCTGGATCATGGACCGATCATAACCATCTCATGTCATCAGCGTGTGTCGACCAAACCCGCCTTAATTTCTTTTATCTTTTCTGTACTAAACAACTGCATACAGCATGAATGTGTGTGAGAATTTCCCCTTTAGCAGTGATACCGGGTTCTACAGGTCCACCGTTTCAGAACATTTTACACTTAATTGTTCATTAGTGATTGCTTATGATTCGCTGAATAAATTCATTCATGTTTATTTTGGATTATTATAATAATAAATACAGTCTAAATTCACTAATGTTGTTTCCTGATTATTATTAATTATAGTAATAAAGTTAATAGTTTAAGGTTGTGATTTAATGTTAATCCAGGAATCGTCAGTATCAGTAAATTGGTCCAGAATCAATGAATTTTTGAAAATGAGGCGGGTTTAATCGACACACACTGATGACATCCGATGGTTGTGATTGGTTGATTAAAATGTTGATTCAGGATCACATCCATATTTGGCAAAATCAGGTCCACCTTTCAGACGTATCCACCATTTACAACTATTCATTAGAACTCAGTTATTTTCTCTAAATTCTGTAAAATGTCTGATTTCCAACGGATCAAATTGTAAAAAAAAAAAAAAAAAAGATTTTAACATCCAATATTTTGTCTTATTATTAGCCAAAAATGTTAAATAAGTCAGCCGATAAGTGCACGAAACAGATTAAACAGTAAGCGTGAATAAATATTGCAGTGAACAGGAATTTATAGGTTACAGATTTTTACACTTTTCTGACGTGCTGACCAAACAAATCGTTGCCTAATTAACCAGTAACCACTTTTATAAATCTACTTTATTTATGTGCAACCCGCAGAAAAGTTTTTTTTATATTTAGAGTCTTTGGAACAGTTGTGATTAGTGGGACTGTCACGATTATGAGTCGACTCTTATCTATTAACGATAGCCTGACTGCAGAGCATGCGCAGTTCTCATAACCGCGCTGTCAGCTCGAAGCGAGAAAATAAAGGAAAATATATATATATAAAATAAAATAAATAAGATGAGAGAGAGAGAGAGAGAGATGAGCAAATGAGAGATAGACAAAGAGAAAAAGGAGAGGAAATAAAAAGAAAGAAGCATCAACATTAACATTAAAATGGCAGTTTGAATAAAATCGAATTTGGGAGACGATTAATTTTCAGAGAAATAATTGCAATTATGACGATTAATTGTTTGTTTTAAGGTTAAAAAAAGCAACTGAAAGTATTTTATAATCGCTCCAATTTGTGCCTTATTAACGCTGTAAATATTTTATGAGAGATAAATAGTATTTAAGGTAATTTATATTTGGTGTCCTGTCAGTGGCGTTTATCTGTTTAGAAACATATAAATTAATCCCTGTTCTTTGCAGTTGCATTATGGGATGTTAGCATGAGTTGCACTGGTGATGTTGCGTTATTGAAGCGGTGCTTGGAGCGTCAGGAAACCCAGACGCTCCGACTTTCACATCACGCTGCTCCACTCACTCACTTACTCT
Source organism: Bagarius yarrelli (assembly GCA_005784505.1). Classification (NCBI taxonomy): domain Eukaryota; kingdom Metazoa; phylum Chordata; class Actinopteri; order Siluriformes; family Sisoridae; genus Bagarius; species Bagarius yarrelli. The sequence continues at coordinate 120,383 of VCAZ01000105.1, forward strand.
GGCTGAAAGTAGGGGGCTGCAGGTACTACAGCTCCCCCTAAAGGCTAATAAAAGTGCGCAGTAATTGCGGTTGGATTTAACGATCTCAGTTAGGTAAAATAAATGCGATCGTACGATTATTTAATAATTTTTACAGCCTTAGTTGTGATGAATCAAACAATTCAGATTATATAAAGTCTGTGCTAATTAAAATTATATATATATATATATATATATATATATATATATATATATATATATATATATATATAAATCAGAAATTGATGTACATCCATATGTACATATTTTTTAACAAAAAACCCCTTTACTGGAATTGTGTTGTTTAGATAAATGTTTGGTTTAAAGAGTCGACTCTATTATTACTGATATGTGTGTCCTCTTGAGTTGATTAGGTAGGGACGTGGTAGCTCAGTGGTCAGTGTTAGAAAGTCAATCAGAAGATCATGGGTTTAATTCCGAGGGCCACCATGCTGCGACTCAAGAACCTCAACCCTTAACGTAATTCACTCTGAATAATGGTGTCTACCAAATATTAAAGTATTAATTAGTTACATAGTAAACGCCAAATAATAATGAATTGTGAGTCAGAAGGTCACATTATGAAAGCACATGTTGCCAACATTTACAAAAAGAACATAGTATCACAATTACACACACACAAAAAGAAACGAGTCTCAACTGGAAACTCGAGTCGGCGCATGTTGTTCATGTAAAAGACTCGATTCAAAGAGTCGAAGCTGTTATTAATGACACGTGTGCCCTTTTGCATTGATTAATAAACATCGTAACACTAAACAGTTATACATTTTCATTCCAAAAGTCACGTGATGACAGTTTATCAACCAGGAAAGAGTCTAAACTAGGAATTCGAATCGGTTTCCGAAGTTTATGTAAAAGATTTGATTCAAAGAGTCGACTCTTATCTATTAACGATAGCCTGACTGCAGAGCATGCGCAGTTCTCATAACCGCGCTGTCAGCTCGAAGCGAGAAAATAAAGGAAAAAATATATATATATATATATAAATAATAAATAAGAGAGAGAGAGAGAGAGAGAGGAGAGAGAGAGAGAGAGAGAGAGAGAGAGAGAGAGATGAGCAAATGAGAGATAGACAAAGAGAAAAAGGAGAGGAAATAAAAAGAAAGAAGCATCAACATTAACATTAAAATGGCAGTTTGAATAAAATCTCTATAGATTCTTTATAAATTCCTTTAGTCTATTCGAGAAAATAAACCAATGGGGACAATAAATACTCACGTGATTTTCATGTCCTCTTTAATGCTGCTTATATAAGACACGCAGGTGATCAGGTCCTCTGGTGTCCAGGTGAAATCCCAGCTTGTTTACGATGGATCTCTCTTCACTCCAGGATCGATCAGATTCCTAAATCCACCCGATCGCTGATCCTGTCCTGACCTGTTTACCTGTTACATCTTCATCCGCCCCATTTCTCACGACTAAAATCTCTCCGTTCTGGTTGTACCTGTAAACGCCATTAATCTGCTTTAATCCGTTAAAACATCTGGATGTCGGAATGAGGAGCAGCAGCAGCAGCTGTTCGGAAGCAGTGGATGGATTCAGGCTTCTCTGTTAGATATCAGTGGAGATCTGGATGAAACCGCACCCCTTTTTGTGTGTTAACCCTACACACCAAATCCACCAACACACTAATCTGATGCAGCACACACACACACACACACACACAGAGACACAAAAAGAGCGAGCTATGGAAAGCCAACAGTGACGAAATTTCTGTAACGGTATGATTGACCAAGCGGGTCAAAACGTCTGGATTTTTATTATTTTCTTGGTGGTGGTGGGTCTTCCTGGTCTTTAGATCAACAACTCAGGCTGGTGGTAGCGGGGCTTGAACCCTGATCTTCCAGGGTTAATCAAAACAGATTATGTGCACGTTTAAGCGTCCAGTAGGACCTGGGTTAGCTCGACTTCTGGAAAAGAATCCAGAAACCACCATGTTGATCCACCACACACACACACACACACACACACACACACACACACACACACACACACACACACACACACACACACACACACACACGGTAACTATTAAAAATAAATGTGAAAATAATCCTACTGTGGAAATGGTAGCTCAGTGGTTAAGGTGCTGGGCTGCTGTTCAATTCCCAGCCCCACCAAGCTGCCACCACTGGGCCCTTTAGCAAGGCCCTCGACCCTTTTACACTTTAGCTCTTAAACACGAGCTGCTGAAAATCAACCATGCTTCAGCTGTGGAAACACTAAAACCGATAAACAGTCTAATGTGACATAAAGCGTTTATAAATGGTATTTAATCAAAAATAAAAGCATAAAATTATTATATATTTGAAGGTAAAGTTTAGATGTCGTAGTCGTGAAAAAGGCTAAAATACTCCTTAGTTTGCTCTGGATAAAATACAAATCCTTTGACTTATTGGAGATGATTTGTTTGGATAAAATATTTACGCAGATTACACACGACTGACACTCTACAATAATTTTATACAATTTTTTCGGACATCTTTATGAATGAAATATTTAAACAAATATGAATCTGAAATATACGGGATGTCCCGAAGGTTTTAATTAGCAAATATGTCTGGGTTTTTTTCTTGTGGTATTAATTATCACTGTTATCTTACCATCTAATAATGTTAGTGGAAGTTTAGCATCACAAACAACACACATTACATTTCAGAGACACACACATTACATTTCAGACACACACATTACATTTCAGACACACACACATTACATTTCAGACACACACATTACATTGATTCCTTTATTAACTATCAAATAAATTCTTTCAGAATAGGGGTTCAGTAACTTGGAAACTTTGATCAATTTTTCCAATAAGTAACCGGTCATAATAAAATCCATCCAATTACATCCCATCATAAAATCTCTCTAACTCATATTTATATTTATTCTATCCATTGCTAAGTTTATGTCATTGTTTTTTACAGGTAGAAACTGACTTGTAGCTACACAAAAGTGATTGTCATTTTGCACCTATGGCTTTCCACATTTTTCAGCAAAACAGCCTGTACGTGAGGCGTTCCTGCACACACACACACGTCTGGTTAGCTATCCTTGTGGGGACTCTCCATAGGTGTAATGTTTTTTATACTCTACAAACTGTATTTTTTACCCCCTAACCCTAACCCCTAACACCTAACACTAACCTTATCTCCTAACCCTTATCCCCTAACCCTATCCCCTAACACCTAACACTAACCCTAACCTTATCTCCTAACCCTATCCCTAACACCTAACCCTAACCCTAACCTTATCCCCTAACCCTATCCCCTCCTATCCCCTAACACTAACCCTAACCTTATCTTCTAACCCTATCCCCTAGCACCTAACCCTAACCTTATCTCCTAACCCTACCCCCTAACACCTAACACTAACCTTATCCCCTAACCCTATCCCCTAACATCTAACACTAACCCTAACCTTATCTCCTAACCCTATCCCCTAGCACCTAACACTAACCTTATCTCCTAACCCTATCCCCTAACACCTAACCCTAACCTTATCTCCTAACCCTATCCCCTAGCACCTAACACTAACACTTATACCCTAACCCTAACCTCCCCTAACACCTAACCCTAACCTTATCTCCTAACCCTATCCCCTAACACCTAACACTAACCCTAACCTTATCTCCTAACCCTATCCCCTAGCACTAACCATAACCTTATCCCCTAACCCTAACACCTAACACACTAACCAACCCTAACCTTATCTCCTAACCCTATCCCCTAGCACCTAACCTAACCTTATCTCCTAACCCTATCCCCTAACATCTAACACTAACCCTAACCTTATCTCCTAACCCTATCCCCTAGCACCTAACACTAACCTTATCTCCCTAACCCTATCCCCTAACACCTAACCCTAACCTTATCTCCTAACCCTATCCCCTAACACCTAACACTAACCTTAATCCCCTAACCCTATCCCCTAACACTAACCCTAACCTTATCCCCTAACCCTATCCCCTAACACCTAACACTAACCCTAACCTTATCTCCTAACCCTATCCCCTAGCACCTAACCTAACCTTATCCCCTAACCCTATCCCCTAACATCTAACACTAACCTTATCCCCTAACCCTAACACCCAACACTAACCTTATCTCCTAACCCTATCCCCTAAGCCTATCCCCTAATACCTAACACTAGTCCTAACCAAAATCTTTCTGCATTTTCACTATCTTGAAAAATCTCACCCTGTGTTCTAGAAGCTTCTGTACTTATGGGGACCTAAATTTTGGTCCCCATAAGTGGTCTTGGTGTCTCCACACAGACTTGTCAGTGTATTCCGGTTTAGGTCCCCACCAGTATGTATAAACCCATACCCCCCCCCCCCCCCCCACACACACACACACACCCACACACACCTATAGCTAAATCCCTTTTTAAAAGACACAATACAGGTATATTCAGGAAATAATCCCTAAAACCAGACAAAAGAGAGGCAGGAAACTTCTGCGGTCTGTGCTGAACACACTGCCAAAAATCAACCTGACAAACGAAACACACACTTTATAGTTGATTATGTAAACTGATGAAAGCAGAGGGCAGCACGGTGGCTTTCTGCTTAGCACTGTTGCCTCACAGCACGAAGGCCCGGGGTCGGTTTCCGGGTAGGGGTCTTTCTGTGTGGAGCCCTTTCAGAGGCGGCTGGGAGAGACTCCAGCAGATCCCTGTTACCCCGAATTAGGGAACAAGCGGCTATAGAAGATAAATGAATAAAGCAGCTTTATTAAACGTGCCAGAATAAAATTCTTCTCTGCGTTTTCGTGGTGAAGCGAATAAATTAACAGCTCGTTAATAAACAGCTCGTTAAATTTATAGATTTTTTGTGGAACAATCGTGTAAAATCTACATACAGAACTAATAAATCCCAATTTAATTTAGAACCGAACATAAAAAAGACCATATCAAACGTGTAAACTGAAAGAATGTCCAGTTAAAAAAAAACAGCAGTGAAAAAAAATTAAAGGAAAAAAAAAAGAAGAAAATTAAGACAATAAAAATAAAAGACAAAAAAATGTTTTTAATGGTTATTGTAAATAAAATGATTTGCGAAACATCGACTATTTATGTAGATTTTACACATTATTGTGAATGTTTTTAATTCTTTTCTTCACTTTTATGGTTTTTTTGGTTGTTCAACTGTTTGTTCATTTTCATTTTTTAAATTTTCCCTTGCTCCCTTTTCCCCCTTTCTTTCTTTGTCTTTCTCTCCCTCCCTCCTTTACACTAGTCTACTAATGCGTGGTAGACAAACAACATACATTACAGTGAAGCAGTTGTATAAAAGAGATAAATGTAAGTTGCTCTATCTATCTGTTTGTTTATCTGTCTGTCCATCAAATCGACAATCTATCTGTCTGTCTGTCTGCATAACTATTACTTTATCTATTAGTCTGTCCTCTTTCTATCTGCCTGTTTCTATCCACCCATCCACCCATCCATCCAGCCGAGTTTTTCTCTGAGTCTCTTTTTACTCCAGTGTCCCTGATGACACTCCCCCCATCATGACCCCACTGCCTTATGTAAATATCAACTAACCCACAGTAAAGTTGCTCAAGTTACCCAAGTTGCTCAGTCGTCACTGTGATATTAAAGTCGGACAGCTGGTCCACTCTGGCTGGTGTATTTCTAACAGTGAAAGTAAATAAAACGGCAGGGCAAAGCTTGACAACCCGTCTGCCTGGACCGCTCGGTCTCTCAGGGGACCCGACTACTACAGCTGTCAGCTGTTCACACAGAGACGTCCAGAAGTTATTTCAACACAAACAAAACTGAAGCTCTTGTTCAACTGACTTCGGAAGGAATGCGGCGACTCTCGACTTACCACTGGGTTTCATTCCGGAAAACCCATCAAAAGACGAAATATCGTAAGTCTATATAGGTGTATAGCTACGATGCATTCAGAAGTAGCCCATGGTAGCTTATAAGAGTACTGTACATATACTTACAGAATGTCATGTTACTGTAAGACAAAAAAAAAAGATATCAAAATAAGCGAAAGAAAAATTTGCAACAGGGTCACTTAACTAAGTGCGCGACTGGGCCGAATAAACACGAACCACCGATGTTTTGTTCCGATAGTATCACACTGCTGTCACGTTTCTTTATCTGTATAATCTTTTTAACATAAACTTCAGGTTAGTTATTATTAGCTGTTGTAACTCAGTGGGTATCTGCATTATTCCAGAGAAAAAGCCTTTATTTTTGCTACATGTTGGACTGCTGATTTTAATGTCTCAGGATTGCCCTTGCTGGGTCCCTGAGCAAGGCCCTTAACCTGCGAATGCTTAGTTAAAATAATAAAAAAAGAGATAAATGTAATTCGCTCTGGATAAGGACATCTGCCTAATGCCAGACATGTAAATGATTTAGACGTTGAGTCGAAAACTGATAGTCATAATTTTTTATAGTTCAGCTTCATCTGAGGTTATTAACCAACTTATCATTATAACCTCTGTGTTTGTTTATTATGCAAGCTTTTAGCAACACTTAAAATTAACGCCACCTGTATACTTTTTACCCAGTGCCCAAATTTAAAAGGTGTGCATCATGGCTCAATGCTTGGTCCTATTATAGTGTAGTCTAATAACCAATAAAAAAAAAAAAAAAATTATATAAACAAAGATTATAGCCTTATAAGTATAGAAAGTGCGCTTACTATAATTACACCATGTAACCATTAAGCTGTAACACAAAAACTTTACATCTTAAACTGTTTCACATTAATACACCATCATGCGTATTTTAACACGTAATGGTACACATTTTATTTTGGCAACATAAACAACAAACTTTCGTCTTCTACACACGTTTACTCACAAAGGCAAAGCTGGCGAATTCTGCGAGTGGATTTTTGCCAGCTGTAATGACAAGATATCCAACGACTGTTACTTCATTCCATTAAGGCATCAGCTCAGTTAAATACATGATACAAAATACAGACTTGCTCCAAACAGTTAAAGAATAATAATAAATCAGGATCTCTAAATAAATCAGAATAGAAATGTAATGTTTTTTAATGTCACTGGTTTTAATAAATTTAAGATAATAATATAAAAAAGAACCCTAAATAGAGATTAGTGTGTAGAAAATAGAGATTAGTGTTTAGATTAAAACAAGGAAAAGACTTCAGCCTGATGAACAAAATGTAAAAAACAAAGTGATATATAACTTCACATTTCACTCTCTTTTTGTAAAAAAAAAAAAAAAAAAGAAGATCCTTTTGACCCTTTTGGTCATCCATATTTAAAGTAAATTAATTCCATTCAGACTCTTTAGAATTAAGGGAAGTCACTCACTCTGTTTACACTATGAAGCGATAAAGTGACTTGTTTTCTACTTACGCTGCGACGTGAAGCTGGACTGTTAATGCGAATATAATTATAGTTTGCAAATTCTCCATAGTTTCAACCTGCAATTTACTGTTGGCTTAGAATTGAAACAAAAATTGTAATAATAATTTAGTAATTTTTTAATTCAAATAATTTTTTTTGCCGTATACGATGTCGTAGGCTGAAAGTTAGAACAATACTGACTTTATATTATTATAGTTTATAGTACTTTAAATTAAATTTCGTCTGGAACTGAAATCATCTGACTTTGTACATTTATACAGATTTTTCCTGCATTAGTTTTGCATAAGTAAAAATCACTTTTATATATTTAAAATTTATAAAAACAATTTATAAAATGTATTTTTGTAGACTTTCTTAATGCCTTAAACTAGCTACATTCCTATCCACACTTTATATCTTTATTTAACCAGATAATTGGATGTTAGCAAAATTTATTGTAAATAAAAATCCTTTTGTTGATAACAGAGTCGCGAAATAAATCGAAAGATTTTCTGTGCCTAATTATAATGATTAATTATTAAAACTGTTTAGAACTTTCGTTAAAGAAAAATTAGGATACTAGAAAAAAATATCGTGCATTTTATCACCACGAATTCTGATATTATCGTCCAGCATCTAATAATCGCTTTATACCACATGTAAAGAGACGCACAGAGGAATCGGGAAGAGGTTTCGGGAAGAATGAAGTAGACGAGATGATTTAATCCCATAATAATTTCATCTTAATCTGAAAGAGATGTTGGCGTGAATCAAAGCTAATTTTCGGGATTAATCGGCTAGAATCTGAAAGTTAGTTATTCTGGCGTAAAGGTAAGATCGCAGGCGGACATTTTTCATTTTAGACAAGTCCCCCCCCCCCCCACCCCCCCCCACCCCCCCCCCCCCCCCCCCCCCCCCCCCCCCCCCCCCCCCCCCCCCCCCCCCCCCCCCCCCCCCCCCCCCCCCCCCCCCCACCCCCCCCCCCCCCCCCCCACCCCCCCCCCCCCCCCCCCCCGTGTGTGCATTATAGCAAAAAACATTAGCGTGAACAAATAAACATTGAAAAAAACAAACATTTTACAGTTTTTCAATAAACACAGAATTATCACACGTTAGAAAAAAAGTGGTCTAGATATTAAAATAAAAAAACAACAACAGAAATAGATACTGATTTTTTGTTATAAAGCTTTTTTTCTTTCCCCGAAAAAATGTACGTCCCACTGGAGTTGAATGAACGAATGTCCAGGTTTATAACGCAGGAGGAAATCCGGCCAGCCAGAAATTCCATACAGGAATTTTCGTAATGATGATGTAATAACCAGGCGTTAAAGGTCACTTTCATTAAAATAAAATCAAATAAAATCAAATCAAATCAAATCAAATAAAATAAAGGGGAGGTTTTATTAATTGACAGTATAAGAAAATAAAACTTTTATCAATTTTAATAAAATATAAATCAGTTGATTTTTTTTGGGTTGGAAGGCAACAATTTTCTAAAATTATTTGGTAAATTTCACTTTTTTTTGGTTATGTTTTGTTATACAGACGTTACAACAGTATATTTTTTATCCAAAAATTTTTTTTTAGGCAAAAACATGACATTTAGATTTAGAAGCTGCTCATTTTTACAAACTTTATACAGATTTTATCTTTGTCGGAAAGAGAGAAAAAAAAAAAAAAAAAAAAAAGGAAAATTTACTTTTTAAGAAGCAAAACTGAAAATATTTCTTTTACATGATGAACCAACAGGCCGTCTTCAGTAAACTACTGACATTTGCAGCTAATTTTCATTATTATTATTATTATTTTATCTTATTTATATTTTTTGGATCTGGATCTTTTTTTATCGATCAGGACATTAACTAGACAGGAAATGAAGGGGTGGGTGTTTTGGGGGGAGATCAGGGAAAAAGTCTACCAGGCGGGATCCTATCATGGGACTCCGGAGTGCAATAGCGCTTTATATCACACCCTGATTTCTTAATTGGCACCCAATTTCTTTAGTTTCATAAAATTTATCACCAAAGTAATAATCTAAACTTTAAACTATTTTGTATATAAAGATAAATAAAATATTTTTATTTAAAAATGAAGTGAAATTAAGAATATCAGCTAAAGACGACTTTAGATTAGCAGTGTTAGGAAAAAAAACAGGAAGTGAAAATTCAGTGGTGATGCAATGACTTATTTGTCGATAAAAAAAAAAAAGTTTCAAGTAAATCATCAGTTACGAGTCTGTTATTGCAGATCTGGTAACACTGCGCACACACACACACACACACACATCACACACACACACACACACACGTGTGCTGGAGTGAGCAGCGAGTTTGATCGTCCGGATCGTTTCAGTCAGAAATAACACCATGTCGGGTCTGTAGAGCCAGAACGCAGATACGGAGGACAGGCGGTGCCTCCAAAACAGAGAAATAGCATCAGACCCTCATCTTCATCAACCTCTTTATCATCATCATCATCATCATCATCCTTTTAATCCTGGATAGAGACAAAAACAAGTAGTTTAAGCAAAAGATTTATCAGCGGATCCGTGTGCCCCATGACGCTGCTTAGCTCTCGATTCTGATTGGTCTTTAAGGCTTTAAAGCTTCTAGAGCCACAATTTATTCATATTAAATGTTTGGACAATAAGTATTATTACTATTATTATTAGTAGTAGTAGTAATAGTAGTAAAAGTAGTACTGGTAAATAAGTAGAATTAGTTTTATTATTATTTTTAGTAGTAGTAATAGTAGTGAGGTTTGTAGTACTAGTAAATAAGTAGTATTGGTTTAATTATTATTATTATTATTATTAGTAGTAGTAGTAGAAGTAAAAGTAGTAGTATTAGTTTTATTATTATTGTTAGCTGTAGTATTAGTAGCATTAGTCGTAGTAATAGTAGTAAAAGGAGTAGTAGTAGTATTAGTTTTATTATTATTGTTAGCTGTAGTATTAATAGCATTAGTAGTAATAGTAGTAAAAGGAGTAGTATTAGTTTTATTATTATTGTTAGCTGTAGTATTAATAGCATTAGTAGTAATAGTAGTAAAAGGAGTAGTATTAGTTTTATTATTATTGTTAGCTGTAGTATTAGTAGCATTAGTCGTAGTAATGTAGTAAAAGGAGTAGTATAGTTTTTTTATTATTGTTAGCTGTAGTATTTATAGCATTAGTAGTAATAGTAGTAAAAGGAGTAGTATTAGTTTTATTATTATGAATGAATTAAATGAAAGTGTCGGCTGTGTTTTGAGGTTTTTACCCGTGTCACACGTCAGTCATGGGGATTTGCCACACCATGACTGTGGGCATGTTTTCTTCGTGTTTTGCCCCTTTGCTCTTCCTGTTGATTCTCCGGTGACCCGAGCCGCCGGACAGAACCAGCACCGAGCTGAAGTTCAGCCGCTGCGTGTTGCGCTTGGTGTTCTGCGAGAGCGCCGGGTCACTGAGAAGGTCGTAGATGGTTCCGTCCTCCGGGCCGTGCTCCAAAGAGCTGCGGGAGGACGAGAGCGAATCCTGGAGCATGGGACTGGAGTGGACACCGTCTCCGCCAGGAGCACCGTCCTCTTCTGGAGGAAAAACACACTGACTGAGCGGCTCGCTGATGGCGGGTACAGTGTTCTGTACGGGTGACGCCATGATGAGGAACTTCACAGGGCTGTGATGAGCGTGGAAGGACACCATACCTCGACCTGCAGAGCAGAACAAATACAGACGGTCAGAATGTTCAGAGCAGCTCTGACGCTGGAGACTCCTTCTATAACATCAATAACACATTTATGCCACGTGTCAATTCGTTGCTATAGAGACGATAAAGTGTTAAGTGTTACCAATCAGAGTCAAGATCCAGAAAGTGTCGCAAATTATTTTTGTAGATCTTACACACACACACACACACACACACACACACACACACACACACACACATTATAATAAAAATATGAAGTTATATGGATTTTTTTTTAGAAATGTAGGCTTAGAAAAGGATAGAACCTTTGTGTATAATAACACCAAAAAGAGAAAAATTAATTTTATACATTTTTTTGTAGATGTTAAACACAAAATATAGTATTCATAAATTATTATTATTATTATTATTATTATTATTATTATTATATATAAGGGCTATTGAACGTAATTTGAGTAAAAAATTATGCAGAAAGAGAATATAATTTTCCTTAAAATGTAAGGTTCTTTAACAGTTCTGTAATTATTGTTGTTTTTAATACTGAAACTACTAACAATAATAACCGGATAATGGACCGGATTATCTGCACTCACATTCCTTCTTATGGGAAACTTTATATCGCAACGCACATTTTTACCCCAAGAGGCAATTCATTTCGTATGCTGAGGTTCCACCGTATTTCTTGAGACATGTAAGGAACAGGAAGTTGCAATGAAAATTATAAATACATAAAAATAACCAGTGTCCTAGTTTAAAAATATAAAAACGTCCCCACCTGTGACCTTCGGGATGCCCTGTAGTCGGGGGACGCTTAGAGCCACCGTCACACCAAGATTCGTCCCCACAAGCAGCAAACCATGACACACCAGCAGGCTGCTGACAGACACCCTCTGATGACCTGGACGAGAATTCAGTTAAAATCTGCAGAATTGAATTTTCAGGCATTTGAGCAGACGCTGTTATCCAGAGTGACTTACATTTATTTCATTTATATCCAAATGCATTTTAGGGGTTAAGGGGCCTCAATCAGGGGCCCGGGGGGCAGTGGCCGCTTAGTAAATGTTAGGAACATAAGATCTTCAGGTCAAGCAGTTCGAACATCTTAATCTAAACACTGTAGGTCTCTTCAAACACACCCTGCTGTTAAATGTTCTGTACTGATAATTAGGAGTTATGGGTTCAACTTCCAACACCACCAATCTGCCACTGCTGGGCCCCCCTGGGCAAGGCCCCTAACCCCACAAACGGTTCAAATACATTTAGTAAAAGAAGTCACTGTGTTGTATGAGGATGTAGGAAAAATAGCAGAAATCTGAATGTGAAATTGAATGTTTATACTGTCGGGCCCTTAAACGAGGCCCCTAACTCTTGATGCTCTAAGGTGCACTGTATCATGGCTGATCCTGTGCTCTGATCCGAGCCTGGGAATGATAGTGTGACAAAAAATATACGGGTTTTATTTACTTATTTACTGGCTTCGGAAAACAAAACCATAATAATAATAATAATAAATAATAATAATAATAATAATAAATATAACAATAATAATATATAATATAATAATAAAATAAATAAAAATAATACTAAAAATAATAAATAATAATACAAAAAATTATAAAAAAATACAAATAATAATAATTAAAGTAATAATTAAAAAAATAATAAATATAAATATAATAATAAAATACTAGTAATAATAGTAATAATAATAATAACAATAATAATAATACAGAAGTTTGGCTCTTGTAGAATTTCTGCTTACTTAATTTCATTTATCCTTCTCAATACAACTGATCATTTGGTGGTTAAGGGCCTCACTCAGGGGCCCAACAGTATAAACATGCAATTTCACATTTACATTTACACCATTACTCCTACATACTTACACACAGTAGTGACTTACAATTATCTTTTTTTTAACAAAACCATTCATTCAGTTAAGCATTAGGGGCCTTGCTCAGGGGCCCAGCAGTGGCAGCTGGTGGTGTTGGAAGTTAAACCAATGATCTATTCAGGCCAGTACATTACCAAACGGAGTGTGTTACAGAGATCTACAGTGTTTAGAGTGAGGTGCTGAACTGAAGGGCCAGTGGCAATTTGGTGGTGCTGGGAATCGAACCCACATTCTTCCAATTGGCACTCCAACACTTTAACAACACTGAACTACCACTGCCCCTATTCATTTATTATTTATTAATTGTCTTAGTAATAATTGAGCTGCTGAATCGACTGTTAAAATGCCAGAAAATAAATTTAAAAAAAAAAACCCCTTAAACTTGAAATAGAAGGAAGGAAGAAGGGATGAAGAGAATGTTTCTGAAACAGCATGAGGGATGTAACAGTGCTGAATAGCGATGTTTGCTCCAGCCAGGAGGTGTAGGAGGAACTTGGCTCTGAGAGCATGTGTGGGTTAGTAACTATGGTGATGAGGGTTGGTTTCCATGGAAACTGGACCCAAATATCTCTCTCTCTCTTTCTCTCTAAGAGGAACTTCTCATTCCTGGCTTTACTTAAAAAAAAAAAAAAAGGAAGAGAACAACTCGTGCAAAAAGCGCTCAACTTTCACTCTGATGCCTTCATTGGACTAAAAAGAAGTTTCATTATAAAGCATGAGGCAACCTTTCGTAACCACGGCAACGCATGCCGTAACGAAGGAATCACTGAGAACAACAACGACTGCAAAAGAGATCTCCAATGATCAGTTTTATAACACTGACATGCAACACTATCTTCCCAAAAGTATCGGAACACCTGCTCCTCACATCCATCTCTGGTTTTTAAACACATCCCATTCCAGATGTTAGTCTCACTCTTCCTCCTCCAGATATTCCACTGAACTGGGTCATGTGACTGTGTGGAATTGGATCATTTATAGTTACAATAGTATTAGTGAGATTAGACACTCAGGGTTCCAGTCCATCAGGGTTCCAATGCACGGGGACATTGTCCTGATGGAACAGTCTCACAGTTCCAGTGAAGGAAGAATGTAACGCAACAACGTTCTACACGCACCTAAACATGCTTATAAGGGTGTGCTGGGGAATTGTCCACAAACTTTTGGCCTTTTAATCTTCAGCATTGTAGGACATTCGAGTTCCTTCGAACAAAACATCCCATAATTTCATGGAGCGGTTTTAAAGGCGGATAAAATTTCTGAAGAGGAAACCTGGAAACAGGAAGCAAACAGGAAGTGATCCTGATGTGAGGGTGCGATAAGAACTAATGTTCTTTTCCCAACTGTATATAGTCCAGTGGATTTGTGTCCACTATCTGTTAACGTTATGACCTGCCATAGAACAATTCCGGCAGATAAACTGTAACTTTATTAATCGATACACTCCAATACACCGGTCTTTACACACCTCATTTAAAGGCGATGTGTGTAATAAAACGATAATAACTAGATAAACAGCACAAAAAACAATAAAAAGTTAAATCTTTTACTAAATACAAAAATATCACAAACGTCAACCTGATTAATTATAATTTTTTTTTAATGTAAAATGCCAAAAACTTTATTTTTTAGTGTTTTTGTTGTAAACATATTTCCCACTATTCGTGCAGAATCATTAGACCAGTGGTTTTTAAGTGCGTTCCACCGGGTTCACCTCTGGTAGAATAACACCGCCCAAATAAACCGAACCAAAAAAAAAACAACAAATCAGGAACGAGTCACTTTTAAATTAGAAGCATTAAAAGTAAATCCTGCAGCTTCTCCATCAGTTTACTGCAGAACAGATTCGGTTCGGTTCGGTGCTTTTAACAGTGGACATTGTCTCACAGCAGCTTTACGCAGTAGCAGTGAAAAGTGCAATTTTGTCCCTAATGAAGAAACCGGCGACGGCTGTGGCGAGAAAAACTCCCTGAGATGAAATGGCGAGAAACCTTGAGAGGAACCAGACTCAAGAGGGAACTTGTCCTCATCTGGGGGACACCACATGTTATTGTTAATTACAACATATGGTTTCAATGTTTTTTAACCGATTTAGTAAACTTTAGCTTCGTTAAAGATGTGCGTTAGTATGGGACACACACGACTTAACGGAACGCACAGTCATAAAGCGACTTATTAAAGCGAGAGTCACACCGCGCAGTGACGACGGCTAGAGTGAGACGCTGTGAAGTGTTGGCTTAGTGGTTAAGTTGTTGGACTAATACCAGAAAGATTCATTTCCCAGCTACACCAAGACACCACTGTGGGCCCTTGGGCAAGGGCCCTAACCCCCAATTGCTCAGTTGTATGAAAGAGATAAATATAAGCCGCTCTGGATAAGAACGTCTACCAAATGCTGTAAATGTAAATGTAAAAAAAAATCCTGTGCACTAAACACCACCGGGTGGTAGGGGGCAGCGTGGCGCATGTTTTCAGCTCATATTTCGGCCATTTTTTTTGTTCCGAAGTTTCAACCTTATGAAGTTTGCTAACACACTAATCCTCCCTTATTATAACTCCACGCCCTCCAAGCCAATTTTTATTGGCTCTTAAACAAAGACACACAAACATATTTACTTAAATAAAATTCATGATCTTATAAAATTGTGATTTATGAGCATTCGTAATTTCTATGATTGAATCCGGTAAATCCGACTAATGGATGCTAATGGAATTGTTCTAATCCTAAAACCAAGGAAATCAGACCAGACCAGTGACAGTCCACTCCCTCTAACCCCCCCCCACAGATCAGTTCAGACGGTTGGGCGACACAGGAGCCATTGGTGGTAAAGACAAACCGGTTCATTGTGCTGTCTCGCTCCCCTTCACAGATCGTTAACCTGACCACGGGAACGTCGCTCCAGTGGGCAATGATGAATGTACAATAAATAACTGACGGAGCGGAGCGTCCCTGTGGCACTGGACAGGCTTAAAGTGGTTCTGTAGATTTAGTTGGACACGTTTTAACACACCACAGGAAGTTAAAAGTTTTTTTTTTCTTTTACTTCTCAGTGTGGAACCACGGAGACCGGCTGCGGCAGAGCTAAAAAAAAAAAAGGGGAAAAAAATGACGCTAATTAAAAGAGAAGCTAAGTGAAGCTAAAAGTTTAATAAAAGGAGACACTACCTGGACTCAGTTTAGACAAAAGGTTCCGCCCCCATTTCTGAATTGTCCCTCTGAACAATACCAGAGACATACATGTATTTTGAAAACGTAATGTTAAATCTATGTTTTACTTATATATCATATCTGTATTTAATAATACCGGTTGCCATTTAAACTAAAATTCCCCTCAGGTATCAAGTTAGATTAATTCTTCCATTGGTTTTCCACCAACAGAACTTTACATTCAACATAACGTTCCAACCATCAGGTGATACCACACGCCAACCAGCGAGAAAATTCAAGGAGACATCAAAAAAAACGAGGACGAGTGATTATTTATTGTTTAATGGACAGAAATACAGCGGTGACTTGACTTTAATTGTTTAATTGGTTCTGTGACAGAACTGAAATTACTCGTATGTCAAATCAATTTTACAATTGAAATGAATTGAAATGCCATTAATTTGTTTCAGGTCCCCAAAAAAACCCACCACAATTTTTTTTTTTTTCATGTTTTTAAATAAGAAAAATAAACTTATAAATAATGAATATTATATAAAAACACTCCAATAGGATATACTGGAATAAACAGGTTTGATTAAGTATAATGTGCAGCGTTTACCTTGGAGATCAGACGACTCCACTTGCTAACGCGCATGTCTGACTAGCTATCGAGTGACACACGGGATGCTGGACGGATGTGACGCATTTCACTGTGAGGTTCGCTACGCTAACTAGCGTTTGGGTGTCTGAAGCTGCCTCGTAACCCGAATTTTAGCTCGTAAAAAAATAGTCTTAGAGACGACTCGTATCTCGAAAAACTCGTTAGTCGGGACACTCGTAAGTCAAAGTACCCACTGTACATTATTAAAAAAAAAAAAAGTGAACCCACAATTCCACGTCTCCTGGTCGTGCCACATGCTGGTCTGTTTCTGAGTCATGACATCATGCGAAGACAAAAATAGACCGGAGTGTGTGCTCATTTCAGGAAGCCGCAGAACTTCAGTCTGGTGTTTATACGGAAAGTCTGAGAGTCGATGAACAGACACCATCCTTCCTTCAGTTAATGTAAGGAAGATTGTAGTTCAGTGGTTAATGTGATACACTGCTACCTAGAAGTCTGTGGGTTTGATTCCCAGAACCACCGAGTAATAATGCTGGGCCCCTGAGCAAGGCCCTTAACCCCAGATTGCTCAGTTGTATAAATGAAATAAATGTAGGTCACTCTGGATACTGGCGTCTACCAAATGGTGTAAATTTAATGCCTTAAACCTGAACCTGGTAGCTTTACGGTTAGTGTGGAGACGAAATCCAGCAATTATTACTTGTTTATTGGACATAGGACCGGTCCACCAGAGTATAATATTAGTATTTTTACATGCTGTTCTATTGTTTTTTTTTTTAACCTTAGTTAACATCATAGAACGCCGCAGTCGTATGTACAGCAAACAAAACAACGTCTGCCTTTATGATGTCCCCACATGGGACCAGCTGGACACCTCGAATCTACAGAACATGTGAAAGGACACTCGAGGGTTTTTTAGCGTTTTTGTTGTAAAGACATTTTTACACAATTTTTGTTGACTCAAAATCTCGAGAGCCGTACATTTAGCTTATCTTACACAACTTATCATTTAAGGGTCCAAGGCTTTACCCAAGGACCCAACAGTGAATCTGGGAATCGAACTCATAACCCTCTGAGCCACCACTTTCTCTAAAGCTGTGTGGAAATGCTGAACTCTTTGATCCATGCCTGTCCCAGCATGAAGACATGCTGTGTTCTGGATGTTTTGGAGTAGAAGAGCTCTTATGTCCTCATGTCCTGATTCTGACTCAATCGCTTTAAACTGAACACCTTTTTGGGATGAACTGGAACCCAGACTGAACCCCAGACCTTCAACCTTAACATTACTGTCTGATCTCACTAATACTATTAGAACTAAATAATCGAGTCCACACAGTCACATGACCCAGTGGATCAAGTGGAAAACCTGTACAGAAGTCTGGAGTTTATAAGAGGAAAAAGTGAGACTAACATCTGGAATAAATTGATCAAACCCCCCCACCCCCCCCCACCCCATATTGATCTGGTGGCCAGATGTTTTAATACTTTTGTTCATACAATCTACGGTATGTTTATTCCAGAATTCACAAAAAGACTTTCAGAAGCTAAGTTGACTATGACATCATCACGACCCTGGAGTAAAGGTGCACTGATAAAATGCCTAAAAGCCCTTAGAAGCTTTGAAGGAACATAATGTTGTGGTTGAAAGGACGCCAGGTCATCTCTAATAGACGCAGATGGACCCGGTGTGAGCTGAGCTCATTGAACCAACAATCTTCCAGTTAGCAGGACATTTACCAGATATTTAAATTGTGACACAAACCTAAACACTAAGATATACATTGTCTTATTTTTCAGCTGACCAATTAAGGGGTTAGGGGCCTTGCCCAGGGGCCTCAGCTTGGTGGTGCTGAGAATTGAACCCATGATCTTCTCATCAATAATCCAACCTCTGAACCACCTTCCAAAACTATCCGTCCATTGGACTTTGGTCCAAAACTCAAGTATTACCACAAAGAGCTAATCAGTATTTCAGACATGTTATGTGTTTAGATTTTAGTACGTTTTATATCCGCCATGTTGTTATCACTACTTTTAATCATCTGTAACGTGGCACGGCGTCGCTTTCCGCCAGCTGGGAATACGAGAGGTCGTCTCTCCCGAGGGATCACCGGATCATAACGCGTCCACTGTGTTTGTACTTCAGAATCCGGGAGGAAGTCGCAGATCATCCGGAAACTTTACACACTGATTTACACATACTAATGTGTGTGTGTGTGTGTGTGTGTGTGTGAGATTCGGACATACTAGACTTATGTGTCTCTGGGAAATGTTTAAAGAACAGCAATTTTATTAATATGATCCTATTAGTAGTTTTTAATGGCTTATTAACTTTATTGCTATTAATAAACGTATTATTATTAGTATTATTATTACTATTATTAGTATTAAGAGAGTAACAATGTACTTGTTCCTAAACTGGAGGAACAACTGAGTAGAA
Organism: Bagarius yarrelli; assembly: GCA_005784505.1. Taxonomy (NCBI): domain Eukaryota; kingdom Metazoa; phylum Chordata; class Actinopteri; order Siluriformes; family Sisoridae; genus Bagarius; species Bagarius yarrelli. The sequence continues at coordinate 139,558 of VCAZ01000105.1, forward strand.
CATCCGGAGTTAATAACCTGAGAAAGAATTTGAAAGAACAAAGCTAATGCTTACTCATCAAACACCACACCCTTTTACACACACACACACACACACACACACACACACACACACACACACACACACACACACACATTTGTCTAAAACAAAAAAAAGAAGCTAAGTCTGTGACCTAATCCCAAACTTACTTCCTCAAAGCACACACACACACACACCACAATTTGTCTAAACAAAAAAAAGAAGCTAAGTCTGTGACCTAATCCCAAACTTACTTCCTCAAAGCACACCACACAACACACCACACACACACACACACACACACACTTGCTCACTCTCACTCACTCAGCATATGAACGTTGTTTTACAGTTATAACGCTGACGCTCAAACAACCGATTTATTATCCGGTTCACTCTGAGGCAAACAACACAGCCATGGAGTGTACGATGATATCAGGGTAAACTCTGTAGGGTAGAGTATACTGTGTGTGTGCGTGTGTGTGTGTGTGCGTGTGTGTGTGTGTGTGCGTGTTTGATAAGACACCTGCAGGTGTCGATTTGGATTAAAGACCGGAGTGTGTTGGTGCTGTTAAGATGAGTGTGTGTTACGTAGTTTAAAGGTGTGCAGGGCTGATAATGGGTGTGTTTACAAAGAGGACGTTCAGGTGTACACAGATATATATATAAATAATATGTGTGTGTGTGTGTGTTGGGTTGTGTGTTTACCTGACAGAATGTTGTGGACAGGTGTAGCGATGTTGATGTCCTGTAGATGCTCCAGTGTCTCGATGTGAAACAGGCGGAGTGTAGAACCTGAGCTGAAGGCGATCCAGATGCCGACTCCGGCCACCACCATTTGGGACACGACCATCCCCTCCTCCTGATGCGCCTCTAACTGGTGCTAAATGACACACAGGACAAACACGCACAAGTTGTAATTGTATTTCACAGCTATAAAAAAGGCCACGCCTTCTTCCCTATGACTGTGACACAGAGGCCACGCCTTCTTCCCTATGACTGAGACACAGAGGCCACGCCTTCTTCCCTATGACTGAGACACAGAGGCCACGCCTTCTTCCCTATGACTGAGACACAGAGGCCACGCCTTCTTACCTATGACTGAGACACAGAGGCCACGCCTTCTTACCTATGACTGAGATACAGAGGCCACGCCTTCTTCCCTATGACCTGAGACACAGAGGCCACATTCTTACCCATGCCCTTCTTCCCCTATGACTGGACACAGAGGCCACGCCTTCTTCCCTATGACTGAGACACAGAGGCCACGCCTTCCTCCCTATGACTGAGACACAGAGGCCACGCCTTCTCCCCTATGACTGAGACACAGAGGCCACGCCTTCTTCCCTATGACTGAGACACAGAGGCCACGCCTTCTTACCTATGACTGAGACACAGGGGCCACGCCACAGGGGCCACGCCTTCTCCCTATGACACAGGGGCCACGCCTTCTTCCCTATGACTGAGACACAGGGGGCCACGCCTTCTTCCCTATGACTGAGACACAGGGGCCACGCCCTTCTTCCCTATGACTGAGACACAGAGGACCCACGCCTCTTCTTCCCTATGACTGAGACACAGAGGCCACGCCTTCTTCTCTATGACTGAGACACAAGAGGCCACGCCTTCTTCCCTATGACTGAGACACAGAGGCCACGCCTTCTTCCCTATGACTGAGACACAGAGGCCACGCCTTCTTCCCTATGACTGAGACACAGAGGCCACGCCTTCCTTCCCTATGACTGAGACACAGAGGCCACGCCTTCTTCCCTATGACCTATGACTGACACTGAGACACACAGACTGGCAGAGGCCACGCCTTCTTCCCTATGACTGAGACACAGAGGCCACGCCTTCTTCCCTATGACGAGAGACCAAGCCCTTCTACCTATGACTGAGACACAGAGGCCACGCCTTGCTTAGATTGAGACAGAGGCCACGCCTTCTTCCCTATGACTGAGACACAGAGGCCACGCCTTCTTCCCTATGACTGAGACACAGAGGCCACGCCTTTCTTACCTTCCTTCTTACCTATGACTGAGACACAGAGAAGCACTGCCAACAGAGGCCCTTCTTCCCTATGACTGAGACACAGAGACCAAGCCTTCTTACCTATGATTGAGACACAGAGGCCACGCCTTCTTCCCTATGACTGAGACACAGAGGCCACGCCTTCTTCCCTATGACTGAGACACAGAGGCCACGCCTTCTTCTGAGACAGAGACCACGCCTTTTTCTGACACAGAGATTACGCCTCCTTCTGAGACACAGAGACCACATCTTCTTCTCTGTGAGACACACAGAGGCCATGTCTTCTTCTTTATGACAGACACAAAGGCCACGCCTTCTTCTCTATAAGAGACACAGAGGCCACGCCTTCTTCTCTATAACAGACACAAGGGGCCACGCCTTTTTCTCTATGACAGACACAGAGGCCACGCCTTTTTCTTTATGACAGACACGAAGGCCACGTCTTCTCTATGACACAGAGGCCATGCCGCCTTCTCATTCTAGCTTCAGAGTTTCATTAGAAAGACACGGAGGTTAAGAAACACTTCTGGGAAATCCGAACCTTTCTGTAAAAACAACATTAAAACGTGCGTGTCCCATCTCGTTAGCAACCCAATGAAATCATACACACACACACACACACACACACAGCTGTGGATCAGAGGAAGCATTTCAGGAACCAGATCCTCAACTGTCACACAGGAGGAGAACACTCACGGTTCGATAGTTAGACTGATTTGAAGCCTCATTCGTTTCCGAGCTCTCAGACGATCAGACGGACGGAATGTCAGCTGGCGGTTAAAAGCGTAACGTCTTTAACGAATCCATTTCTTACAGTCGGAGACTGAATCATCAGCACAGACACACAAACACAGAGCTGCCGTCCTACATCTTTACTCTAACATTCAGCATTATTAAACCGTCCCGGGTTTAAGTCCGGCTCGGGGCTTCTCCAGTCCCCCCCCAACTCCAACCTACCTTACAACACCTAACTGTACTATACTCCACTGTACAATACCTTAATCTACTCCACAATAACCCACTGTACTCTACTTTACTATAGTATACTTCACTGTACAACACTACAATACTGTTATTTTCTTATAATATACCCTCAAACACTACCCTTAAAACACCCTACTTTAATTTACTCTATTGTATACTCTACTTTACAACATTACAGTACTGTTATTTTTTTATAATATACTCTTAAACACTACCTTAAAATACCCTACTGTACTTTTTACTCTACTCTACAATAGTATACTTCACTGTACAACACTACAATACTGTTATTTTCTTATAATATACTCTTAAATTGTACCTTAGAATACCAGTGTACTTTACTCTACTGGACTATAGTATACTGTACCGTACAATACCTTAGTCTACTCCACAAACCTTTACTCTACTGTACTATAGTATACTCCACTGTACAACACTATGGTACAGTTATTCTCTTATAATATACCCTCAAAAACTACCTTACAATACTCTACTGTACTTTACACTACTGTACTATAGTATACACCACTGTACATTAGTCTACTCCACTGCACTTTACTGTACTATAGTATACTCCACTGTACAACACTACAATACTGTTATTCTCTTACAATATACTCTCAAACACTACCTTACAATACCCTACTGTAATCTACTGTACTTTAGTATACTCCACTGTACAATACCTTAGTTTACTCCACAATACCCTAATGTACTATACTCTACCATAATATACTCTATGTCTAATAATTGTACTTGTGATGCTCTACTGTAGTGTATTCTACTCTATTGTACTGTCCAAAACTCTACTTTACTCTTGTGTACAACACTACTGCACATTGCCATACTATACACAATCTATCATGCATTGTACTCTATATTCATTTGTACAATACTTTACAATATGTATATATTATGCTGTACTATGCAATTATTTGCTACACTGTTCTTTACTATTAATGCATTTTATTGTACAACACTGCTGTTCAGTACCACAATACTCTACTGTACCAAGGTCTACTGTACTCAACCACTCCTGCTACTCTAGTATAGTATATTGCTAGTATAGGTCTGAGAATGATCTGGAAATGTGTACAATTTCACATGATCACTGATTTGGATTTAATTCTTTTTAAATTTGTGACGAAAAAAAGGTCCTTTACCTCTAGGGTGTGAGTTCGAGCATCGATGATGAAGACTTGTCCACCTGATGAGGCCCACACACACTCCCCGACGGCCAGCAGAGACTTCACCGGCAGCACAGCAAGCTTCAGTAACCGCACGCCAGAGGAATCCCATGATCCGTCTGCAGGAGGTAAAAACTTATGATCAATCAGCTTTGGCTACATGGACAAAAAACCCCGCCCACTTATCCTTTATTTACATCTCATATACATACATCCCCTTGCAATCCCAGTTTTTCTTTCACTGATTTACATCTCATTTGCATAAACCACACTCTTTTTGCAAATACAATCAGGCGATTAGAAGGACACAGTTTTCCAAGATCTCATGAAGGAAGTGAAGCAACAGAAAATCATAACTTATCCAAAATGTTTGAATTGTAGTTATTTATTTTAGCATTTAAACAGTTTTATTACGACCCATTCGCAAAACAAGACTTAGTACTTGGTAATAAAACCCTTGTTATCATTTACAGAGGTCAGACGTTTCTTGTAGTTGGCTACCAGGTTTACACACGTCTCAGGAAGGATTTTATTCCACTCCTCTTTGCAGATGCTCTCCAAGTCATTAAGGTTTCCAGTCTGATGTTTGGCAACTTGAAGGTCTGGACACTGGCTAGGACACTCCAGGACCTTTATGTGCTTCTTGAGTTACTCCTTTGTTGCCTTGGTCGTGTGTTTTGGGTCATTGTCATGCTGGAATACCCATCCTTAAACCATTTTCATTGCTCGGACTAAGGGAAGGAGGTTCGCACCCAATATTTGAAGGTACACAACATGTCCATTGTCTTTTTGATGCGGTGAAGTTGTTCTGTCCCCATAGCAGCAAATCACCCCAAAGCACCATGTTTCCACCTCCTTCTTTAATACGGCGATTTGAGTTAATGTTAAAGAACTCAAGTTTGGTCCTATTTGACCACAACACTTTCATACAGTTCTTCTCTGAAGCATTCAGCTTTATTAACAAACATCAGACGGGTCTGCACATGGGATTTCTTGAGCAGGGGGATCTTGTGGGTGCTGCGGGATTTCATGGCATAGTGTGGTACCAATTGTTTCCTTGGTGACTATAATCCCAGTTTCCTGGAGATCATTCTCAGGATCTTGAGATGATCACTGATCACTGAAACTCAATGGGGTGAGATCTTCCATGGAGTCCCAGACTGAAGCAAAGTTATTGTGTTTCTAAGGAACGTTACTGTGATTCATTTGTGAATAATCGCATCAAATGTTGCACCTTTTCATCAAGTAGCCTGGCGATGGTCTTGTAACCCATTCCAGCCTTGTGCAGATCCACAATCTTGTTCCTGACTTTTTAGACCGCATTTGGAGAGTTTGGAATCTTACTGATTGATTGATTGTTTTTGTGGACAGGTGTCTTTTATACAGGTACCAATCTGAGATTAGGAAAACCTTCTTTAAGCTTTTATTCTCGAATAAACTAAACTCATTTTATTGATAGGTATAAAACAGTAAAACTTTTGTGTCTTAATATTAATGTGAATAAAAATCCTTCACATCTAATTATGATGTTGATTCTTTAGTGAAAAAATTGGTGTCTTTTGGCCCTTTTGGTTTTCCATAAAACAAATCTTATATTTCAAATCAGACCACATGTTTGGTGGTATATAAGACTCCCAACTGTGTGTGTGTTAATCTTATAGGACCACATGGTCAGCTGTGAGAAAGTTCTTTATTATGATGACTGATTAATTTACCTTAAACACACACACACACACACACACCGAACATAAGCAAAAAATAATGAATAGGGAATGGGAATGATTTACATAATGAAATGATTGAAATTAAATGGCAAAATCAATGTTCATATGTGTGTGTGTGTGTATAATGCAGTATAATGTAGGAATGAATAAATAATTGACAAACAACTTCATTCCATTTACAATGAATACACACACTGTGTACTCTGTGTGAGTGTGTGTGTGTGTGTATGCGTGTGTATTAAAAGGCACACAGATAAATAAATCATTCATGACTAACTCCTAGACTAATGGTAGAGTGTGTGGGAGTGTTTTGTGTTTAAGCCTGCTCTCTCACACACACATGGCACTGTCCTGAATACGGTGTGTGTGTGTCCTTGTTTCTTTTTAGCCTCGGGTGGCTTCTAACTGATCTACATTCAGTTCGTGCAACTCTAAGTGTACTGCTTACATAACACAACTACCCACCTACACACACACACACACACACCTCAGTTATTTATACAGACTTACACAACGTTATTCCTTAAATTACAGAATACTTTCATCTCAATCATCATTGTAATGTGTGTGTGTATATACATTTTTATGGAAACTTAATTTTCTCGGAATGTCAGGAATAGATGATATTGTATAAGGCAGAATAATTTAAATCATTTGTTCAAACATGTTTGATGATATAATAAAAATGATCTGAATCCAATAACCAACAAAAAACACTAAAACAACCTTTTCCTTTGCAATAATGTTTTTTTTTGACCCTTTTTGTTTCCCATAAAACAAGTAAAATTTATTAAATAAATATATTTGTACATTTTTTAAGGACCCCCTAAACTCCCCCTCCCCCCCACACACACTTGCTCCTCCACTCACACACACACACACACACACACACACACACACACTGTTTTACCCAACCCCCACCCACCCACACACAGAACTACACAGTCTCTCACACACACACACACACACACACACACACACACACACACACACACACACCCCCCTATGGGTCATTAAATGAAACTGGTCCAATATTAATAAAAAGATCAATTAATTATTATTAGAAAGAATGAAAATGGCTTTTATTCTGATAAAGCTGAGGGCTTTTAGACAAAAATCACATGAACGTGAAAATATGAATAACCCTAATTTAAACTAATGATTGTGTCCCCAACACGGGGGACCAACATGTCAAAACATGAAGTAGAAAATGGACAGAAATCAGGAAAGTGATAATCCTGAGACGAAACCATACAAATTAATCAACAGAACACAGAAATATTCATAATGTTAAACTTATTTTATTTTAGCAGTTTTAAAGTTAAACAGGCACCAATTTTGTGCATTTAAACCCCCCCACCCACACACTCCCATATGGATACACTTGCCCCCCTATACGCAGATGCTCACATACTCACACTCTCTCTCACTCACACACACACTTTTTTTCACTCATAATTTTACACAAGCATACACGTCACTCCCCACTCTCACACACTCACACACTCACTTACTCATGTGCTCGCCTGAACACACACATGATCTGCTTTATTCAGTCAGAGTGAATTGTTCCAGGCTTTACAAGTCAGAGGTTACATCATAAGCTGTTACATCATCACCATCCTCATTATCACCATCCTCATCATCACCATTACCGTCATCATCACCATCACCATTATCGTCATCATCACCATCCTCATCATCATTATCCTCACCATCACCATAATTATCATCACTATCATCATCATCATTATTTTCACCATCATCATTATCCTTACCAACAACATCTTCACCAACATCTTTAGCATCATCATCATCTTCACCATCATCTTTACCAACATTATCATCATCATCATCTTCACCCTCACCATCACCACCACCATCTTTCTCATCATCATCTTTACCAACATCATCACCATCACTATCATCGCCACCATCATCTTCCTTATTATCATCTTTACCAACATCATCTATATTATCGCCATCATCTTCACCACCACCATCTTCACCATCACCATCACCATCTTCACCTTCTCCCCTCTGAGGTGTTTCCTGACAGCGTCTCAGCTCTTCACACAGTAGAATGTGTTTTATAACAGATTACGTTTGCTGTGCTGACTTCCAAGATCAGGAAGGAATCTCACACTTCACTTCACACTTTCAAAATCCCCACAACACACACACACACACACACACACACCTCACTTCTCCACTGTGTGAAAATATGTGACCAATAACACATGAATTTCTATGTTTACTAGCATGCTAACAAAGCTGCACACGTTGACGCTGAAGACGTTGAGATGTTTTCTTTAGGAGAGACGAGGTTGGACAGGATTAGGAACGAGTTTATCAGAGGGGGACGGCTCATGTTAGATGTTTTTGGAAGAAAGTCAGTGAAGCCAGATTGAGGTGGTTTGGACATGTACAGAGGAGGGACAGTGAATATATCGGTAGGAGGATGTTAGAAATGAAGCTACCAGGCAGAAGGTAAAGAGGAAGACCAGAGAGGAGGTATATAGATGGATGCGATAAACGAGGACATGAAGTTAGTGGGTGTGAGTAAAGAGGATGTAGAGAATAGGGTTAGGGGGAGACAGATGACTGCACTTCTGAACTAAACCCAGATTTCAGTTATTATTAGCACGCTAAGAACCCTGTCTGATCATTAGCAAGTATTTTCCCAGAAATAAAATGCCCTATAACTGTCCCATAAAGCTGTATAAGCCCCCCCCCCAAAAAAAATCCAGAGAAATGGAATGTTCCGGTTTGTTAGAGTTTTATTGGCGCTAGCAAAACTTCTTAACCAACATGTTCAGGTTATCCTAGCAGGATAGCTAACCACCGTTTGCACTACCAAATGATTCCAATGCCCTATAACTGAACTATAACGCTGTAAAATCCCTCATCATACAGAAAGCTGGAATGTTCTGGTCTGTTCCAGAAAGACAAGGACAACGGAAAGAGTGAGACAATGAGGGGGGGAAACACTTATTCTCTCACTGTCGGTCTTTTCCCGATGCTAAAAAAAATGGATCTAACTGATCTCTCTCTTTTTTTTTTTTTTGAATTTTTACCCATCATTCTCCATCTCTCTTTCCCATCTGCCTTCCTTTTTCTCCTAACTTTAAAAATATTAAAAATTTAACAATAAATCTGAACTCAAAAGTTGTTTTGTTAGCATGCTAGCTGGATTTAAGTTATAGGCTAATGAGCTAGTTCACTCAAACGTGTAACTCGACAAACGCTATAGCATTAGTACAAACATGCTAATAACCCTTCTAAACTGAACCAAGATCAGTTTTCACTAGCATGCTAGGGTTGTTTTGCTAGCATGCTAGCAAAGCTGCTTAACGTTGCTTTAAGTTTAATGCTATTCTACTAATCTGCCTAACTAAACCTGTAGTACAGCTTTAGTAGCATGCTAACAACGCTGGCAGGAATTCAATGTTTACTAGCATGCTAACTAAATGATAAAATTCACTAGCGCACTAGTAATGCTTCTTAACTAAACCCTGTATTTGATGTTTACTAGCATGCTAGCACTTCTTAACTAAACCCAGATTTTATATTTTTTACTAGCATGCTAACTAGCCCGTCTAATAAGCGTTTGTTTTATTAGCATGATTTTAAAGTATTTTCCTCAGAACTAAAATGGCCTCTAACTGACCCATTATACTGTGAAATCCCCCCATCATTCAGAGAAATGGAATGTTCCGGTCTGTTCCAGAGAGAAAAGGATAATGGAAAGAGTGAGACAGAGAGAGAGAGAGCGGGGGGGGGAAACGGAAAACATTCCCTCACTGTCTGTCTTTCTCCGACGCTGAAAAACCTGACAAAGCTTTAAAAATTTACAGCGTAGGCGGAATTTTTCCCGAAACAACACGCTATTAAAATAATCAGGTCACATGTCATGTCAAAGGTCACGCCTAAAACCTGAGAACTCACCCGGTGCTCTTGAGTAGACGGCGAGCGATCCGCTGACCAGACCGGCGTACAGAAATGGGCTCCTGTACGCTAAACACGTGACGGCGGCTTTATCTGGTGTGAAGAAGTGCTGCAGTCGGACCTTCTTGGATCGTTGACTGCTCTTGTAGACGGAGATGCTGCAAAACGCCACAAAGGAGGACAAACCGAGTCCTCATCACTGCAAGAGTCGCTAAGGTATATGCTAGTATATCCGGCTAATTTTAGAAAACTATATTAGCATCTCAAGGTCATTTGTTTCTACAAAGTTAACATAGCATAACCTTTTTAATAAGCTAATCAAATAAGCTAGTCTAAGCCCCGCCCCGTTAATAAAGCAGCGAGTGATGTATATAAAAGTTAATTAGGAACTAATTGGCGTACCTGCCCTCCTCCGTCCCTACGCACACGGTGGGTGTGTTGCAGCTCCGGGTCTCGGGGTTTCCCAATCCACTCTCAAGGGGCTCGACCATGGGTACATAGGTCATACAAAGTATTCGTGACTCCACGTTGAAACACTCTGTAACCTTTGGGCTGGAGTTCTGCATGGCCACGACGGCGATTTGAGCCATCTGGTTGGTGCAGCTGGCCACCTAAACATAAACCACAAAAATTTCTATAATTAAAATATATCGTGATTTTTACAAACAGGAAATGCATGCAGTTTTTACTAGGTGTATAAATACTTATATAAGACAAATATAAAAAGATGAAGCATAAAAGCAAAGAAAGATCAAAGGTAAGATGAAGTGGTCGCCCTACATGACTCCTAGTCGTGCTACATGACCCTAGTCAGCCACATGACGTCTGGTGACACCACATGACTCCTAGTCAGCCACATGATGTCTGGTGGCACCACATGACTCCTAGTGGGGCCACACGACTCCTAGTGGCGTGACATGATGTCTGTGGAACCACATGACGTCTGGTGGCACCACATGACATCTGGTCCCGTCATATGACTTCTGATGGCACTACATCATTCTGGTGGCATTACATGATATTTGGTGGCACCACTTGATTTCTGGTCACACCACATGACGTCTGGTGGCACCACATGACATAGGGTCTCATCATATGAGTTCTAATGGCATTACATGATTTTTGGTGGCACCACATGACTTCTGGTGGCACCACATGACATAGGGTCTCATCATATGACTTCTAATGGCATTACATGATTTCTGGTGGCACCACATGACGTCTGGTGGCACCATATAATGTCTGGTTGTACCAAATAACTTTTGGTTGTACCACGTGACTTGAGGTTGCACCATATGCTAACACCTCCTGTTAAATTTAAGCTAAACCTGAATTTTGTAGGCTAGTTATTGTTAGCTATAAAGCAACACTACACTACACATCACAGTGTGACATTTTCCCACAATTCTATTAAACAAACAGCAACTGTAGTTTACCCAAACACAGCCGTGTCCCACCACGGGCACGTCCGCCGTGCTCTCGCTAGTAATGTGAGGTTCTGGGTTATGGACTGCACACTCCACCTGACACACACAAAAACACACACACACACACACCCAAAGTGAAACCAACAGCTCATGATAAAATGCCAGTAACACTTAACAAAATGAGAACAACCGTTATTATGATGATTTATTATTATATTCAGACTAATCTGATATTACAGTACATGTCCCACAAATAAAAAAAGCCCTAAATATCGAGATAATATCATCAAATGATTAATCGTCCGATCTCTAATTAGGATCCAGAATTTAGAGCTGAACTCACTTTAAACTCTTGCAGTCTGGACATGACCACAGGCAGGTGCTTCAGCAGCAGAGGATGTTTCTGCTTCTTTATTTGATTCCCGTCATCATCGGCGATGAACCAGCCCTGAACATTATTCTCCTCTGTCACACCACACACACACACACACACACACACACAAACACACATAATAAAAAATTAATATTTAGCTCATTAACTACATTCACTGTAAATTAAACACATCTACACTGTATGGTCAGAAGTTGTGGACACCTCACCAGCACCAGTGTCATTCCCTAAATTGATTCTACAATTGTTGTCCCAAATGTCTCTGTATGTTGGAACATTCCATTATGTCCTTCACTGTAATTAAGAGACAATAACAATGTCCCTGCGCACAAAACTGAAAACATGAAATCTCCATGAAGACGTGCTGTGTTCTGGATGTTTTGGAGTAGAAGAACTCTCATGTCCTGGACAGAGTCCTGATTCTGACTCATCCCCTTTAAACTGAACACCTTTAAACTGAACACCTTTGGGATGAACTGGAACCCGGACTGAACCCCAGATCCCCAAACCTCAACATTAGTGTCTGTTCAAATCCCCACAGTCACATGACACAGAAGAAGCTCGCATTACATCATCACTGGGTGAGTAAACTATCGTCCTGTTGTCAGGAGCATGGAGAGGAACTGGAATACAGGAGAAGGAGGAGAGACTCGTACCCAGAGCCAGCTTGGCCATCTGCAGGTTGCTGATCCAGGCCTGCTTGACTGAAGGACTCGTGGTGTTGAAGACGGCCGTGAAGAACGTAGGTCGACCCGATCTGTGGCGAGAACGTGACAGACATGTGACCCATTAACATGCTTATCTACATATTTCTGTATTTGATCTGTTTTGTGGGTTTGATCTGCTCCGGAAACCAAAAAGAGTCAGATACAAAAAAAAGTCAGCCAGCCAATCAGACGCTTTCTGTTGTAAAGCGGTAAAGAAAGAAAGAGAGACGAAATGAGAGAGAGACAACAGGAGAAAAAAAGAGATAGAGAGAGAGAGACCAACAGGAGAAAGAGAGAAAGAGATGACAGGAGAGAGAGACCCACAGTTGAGAGAGACCAAAAGGACAGAGACAGAAGGTGAGCAAGAGAGAGATTGAGAAAAAGACAAAGAGAGAGAGAGAGAGAGAGAGAGAGAGAGAGCAAGAGAGACAGGAAAGAGAGAAAACAGGAGAGCAACAGACACAAGAGAGAGACAGGGAAAAAGAGGGACAAAAAGGAGAGGGACAGACAGGAAAGAGACAAAAGGAGA